>CAAE01014729.1:1256617-1344117 GCA_000180735.1 Tetraodon nigroviridis
CCCCTCAGCCTTTCAGGCCCTCTGACCGCCGGCACCAGCTTCGCTCTGACTCACTCTCCCTTCTCGATCTCCTGTTTGCTTGCTTTTGAACGGCGAGACGAAGGCGAGGCCGGCGTGAACGGCAGCACTTGACACGCCGATGACCCTCCGATGACCTCGGTTACGCTTTCTGCTTTATTCTGGTGCTGAAAGCAGGAAAACGCTGTGGTGACGCCGCCTCCGCCTTCCGGATGCGTCCCTAACTCTGGCTAACTTTGCCCTCTCTCTCTCTCTCTGCAGATCTGACTGCGGCGCCTCCCGAGCGTGCATGAGCTGTGAGAGCGTGAGTGTGTGAGAGCAAGTGAGCGCCAGCGCTCCCACATGGCCTCCATGCAGGACGGGCTGAACTTCACGGCTCCTCCCTACGGCAAGGTCCTGCTGCTGGGCGCTATCGCCGCTGCCTCGGCCTTCGTTGTCACCATCCTCATCGTGGTGCTCTGCGTGGGCTGCCAGAGGTGAGAGGAGAGCGGGATGGGCGATGGGAGACGCAGGCCTCCGGGGCCGCCATCCGACCGGGTTTTCCGACCTGCAGCTAGTTGGTTAGCGCGCTAAACCCAGCACGGAGACGTTTGCAGCGTAGCAGCAACAGTCTTGATTGTTTTAGAATGAAAAATCAGGCGCCTGGAACAAATAAGCGTCCTCAGACGTGTGCACAACACGTGCACGTTCACACGGCCGGTCATGAAATGACTCGGCGACAACACACACCCGCATGACAGCAACCTGTGTGACTGCGCGTTTGGGTTTCTCGCAGGAAGGGAAAGACGCACAATGTTCCCGGCGAGGGTGGAAAACACCGGCTCATGCACATGGTAGGTCGCTCCGTGCGCACGTTTCAGCAGGTCGTTTAGAGGAAGGGAGACCTGAACAGCGGGTAATCGGACTGTGTGTGTGTGTGTGTGTGTGTGTGTGTGTGTGTGTAGGGGATACTCAGGCAGTCGAAGCTGCGGTCCATCAGCAAATCAGACGCCGACATGAACAAGTTGAACTGCAACGGCAAAAGTGAGTCCGTGCACGGACGTGTTTGCTGCGAAAACAAACAGATGTGTGATTAAAAAAAGGAAGGAGGAGAAGAAGATGCTGCTGGTCTGATTCTGACCTCTGACCTCCGACCTCTGTCCTCAAGGCAGGCAGCTTCCCCAGATCCCCTCCGGGACGGGGGAGGACGGCGAGCACACCTACTCCGAGGTGGGCCAGCGTTCGGCGGCGGCGCGCACCGATGACGCCCTCTACGCCATGGTGGGCAGGGCCGGACAGACGGACACGCCAGCTCCTCCAGCGGTGCCCGCCAACACCCCGGCCCCGCCCGACCCGGACGGGGACGCGGAGGGCGGGATGCCGAGTCGGAGGCCCAGGTGATGTCTCCGCCTCACCCGCCGGAGACGGCCGAGTACGCCTGCGTCAGGAAGCTGAGGAAGGCGCCGCAGAAGAGGGACAGCGGGACGGACATGGGCGAGCCGCCGGGGCCCCCCCCGAAGCACGCCCCTCCCTCGCATCCGGCCCCGCCCCCGCCGCACCCTCACAGCACGAATTACCGCGCAGAAACGCGGAGGCGTTCAACGTCCCGGCGTTCCCGAGGGTTCGTGGAAACACACCTGGAGATTAAAAACAGGATCAAACTGGTCAAAAGTTGGAACCAGGAGCGCTAACACCAACTGGTTTGACTGGGATGTTCTCCCTGACAGGAAGTGATGTTCATGGGGAACGGAGAGCAGTACATCTGGAAGCCTCCCGAGGACGACGAGATGCTCGTGCACCAAAACAAGGCGCTGGCGCCGCTGGGCGCTCACCCGGGGGAGAACATCCAACCGTCTGCTGCTGTGGTGAGCGACAGGCCTCCCGGCTGCGCACCAGTCGTCCTCCTTCCCCGCTGCTCCTCCATCCCTCCATCAGCTCGGTCTTCTTTGGTTTCAGGTGGCTGAGATGTACTCCAAGGTGTGTAAACCAGGCAAGAAGAAGCGAGCCGTGCCGGGCTCTCCCCCCGGCAATTCCGGCTTCCGGACCTTGGGTCGAGGCGACCGGGACCGGGACCGGGAGCGGGACCGTGACGGAGGCTTCAGCGTGGTGGTGAAGCCCCAGACGTGGGCCCTCCAGGAGGGCAAAGCGGCCGCGGGGCCTCTTGACGAGCACTGCTACGAGTCCATCGGGACGGAGGAGTGCGAACCGGCCTACGAGAACCTGGAGGGCGGAGGCGCCTGGAAGCGGGAGAGGCCCCCCAACACGTGCGCCACGCTGCGGCCACGGAGGAAGAAAGGTCAGCAGCCTCTGCAGCAGCAGCAGCCGCCGCCGCCGCCGCCAACGCAGCAGAACCCCAAGTTACAGCACCTGCCTGCCAAAGCCCTGCTGCTGCCGGGGGAGAACCTGTACGAGAGCATCGGCGACCTGAAGCAGGGCTCCGCCACCTCCAGCACCACCACCATCTTCACCTTCAACGACGGCATGGAGATGTACGTGACGGGGCTCTGAGGCGGCGGCGGCACTGTGAACCCCCCTCCCCTCCCAGCGCGAAGCCCCCACTCATGCGTACTGTTTACATTCGTGTCACGACGCCACGCCTCTCCCGGGGCTCGGCGGGCCTTCTGGGCACTGGCGTCCATCCGTTCCGACCTGGGCCGATGGCGAGTCCCGCCGATAGAGCTCAAACCGAATCCAAAGGTGGCCCAAAAAACGAGCACAAGACCACTGCAGAGGCGCCTGCAGGTCGCAGCAGCACTTCTGTTCCAGCCACGCTCGACGGCAAAGCACAAGAAAGCTAAATTTAAGTCCCAAATTGTTGCTTTTTTCTCTTCTTTTTCGGTCCGAGCAGGACGTCTGTGGGCACAAGGTTGTGGGAAATGGCTCAGTAGCACTTAGCGGCCAGCCCGACGCCATTCAGGATGGAATTTAGACGATAGTTAAAAGAATCAAAGTGGTTGAGAGCTCAGGGACCAGGAGGATCAATTATTAGAGTATTAACCAAGGAAGAGTTGCACATATTTTGCGGTTGCTCCTATTAAACGACAAACCCCATCGGCACACCCGTGCGAGCGGGCGGATGGGCGGGCGCGGTCCGCCTCCTCGCTCATGGACTGACCGCTGTCTCCATGGCGCCTGTAAATGACGTGTTTTACTTTGTCGATCCCGTTTCTGCACTTTGCCTGCTACAAATTGCATGCTAAAAAAGTGATAAAAAGAAAAAAAACCCAGCACTGTCACGTGGTACCTCTATATGAATGTTTTTATTTTCTATTTATTGTTGTTGGTTGTTTCTTTTTTTTATCGTGTCGCTTTATTTTTTAAATAAGGGTGTCGTTGGAACTGCACCCGTGACTCAAACGTGAAGAACTGATGGAGTCGTAACGATGGAGACAGTCGCCCCCCCCCACACACACACACACACACACACACACACACACACACACACACACGCACACACACGCGTGCCCTCGCCAGCCCTGAGTCATATGAATCTGCTCAGTTTCCCCTCCTGCACATCCTCATGGTTCCCCTGTAGGAACGTACTCTTTACCTCTGTTCTAGTGTTAAAAAAGTAAAAAAAAGAGCAGAGGATGACACACTCCACACACACACACACACACACACACACACACCCCTCCGCAAACAATGTGATTATACTGTATGTCGATGCGATGTGTATGTACATTACAAAAGAGAAAGAATAATAAATATATCATTAGTGTCAAGCAGTCGATCTTTTCCCATCATGTTTAATTGTGTTTTGACTTATCTTGTGACACAAACTGCGAAACAGCTGCAATGTAAATTTCAGTGTGTTCTGTTTGTCGTTTTGGAAGCCATGACGCTAACGGTGTGTTCTCGGAAAAGCCCGGCTAAGTTAAATGTGGCAGCTAATGTTGTGTGTTTGCTCTCCAGACTTACAGGGTCTTGTACTCGGAAGCGTGTAATTAAGTGCTAAAAGTGCAAAAGATTGTAATGTTTTATATCAAGATTACTATTCATGAAATGTCAGTCAAGTTTATACTTTTGTAATAAAGTGGCACAAAAAAGAGGGTTTATCTCTTAGTGTTGGTTATTGAGGATCAAACGGAGCCGGAAAAGTGGCCAAAGTCGAAGAACCTGAGAGGTTGACGCACGTTTACGGCGTGCCTCGGCCGTCTCCCTCGTGCACGCCGCCGTGAGTGGCCTCGCCATGTTTATTTAATGTGCGCGAACGGCTGAGTGCACGTGCGGAAGGGCCTGCGTCTGACGAGCGGTGCGGGAGGGAGGAGAGAGAGGGGGAAAAAATAGGTCACCCCTTAAAACAAAAAGCTCCCCGTCAACCTCGCAACTGTCTGCTGAATTTTCATTGGCCGGCTTGTCTCCATGGTAACAGGTTAACCTTGAGGCAGTAGTCACATGGGCGAGCGAGTCTTCTGCTGTCTTGGAGAATACGGCGCGCGTCGCATGACATCGGCCATCGTGGTGTCGCCCAAAAACACCCAACAAAGAGGCTGAAACAAGCATGTGGGCGCGCACGTGTGTGTGTGTGTGTGTGTGTGCGCGCTGTAGGTGTGAAGAGGAGACCACGTTCACACCTTATGGGATGTGTTCATCTCACCGGTGCAGGAGCATGAATGGCTGCACACACACATGAATGGAGGCCGGCAGATTGATGGAAGGTGGAGGATGGAGGAGGGAAGGGTGGACGGCAGACTGGGAGACCAGTCTCACCAGTGTGACGGGACTGGGAGGACAGCAGCCGGGAGGAGGGACTTTATTGCTCCTATTCTAATCCTGAAACACAGCCACGTGTCACCGCTTTACAAATCAGACTGAAATCATGAAACAGGTTTTTAGTCCTGTAACCTGAACGCTTGGAGGGGAGGCGGTCCGGGGGGCTGCAGCGCCCCCCTCAGGCCTGGGAGCGCGAGGAGGAGCAGGGTGGCCTGGATCTGAACCCTGAGAGTCACGGGAGCGTGACAAACGCAGCCCTGAGCTCCAATCCAAGACAGTCGCCCCCAGCCCGACACGGCGTCCTGGAGACAGAGACCGAGGCCAGACGGGCGTAAATCAGCACCAGAGAGGAGACGGACACACTCAGCTCTGGATGAACCCGCAGGGATGGAGGGGCGCTCCAGAAACGGCACCAGCAACAGAGCTTCCTGTCAGCAGGACGGCTCCCGGTCTTCCTCCTTCCAGCCGTCCATCCCGTCGGTTCCGAAATACCGGTCGCCGAAATCCCCTGCAAACACACCAGGGTTCACCACTCGGACCCCCCAGCTGAGACCCTGAAATCCTGATTCGCCCCATCGAATTCGTTAAATATCCATCTCCGTGTTGGCCCAGAAGGGTTCATTACGTGACTTGTTCCTTCGCTTATGTTTATTTCGTTACGCCGATTAGGAGCCGCTCCGCCCGGCGCCTTAAGAACCATGTGACCCGTGTGCCTGGGTGCTCACCGATACCAGGAACCACGTGCAGGAGGTCGTCCAGGCTCTGGTCCACCGCCGCCGTGATGATTTTGACCTTGGGGAAGGCGTAGGCCACCGAGTGCACGCCCAGCTCCGCCATCAACAGCGAGACCAGGACGATCTGATCCTCCCGCACCTCGTGGTCCTGCACGCACACACACACACACACACACACACACACACGCTGAGGTTTCATTTCCTGTCTTTGTCGTTTTTAGGCCTGGATTTGCCGCCTGTGTTCTGATACGTGCACGAGAACAGCCTGAGCGAGGCGCGGCGAGCTGGGCTCTAACCGCTTCTACTTAGCCTCCACCCACCAGCAGGACTCGCACGGCCATCATGGCCGCCGCTCCGGTGGAAACCGTGCTGTCCATGAGGATGATGTGGTCCTCGCTGATGTCTTTGGGCAGACGCAGGTAATGCAGCTGGCGAGGCCGCGGGTGGAGGAGAGGGGTTGCCATGGTTACCGAAGCAGGAAGGTTACCACGGAGACACATGTTAAGCGGAGGAGAGAAAAGCGCCGATTAAAAGACGAACTCGGAGGGATTGAGGGCTCGGCCGCGGCTCACCTCCGGTTCTCCCGAGTCCACGTTGGTCTGGATCAGGATCTTGCCGATGCGGACGTCCTTGCACACGGCCCTCAGGGCGGGCTCCATCGTCTCGCCCGCACGCAGGACCGACACGCCGGTGATCTGCGGGGGCGGAAGACAGAAGCCTGGAGGATGAGCGGGGGGACCCTGGAGGAAACACCACCGCCACTCACCCCTTTCCCCCGGTAGCGCCGGCCTTCGTACTCCTCCCCCTGCGGCGTCTGAACCACCCACGTCTGCCAGAAGAGACGGACAGAAAGGAAGTGTGTGTGTAAACATCCGGCCACGCCTTTAACAAGGACAGCCGCTCACCTGCGACGGCAGGAAGGTCAAAGCGTGCTCTATCAGGAGTCGCATTAACCTCTTGGAGTAGAAGATAAACTCATCTCGGCTGGTTTCTCTGTCTCTGCGTCAGAGGAAGGAGCGAGTGAAGAGGAGGCGGGGCCGCCGGGCGCAGGCGTGGCCGAGCGGCGGCCGCTACCTGATGATGGTGTGCAGGCCTCGTACCTGCGGCGTGCTCTCCAACACGCTGAGCGTCTGGGGCAGCGGCTGCGTCTGCTGGGCGGAGGCCAGGAGCGCTCTGACGCCGGGAAAAGCAAAGGTTACGCTGAGGTCGGAGGTCGCGGGAGGGGTCAAACGGGGGGGAACCGAAATTGTATCAGCCTACCTGACACTGAGCTCACGCTGGGGGGAGGGAGGGAGGGAAAGGAGGGAGGAAGAAAAGAGGTTTAGTGAGAAGAGTTTTAGGTCTTTTTGTGTTTTCACTCAAAGGCGGAGAGACTTTGGGTTTAATCGTTTCTTTCCTCTGTAGCAACACGGAGAACGTCTTAAGATCGATTCAGGGAGGATAACAAGAGGTGTGACTCCTGAACCGCTTCTGACAGCCCCAGGGGCTTTTTAAAGTCCGCCGATGGTTCATCTCACTCAATTCAGATCACTTTTAAAGCTTTTGGGTTCGATTCACAGCAACGACACCATTTGAAAACAGGGAGCAGGAGGAAGCGGAGCTGGAGCAGCAGAAGTTCTCTGTTTCTGACACACGGCGGCGCCATCCTGCCTGAGCGTCCCCAAAACTCACCTCCTCCAGCTGGCTGTGAACGTGCTGGACTATCAGATCGATGGCCACCATGTTCCCGCCACCTGAGGAAGAGCCCTGTGCGTTAGCAGGTGGCCCAGCGCAGCCAAAGGATGGGTGTTGGGGCGCCGGCAGTCTCACCTCTGGGCACAACGATGTCCGCCAGCCTCATGGTGGGTTCGATGTACTGCTCAAAGGCCGGCTTCACAAACTTGTTGTACTGCTTGATGACGCCTTCGATGTCGCGCCCGCGCTCTGTGATGTCCCTGCGGAGCCGACGGACCAGCCGAATGTCTGAGTCCGTGTCCACAAAGATTTTCATATCCAGGAGCTGCAGAGGGAGGAAGAGAAACAGCAACGCTCACTTCAGCTGCTTTATGTGTCTGTTAATGCTTCAGATCAAACAAAAAACCTACTTCAAGAAGCTCCTTGTCTGCAAAAGACATAATTCCCTCAAATATGATCACACTGGCGCCATACACGTTCTTCTGCAGAGGACAGAGAAAGATGTTGAAGTAAAAAGCCACAGAACTACTTTTCAGCTCTGACAAACACTGAAAAACCTGAACACATCATTTATTTTATAATTAATATTAACATCTGTCTCGACCAGTCAAACTGGGTGTTTTAAATGGGGAGTTTAACCGGGACCTAAGATGCAACCGGATGTTCGACCAACGGGGGGCGCTGTTTCACAGACAGAAAGTAAACTTCACTGGCAAACAGAAATCAGACAAAAGACACACATTAAAGTTATTATGTGTGGTCCCAACCACACCTTGGGTCTAGACACTAGATAAAAGAGTGAGACGCTGAGCACCCACCCAGTCTTTCTGCCTCCTGTGTGTGGTAAAATCGTACACGGGGATCTTCACACTCTTGCCCTGTTTCAGCTTCCGCAGGGTGGCCACCAGCAGCTCAAAGTCGAATGCCCCGGGGTGATCGAAGTTGTAGTCGTTGCTTGCTGCCAGAGTCTGCTCCTCTGGGGATAAAACCTGCAAAGCACACAAGAGCAACGTTCAGGTTTACACTCTCTGGCGTGGAAACGAGAGTTTGAGGCTGTTTCTGTCAGAGCCTGATGGAGGTCGACCTGCACACTGCCATGCTCTTTAACAAGCTATATAATTAGTTTTTTCTGACCTTGTAAAAAGAATCCATAGACAGCAACACAACCCAGGGCACGTCCAGAGCCTCGATGATCTTATTGGCAACTGTGGTTTTCCCTGAGGCGCTGCCGCCACACAACCCTGCACACGCACATTGTTTAGAAAGGCTTGTTTGTGCATTTTTCACAGTGTTTCAAATGTTGTCTGACGTTGTAATAAAATGGCAGGTTCTGCCGATTCAAGGAAAACGTTCAGAATCATCATCCTACCGATGACGAATGCCTCCTTGGACTGTGCGCCGTGCTCATCATACCAGGGAGGCCGGCCAGCTGTGTAGATGGTGCGTGTTCCCGTGCGCAGCAGAGGAGGCTCCGATTTGCTGTGCAACGTGGTGCTTTTCCTGCGTGGGGCCCCGGTGGGAGGCAAAAGCCGGTCCAACGAGTCCTCCCCACTGCTGATGGAAATGGAGGAGAGTAAGTTAGAACACATTCATCTACACAAGCACTCAGCAATGGCATCGTTACAGAAGTATTACTCAATTATGTCAGTTAAGTAAATCTAAAATAAAACAAATGAAACAATACAAATGGTATTTTATTAAAACTTGAAGGATTTTAATTGTATAGAGTGAGGTTTGTTGTTTGTCAGAAGTTTTGTTATTGTCCGGCACAAAAAGCGTACCGACGGGAAAATACTTCCACGCGTTGGTTCCGCTCTACCTCGGATCCGTGAGTCTGTTTTATTATTACAATGATGGAATATTAGATCAATAATGGCTCGAATTTCCATAAATGCCTACTGCGTTTTAATCCTGTTCCAAGTAAATTTACAAAAAGGACAGAAAAGGAGAGCAGAGTCATTTTCGTCCGGTCACCGCGCCGATGTAACGCGTCAGTTCCACCGCCAGGGGGCATAAAGCCCGCTTTACCTCAACAACACTAGTTTTATATTTACCAAAAATAAACACATTTTTTCACGTTCTTCCAGGAACTGACCGGCATTCCAAAAAATAATTTAGAGGTAATAAATTGGTTCGAATCAAGAACACACGGTACGTGAAGGCATCAAACTGTACTGCAGGTCCCACGATACCAGGAAAAGCATCAAAATCCTACAGCAGCAATAACAAGTCTAATTGGGAAAGAAACTAATGGTTATTTTGCATATTCCACTAAAGTTTTTAAATGCTGTAGGCCCCCTGCTGTGACAGAGCATGAATGAAATTCCCCAGTTCCCAGAAACTAACCCAGATTCTGATCATCCTGACCTCCCATCGACCCCTCAGTTTACCGGTTATTTACAGCCCCGGGAAGTCACCGAACAAAGACAAACACCCTCCCACCTCACCTTCGGTCAGACCTCAGGGACCAGCAGCCAGAGATTCTGGCTCCTGCGCCGTCCAGCAGAGTCAAATCAGATCCGTACGACAAACGCCCATCCTCCGCTTCCCCCGTTGCCATGGCAACCGCCTCCAAGGCCACAACCCCTTACCTAGGCTTGTGGCCCTGAAAAATATCAGTGAAAATGACCCCTCACACTGGTCTCCAGACTGCCGTGTCTACTCTGTGAGCGCCTCGCCGTGTCACTAAGAGGATCACCGTGAGGGGCAGACGGCTTGGCTGTATTAGCAGAGGAATCTGCCAGGAAAGCAGAGGAGATCCTCAGCTGATCCTCCCTCCTCTTTCCACAGTTCTGCCTTTCAACAGTCAACACTCTCTGTCTCCCCCCGATAACCACCAAGTTTCCGCTTGTAAAATGAATTATTTACTTGATTTCCTCACAAAAAAGGGCATGGGCCTGGAGATAAACCTGTTTGGAGACAGTTTGGAGACAGTGAACGCAACACCTGCAGCAGGTGGAGGTCGTGACGTCACTCCACTAACGACCTCATTGGAGATGTTAATTACAGGCAAGTTACAGGACCAAAAAGCAGATATTTATCTTCTGCTGCTTCATCCTTTTACAGGGTAACAGGTCTCGGTTTACAGTAACAAAACAGTCCAATATTGTTATCTTGAATCAAAAATATCATCTTTCTCCGAGGAGAACTTCATTTGAACAAAATCACACAAAATGTGATTTAAATGGATATAACCAGTAGAGTCTGGTACGGACACTGATTGTTCTCTCAAGAACAATTACGTTTTGTTAAAAATTAAAAACCTATTTTAACATTTATTGGCTTTTCCCATTTAAAACATCAAATATTGACGCGCTTCAGACGGACTGTGGAGCCTAACCGCGATCGGCACCTGAACGACAATAACAACACTTTGGATATTATCATTTTAAAAACATTTCTGATACCTGTCCGAGCGGGACGACATCGTTCTCCAGGAATCTTGTTCCACTGAGATCCGGCGACCTCGAAACAGAACCCGGGCATCGGCTGGGAATCGCCATGGATGAGGGCTGCGCTCCGCGGGGGCTTCTGGGTAGTGTAGTCCGCCTGGGAGCACGGCCTGGTGGGCGCACACCAGGGCGGTGGCGAGGCACAATAATGGACTTTTTTATTCAATGATGGTCCCTTCTGAGATTAAAAAACACTTTAATCGAGATTAAGAGGTAGAGACAGACCAACAGTTTCTTATTAAATACAGAAACGAGCGATACGATGGCAGATTGTCACGGAGGTCCCTCATTAAAGTCTGTCCATAAAGATGGGAGAAGAGAAAGATGCCAACGTCCACTGAACTAAACAATTCAGGATAATCCACAACAACAGACTTGTTCCAAAATCCAGCTACGAGATATTTCCGAAAGGACCTGTGAAGCAAACACAGAAGCAGCAACAGAAACAGACAATTATTAGTTAAAATAGGCAGTTTCATTAAGGATCTGATGCTTTTAATATTAATTATACACGTAAACTCTAAAGCCTGATGATTTTTTTTAATTTAAAGGGCAATTAATTATTGTTAATAAAGTGCAAACAACAATCTCAACAGTGAAGTTACCACCAGAGAAATGTTAGAACAACATTACTGATTAATCACTGAGATTATGGTTGATTTTAATGTTTACAAATAATATTTTAGGTGGAAGTATGGTAACACTGTAAAGATACAACCCTCGTAGCGCAGCAGAGTGTAACAAGCAGCACACACACACACACACACACACACACCGTGACTCCTGCTGAGCAGCTGCAGGTTGCGCCCCTCCTCCTGCACCTGCAGCTGCAGCACCTGTCGCAGCAGCTCCTGCCGTAGCGTCTCCTGCACCAAGCCCATCCTCTCCAGCTTCTCCCCGTTCAGGCGCAACAGCGCACGTCCTGGAGGGAGAGAACACAGCCCGACCTCAACTCCTCCGTCGCGGGCGCTGGTCGGGATGAGGAGCGCACCTGTGATGGCGTGGTGGGAGAAGGCCTCCACGTAGGTCAGGTAGTTGTGCGGACAGTGCTTCTTCAGCCATTTACAAACGTCCTGCTGCGACCAAAGCACGACGGGCCGGATCAGGCTGGGCTGAGTGGGGCTGGTGTGGTAGATCCCATAGTTGTCACGGCAGCGGTGCTGCATCCATCCCACCAGTTGGAGACGGAGGAGAGAAGACCAAATCAGCCGTGTGATGGGGGGGATTGATTCCCGGGGGACGCAGAAACAGCTGTACGAGGGAATGTGATGAGCCGTGCCCTGAACCTGCTTTCTGATTAAATAACAACCAGCTGGACAAGTAAAAAAACAAGTGAGTTCAATCTGGACTGAGCTAAACGGCGGGAAGGAGGGTTCCAGACAAAAAGAGCTGCTCTATCTGAAAAAGAGAGAAACATCACTGCATTTGCTGCATCCAAGAGGATGAAGGGAGCAGCTAAGACGGCGTGCACCAGCTGCGTTATCAGCGCGGCACAGTTCTGCATCTGCAGCCGCGGCCTCAGCTCATTACCGCTGGGTGAAGGCTCGTCTGTTGGGGGGAGGACAAAGGCGCCGGCCTTAAATGAGGACTCGGCTCAGAAGGAAACTGGGCACCGCCAAGCCTGCGCCAGCAGCATCCGCTAATGACGCCAACGTGGGCTAAAAATGCATTTAAAGTGGAGCAGAAGGGCGAGGAACCCTGATCCTGAGAAGAGAACCGCAAACCTGCAGTTTCTGCATGGACTGACACCTGCTCCTCCGTCCTCCCGCTTGGACGAGCGGGATTCTGCTGGAATGGTGGAGGGCCGGGGCCATTTAAAAGGGAGCTGAAAGGCTGCGAGAGCCCAGCAGCCGCAGGGGAGAGAGCAAGCGGCATTCTCTGGCAACAAAGTGCCCATTTGCAACAAAAGACAGTGATCAGATGAACATTTCCCCCTCGTTCCTCTCATCTGTGCAGACGTCGGAGCGCCGATGAGGCGTCTCAAAGGTTCCGGGGCCTAGATTCAGTTCTAAAATGGTTACTTTTAAGACCAGACTGGTAGCCAGAACCCGCTACCATCCTTGGGGCCACTAATGAGACGGTGGGCGAGACCCCCTGGGTCTTGGAGCTCACACACAACTCTGCTGTTTTTTCCCTCCTTTATTTTTCTGCTCGTTAGGACGTGATTTCGCTCAAAAAGTTTTCGTTGATTCGGACCGTGGGACGGATTTCCGCTTTCTTCAGAAGATAAAGGGTTGCCGGCGTGGACGCGCCCACGTTTATCCGGCTACGCTTTGGCCCTCAGTGTCTGGGATGAAGTGAGAACTGCTCCTGGGGACCGAGGGAGGTCTGGATGGGGCGGTGTGTGTCGGTACCTGCAGGCCCTCCGTGCCGGGCTGCTGCAGCAGCTTCACCGTCCGACCCGCGGCCCCTTTCTGCCCGCGCCCGTCGTGCCAGGTCAGGTTCCCGCCGGTGCGTGGGCTCAGCTGGTGCTTGACGTGGTCCGACAGGGCCCTGTACTCCACAGCCGGCCTGCAGAAGCTGAAGCTGGAAGCCGCTGCAGAGAGAGAGAGAGCGCGCAGGCTGCAGGGGCGGCTTGGGGGACCCACCTGGAGGCCCCCGGGCCCCACACCAGCCCTTCATCCTGCCTTTCCTGAGTCCTCCGTTCTTGGGTATTTTGCTAGCTACGAGCAGCTTTTTCATGGTTAGAAGGAGCTGCAGGCAGCAGCGGAGCCAGCCAACAGGCTCCCACCCTGTCGGGGTCATCACTGATTCATGCGCTGGAGAGAAAGATGCCCCTGATGTGGTTGAAGCTACGCGTGCACGTACACGGGGGCACGCTAGCAGCCGTTTTCAAAGGCCTTTCTTAAAATGACTAAGAGAATTTAAAAGGAGGGCAGAAAGACGCCTTTTTAGCATTCCTGCTTTGTTCTTCCTCCCCTCTGTCAGTGAACGCATCCTGCTGAGATTCCTGCCACCTTCCTACCAGCAAAGCTCCGGATGGGTTTTCTCTCCTCCTTCCCTGCACATCTGAACCTACCGTTCTCTCAAATTAAATGCAGATAATCAGGAACACTTGTCTGGCTGCTTTTCTTCCCTTTTATGAGAGGAAATGCTCTCATTAATGGACACAAAGCGGGATGGAAAAGTGGAGAAAAGCGCTTTAATGGCCAGGAATGCTAGTAAACGCATAGCAGATTGAACCCTTATTTCTCTAGGTTGTTTTCTTAGTCGTGATCTTGGGTGGTGGATGCTAATTCTGTTTTTTTAGACATTAATGGGAGCTGTCGGTGGAGCTGTTGCTCCGCTCTTCCTTTCAGCACCTTCAGTCCTAAAGCTCCAGAATGTGGATCCACACTTCAGTTTCGCCTGCTTACACGTGAAATCGCCACTTTTTCCCATTTTAGCCCACAGCAGAACTTTTCCCTCATCAAGTCCGAGCACATGTGGGTTCCGCGGGTTCACCCAACCGGTCTAACGCGCGTAACAAGCCGGCCCCTGCGCCAGCGTGCGCGGTCTCCCAAAATCCAGGTGTGAGCCCTGATTAAGAATCAACGTAAACATCTGCCTACCGTCCACGGCCATGGCGGCTCTGCTCGGTCGCGGATCTACTCCAGGTCCTCCATCGTCTCCGTGGCCCGACGCCGGCGCTGCGTCCTGCTCGCTCCTCCGCGCGTCCTTCCCTGCGCACTAAAAGTTCACAGGTGCGTGCGCGCGCGTCTGACAGGAGGCGCGTGTGTTATGACCGCCACTCAAACACGCGCCGTCTGTCTGAGCGCGACGACTGGAGGTTCCGCTGGCTCAGGCGCGCGCTCGTGTGTGTGTGTGTGTGTGTGTGTGTGTGTGTGTGTGTGTGTGTACTCGTCGTGAGAATCAGACGCGCGGCTTTTTCTCAAGAGCCTGGATGTGCGCGGAGAGCAGCCCGGGGCCTGTAATTAAACACAGGCCGGGCGGGATTTGAAAACCAGGCGGATGAAAAGGCTCCTCATCAGCGCAGCATCCCCCCCCCACCCCCCCACCAAGAAAGGGAGCTCTGTGCGCGCCCCTGGGCACCGGGCCCTCGCTGTCACACCGGCTCTGTGCTGGTTTTGTTCAGAAAAGCAGCAGAAATCATCACCAGATCCTTCTTTCTCTCTTTAAACTACACAGATCAAGAAAAAGAAGACCGTAACGACTAAACAAATATACATTTAATGACGCTGTCACCGATGTTGAGCCACTAAATAAAGAAATCTCTCTACATAAACGGAGTCTTGAAAAGGGGAAATTTGAAATTTGTCTCCTCACTGCTACAAATTTTAATAAAACCTTTGGGAAATGTTGATTCTCGACGCGTCTGGAAGTAAATATTTTATGAGCTTCTCGTCCGTATTTTCATGAATATCTCAAAAATCAGGTTAATCTGGTTTTGGAAACCGTCAGAGTTTCCAAACTCTGACACTAAAGCTGAACTGGCACAAGAGAAAAGAAAAAAAGGAAATTTCGGACTAAACAGTGGCAAAATTCTCAGGTTTAACGGGAGTCACATTAAACGTTTAAAAGATTAAAAGTGGCATCAAAAAAGTACGTTTGTGTGCAGGGTGAATATTCGTGGTGAAACAGCGCCTCCTCTGGACAAAAGGTCGCATTACAGCAACAACAACAACAACAACAACAACAACAACAACAACAACAACAACAACATTTTTTTTTGCTTATTTGTTTGTTTTTACCTTCAGATTTGTCAGAATAAAGGATCTAGAGGTCCGAACCTTTTTTCCAACTCACTCCTTGTGGTTTGCTGGCCATCCCACCAAAACCAGTGACCATTTTTCTTGGGTAGAAGATGATGGAGGCAGGGACGAGGTCGGCCTGGTTGGTGTCCTGAAAGATGAAAAGAATTACTTAAATAAAAGCTTCCACCTGAGAGAACATCAAAGAGATAAAATGATTACTTTTACATTTTAACGCTCAGCGACAGACCGAACACAAGGGGACACTGTTGTTCTTCTCACAGGGACACTATCAGAATTGTTGACGTTTTCTTTTGAAAATTACCTTTAAAATGAGGTTACAACTCCAACACTATAAATTCCTCTCGGCATTTTTGTGGTTGGTATGCAATAATTACCAAGGTTCTGATAAAAATAACCACTAACCTAACAGCCCTTTAGGTAATGTGTCTGTTTGCATTCTGCAGGTGCACACAGGTAAAATTAAATTTCCTTTCATCTCCAGGGACACTTTTTTTTTGGGATGTTTTTGTTTTTTGTTTTTTTTTTTAATATTTTGCCAGTTTATTCACAGTGTTTTTGTATTCCATGACCGATATGAAAGCAAAGGCAAACAACTCTAAGCTTTTTTCGGGGCTCTAACCTTTCCTGAGCCCAGAGGTCACGCTTCCTCCAAAAAATTAAACACAACATTAATTAAACTATTCACAACAATGAATTAAAGTTTCTACTGTGATGTTGTGGAACTTTCTGGTGATTGTAAGCGAAGAATTTTGAAGATGATTTAAAGTGCAGTCTGCTGGAATGTCCTTGTGTGTGTGTGTGTTCTGTCCTCCAGATGTGTACACACAGACAGGACAGTCAACTAAGAGTTGACTTCTTGGCTAATGTGTCAAGTGTGGGTGACCTCCGGCCCTCCGTCTGGTCTCCAAATGAGGTTTAACCCAGGAAAACAGCTTTGTTTGAAGACACCTCATCATAAACTCTCCCAAACTGTTAAAGTCCTGACATGAAATCACAGAAGCACTTTAGAGAACAGATCTAGTTGTATCTAATTTCTTTACTTTTTTAGCTTTGGAGTGTGATGTGACTCTTCTACGTCAGCATTTCAACCTGAATATCCTTAAGAGCAACTCATCTTTTAAACAAAACAGAATTTAAAAAATCAGAATTTAAATCAGAATCAAGTCAAACTCAAGACTAAAATCTTTGGAGAGACAACTTTCACACTTCAAATGTTCAAGCCACATCTAAAACATAGTTTTTCAGCCTGACCCTCAATTGACGATGAAGGACGAGAGGTCACAGAGAGTATCAGACAAGTATTTAAGAGATATTCTGATATTAAACATTTAATATTCAGAGACTTATGAGCAGCTCCATTCAGAGTGTAATAAATAAAGTTTTTTTTCCTTTTCGCTGACACAGGCTGCTAAAATGAAATGTTAAGCTGAATCAAACATAAGTCTCAAAGAACAAGGTTTTATCTGGATTAAAACGATGTTATGATTAAAAAAACCTAAAAAACCTCATACTATAAGTCATTTGTCTGCTGGGGCAGAGCCGCCGAGGCTAAAGCCAAAACCCTTCAACCTAAAGACCCGCGCAGAGATTTTCAGCTCCTCTCAGAATTCGGACCAACGGTGTTAAAACTAAACAGACACAAAGAAACAGGCGGGAGTCAAACACAAAAGCAGCTTCCCAGATGCTGCACAGACGAGTTCCAGTGGTCAATAAGGCAGCCATCTTAAGGCTTTAAGAACAGGCGGACGCATGCCCTGCGATGGGCAGCCGCAAGTGTGTGTGTGTGACGCCATTGAAGGAAAATCCTGGGTGGAGTCGCCGACGGCCGGCAGGATAAAGCTGCACTTGTTTCGCAGCAGCACAAGGTTGGTGTCAACATGTGTCATGTGATACAATGAGCGCTTGTTTACCAAGCGGGAGTCTGAAAAAGAGCTGAGAGAGAATTTAACACACACAGAGAACTCGCCACACACACACACGCTGCCCTGGACAGGGTGTTTCCAGGTAAAAGAAGGTGGGACCTCATGCAAACAGGACACAGGAAATGAGCCAGTGGCTACAAGACTCCTACAAAATAATAAACACAATGTTGCTTTTGTTGCTGTTGCTTTGGAGTTCAGTTGAAACCTGTCTGTGTGTGCAAGTGTGTGTGTGTGTGTGATCTGATTTCAAATAGCACCAAACTGCTTCAAATTTCAGATATTTTTGCAGAATGAATCCTATTTTGAAAGAACAAATTCTCCTCAAAACCAGTGGCACACCTTGAAGATGTCGTCCCTACATTAGAGAACCGTCTGTGGTACATTTTGTTCTGCCCCGTCTTTGTTAGACAGTAATTTTTATACTTCCTACTAACATTTAATTGACCGATGCAGAGTTATTTGCCTCTAACTGAGCTTGAAACTCAGCAGTTTTAAAGTTTCTTCCTAAGGTGCCTCTACAAAGACCCGTGTTGTGGCCAAGAGTCCACGTTTGTGGAGGCGTGGGCGTGCACAGCGACCGGCTTCAACACAGAAGTTTTATTTTTATTTGCTCACGTTCCTGGAGGTTTGCTGTTAAGTCAGCCTTTAAACTGTCCTGAGGTGCATATGGGCAGTAAAAGGTTCAAGATGCTCCACGGGTTTTACTTTTAGGCCAAAAATAGTCTAACTACCAACAACTGCGGTACCCAAACAGATTTTTTCTGCACAGATATTAAGTATCTGTATGTTTAACAGCCCCAATACAGCCATATATTTGTAAAAAGTTGTACTTTTCCTTTTAAATTTCACTCTCACATCTCACTTTTTGAAAGTTAGGAATTAGACAGAAGAAAAAGGCTTTGTTTGAAGGAAAAAAATAACCCTAAACCATAGATTTTATAAGTTGCTTCACCTTCAGGCTGTATTAATGCATCATTATGAGCTGAGAGATTTAGAAATCACTCCATCAGCTCTTCATGGCTATCATCAGTAAAGCTATCATTCAGAAAAGCTAAAGGAAAATGAATAGTTATTCACGCTGGATTAGATCTGTCACCCTAGATTATGTCCAAACCTGTTTTGTACACAGTCACGTTCTGTTCCCAGCCTGCTTTGCCATGATGTCACCATGGGAAAAGTCCTGCAGACCCTGGTTGGCTGGCAGCGTCCGGGCTCTGTTTAAATAAATAAATAAATAAAGAAAAACCATTCTGGACCCAGAATTACGGAAAACCACAGTCTTAATGTCACCGCCACGGTGACGGCTCTGCTCCATCGCTGTCAGTTTGGTGTTACCTTTAGGGCTGGAGGGGGAGGAGACATGCAGATGGAGCCAGGGGAGCCCTTTTAGCCCCACACTGGACCCTTGTCACTTCAGCAGAGTCCACCACACCTACAGCATCAGGCCACAGGGTGGAATTCTGCTCCTTTATTCCTGAAGCCTGGAGCGAAGACAGCGAATACCAAACCTACAGGAGAGAACCGGAATACTCTGAGATCTCCTCAACCTGAAGAAAAGCTTGCGTGGATATTTGAAGATGCATTTGGTAAAGACTTGTGTTTTTATCAGTCTGTGTTTGTCACTCGCTGAAAGCAAGTTCTACAGACCCTTCCAGCACAGCGCTGGACTCAGCCGCCACCATCACCAAGGAAAACCCACCAGCAGCCACAAGTGAGTTCCCATCCTATCCCGTTAGATCCTCCTCTTCACATCCAACCAGTTCATTTCTGTTCTCTCTTCTTCCAAAGTGGCCACTGTGCCTACGTAGTCGAGAAGATGGTGACCTTCACGGTCCAGGATGGAGCTGCGCCCTACGTGAAAGCCGAGTACAGCAGGTGTTCCTGGGCTCAGAAATGTCCGACTCTCCTGTGAGTAACCAGCTGTTTACCTGTGCTGGTCCTCAGCCCCTAAATCCTGCACTCACAGAGGGTTTTTTTAAATTTTCGTCTAACTCTTCTGTTCAGGTATCGTCTGCTTTACAAACCTCTTTACAAAGTGGCTCATAAAACCGTCACAGAGCTGGAGTGGAGATGCTGTCCTGGGTTCTCGGGTTACGGCTGCATGGAGGCACATCCAAGTTACCACCACCCCATGAACCTGATGCCACCTTTCAAAGGCCCCCCGATGAAGGGGCCACCCATGTTCAAGGGTCCCCCAAACGCTGCCGCGGAGGCCGGCCCCTGGGCTCGCACCAGCAGTTTCAACCCGTACACAATGGGCCACTTTGGGCCTCCCAGGTCCTCCCCCCACATAGACTCCTCCTTTGAGCCTTACCCATCTGAGCCAGAGCCGCTGCCAGAACCAGGGCTGGAGCACCAGGAGCCACATCACCCAGAGCATGACCAGGAGCATGAACACGGACTCAGCCAAGGACCGGCAGAACCCTCGCCGGAGGAAAACCCTCCACCTCTGCCTGGGGCTGGTCATCCCGAGGGGGAGATGACGGGTGGGCCGAGTTCACATTTCACATTATGCAATGTCAGTATTGTTCTTTCTTGAATTTACTGTATTTTCTTTTTCCTTTTTTTCTGTTTTTAGGCCAAACTCTTGATAATGAGACAGAGGAACGAATGTATCGCCTGGAGGAGGATGTCCAACGCCTAAGCCAGGGCCTGGAGACCCTGAGAGGAACTGTGAACGGACTGGAGGATAGTCTGAGAGCATCGCTGAGAGAAGATGCCAACAGGATGCTGTCAGCACTGCTCTCCGCCGCCCCCGGTCCAGTCTCTGCCGCGGCCGTGTCCTCCAGCCCGCCCGCTGTTGAGTTTGGGGAGATTCCAGGGGGAGGTCCTGAAACTGAGGGTCTTGATGGCAGACATGTGTTTGCTGGCCTTTCGGGGCTGAAGGTCAACTTAGAGGAGCTCAGGACAGCGCTGCAAACAAAAACAGAAGAGCTACAAGAACTCAAAGCAGCGGTGCTGAGACACGACGGAGCCTTGACGGAGATGTCCAGCAAACACGTGGAGGGAGCAGCCCAAACGTCTCTGCAGCGGCTGGTTGAGGCCAAGCTGGGCGAAGCCAGAGCGGAAATTCTCGGCGGGTTTGAGAAACGCGTGGAGACGGCCGAGGGCAGATGTGAGGAGAAAGTCGGGGACGTGCAGCGACAGTGTCAGAGGGAGCGAGGCGAGCACCGGGAGCAAATGGTGGACGCCGTGGAGGAAAGCGCCACCCGTCTGAGACAAGAACTAACGGACATCAAGATGCAGATACGAGGTTTGAAGGCCTCGAAAAGCTGCTGCGGCAGAATGGCCGGACTGGTGGAAAGAGTGCAGATGCTGGAAACGTCTGTAGCCGGTCTAAACCAGTCCCAGGGACACCTGAGAGTAGAGCTGGGTGGACACAAAGACCACATAGAGGGAATTCTGGAGGGCCGTCTGGGGTACGTAGAGTCCAAGCTGAACCTGACTGGACCGAGTGGAAATGAGTCCAGGAGGAATGAGAAAGGCGAGGCAGGACAGGGTCTGGAGGCCAGAATGGAGGGGAAGCTGAGGGCTGTGGAGGAACGTCTGCTGATTGCTTTGGAGGAACTGGGTAATGCGAACCGCTCCTGCACTCCTGGAGGGCCACACTGTCCCCACTCTGGAGACGGAGCTGGAATCCATCCGAGGGAGGCTCCAAGTGGACGTGGACCGGGTGCAGAGGCAAATCAGCAGCCTTGAGCTGCTCTGCACCTCTTCTTGCTCCTCACCCCCAAATCCACCAGATGGACAGAGAGACTCTGCTGCACCTGTGTCGGAGATGCAGAACCTAAAGGATGCGTTGGAAGTGCACGATGACCGATTAGATACCCTCAATGTTACCCTGCAACACATCATGAGGCAGGTGACTGTCATGGACCAGCGGAAACAAGCCGACGATCCCAGCCAGGGCGAGCTAACGATGCTCAAATTCAACATCCGCTCAGTCAACCACACCCTGAGGGACCTTCAAGATTCCCTGGGGTCAGTCGTGCACCAGGTGGGTCAGGCTAACAGCTCCTGGCAAGAGAGAGAGGCTCGCCTAGCACAGCAGATCAAGGGGGTGGTCCAGCTGGTGGGACACCAGGCTTCCATGCTTGGGGCAGGCGAACGCAGACTGACCCGACTCAAGGTAGAGCTGCAGGAAGTGAAGAAACGGCTGGCTCAAGCCGTCCAGGGCTGTCGGAGTACGGCTATAGGGGTCCAGAAGGAGGTGACAGAGGTCGGGGGTCGTGTTGCTCACGTGGAGGACCAGTGTAAGGGTTTGAACCACTTGGCAGAGGACCTGGAGAGAATCAGGGAGGAGCTGGAGGGGCAGTCCAACGGGCTCCTGCAGCACGTCAACGGCACGCTCTCCATCCACAGCCGACAGCTGTCCGAGCTAAGAGAAGACCTGAGAAACTGCTCCTCCAGAGCCAAGACATCACAGCGGGCATTAGAGCTGGAGGCAGAGCAGACGCGGGGAGACACCTTCACTTTGAATTAGCGCCGTTTAAAAGCCCGGCGTCATCATCCGAACTGTAAGGGGCCGAAATGTGCACTGAAATAAAGATGTCTGTAGATACAGAATAAAAACGGCAGCTACTGGTGAGTGCACTAATAAAACAGGTTTAAAAGGTGCTATGCAGAGCTTTTTTAATGGAACAGACTGTTGTAGAGGGCCCTGGTGATGAAGGATCTCGTCCGGTTGTCCCGTTTTTGTTTTTGAATATATGTGAGCAATTCAGTGGGTTTAATTTTTGTACCGACTCCTATGTCTAGACTAGATTTCCACAAAAGATGTTTTATATTGGAATACGCTATAAATGTTTTCTACCTGTAAAAACACACTAAATGTGCCTATATAGAACTACAAAAATTCCAGGATTTGAAAACACTGAAAAACCAATAAAAAATGATGTTTTTTTTTTTCCTTTGCTTTCCTTGTACTTGACTAGAGTGAAATAAACAAAAACACCGTTACAGGCATGTTAAAACCGGTGCTCTCCACCGAGCAAAACACTGAAAACCAAAAAATGACTGCCAATTAGCGAGACAATGACCAAGGGCTCATATGTGAGTCCTCTTTTTTGGGCTATGAATCCACCTCGTCAGCTGTGTTGGTGCACTTCCTACTGGCTGTAAAACGAGGACGACGATGCTAACAAGCCTGGCGCGTTATTTGCTGCCTGCCCATCACAAAAATAACCATTACAATAGCAGCAGTGTGGGGGTTGAGCCCACCGCTCCACAAAAACATTTTAGCCAGTGACACTGAGGGAATAATAAGCGTGGAAACACGAGGGGAGGAAAGAGGGAGATTGAAAAAGATAGACAGCTCATTTACTGAGCCTGGCCAGAGTGATGGAACAATTTTGAGATACGCTGAATATAAATGCAGATATTTTTCAGAATGTGAGAGGAAGAACGCCCACTTTGAAAACAAGCAGGAGACATTAGCTGTCTGTTATACAACTCAGCATTGCTGAAAAACTACTAGTAGGAATCTTTCTTTTCCTTCATATCGTCAGGAAAAACAGTGATCTCTGGATTCTTGAACAAGACCTTGAGATCTGGTGAAGGTCACAGAGGCTTCAGTCGGTCAAGCTGGAGCCCCCGGGGCGGATGCGAGTGGCGTTTGCAGTGATGCAGGACTGAGTGAGCGGGGGGGGGTCTAGTGGTCCTACGAGCCGGATGAAGTTGATGGAAACTGAAAAGAAGGCGAGAAGAAACGAGGCTGCGAAGGGGGGCAGAAGTAATAGATGTTAGGCAGAAAGACGCTGCTGGAATCAAAAAGGAACCAGTGGGAATAACAGCCAGACGGCATCAGGACTGGACTTCCAGGGTTAACAGCCTGGACCCGTCTATCCGACCAGCCCACATCTGTCTGCTCCTCAGCAGATGTTTGGACACAAACAGCAGCCAGTGTCTGGTAAAACTCTCTCCTGACTCAGAGTCTCATCACGGATTTTGAGTTCCGCTCCCGGCAAACTGTCACAGCCGAGCGGCGCACCCACATCACCAAAAAAAATAGGAAAAAGGAAAGAAAAAAAGTGAAAACTGGCGGAGACATGTGAGGAAATGGAGAATGTCTACCTATGAATCACCCCATGTTGTGGTCTTTGCAGAAACCGAGATGAACGCAGCTCACACACACACACACACACACACACACACACACACACACACGTGAGGTTGCATCTGAAACTGGAATTTCCGTATCGTGAACATTTCCATTGATGAATAGATGATAGAGGGATGAGGAAGTCCTTCATGGAAATCCTGCAGCCGTCTAATGAACTGGCCCATCGGATGAAACAGGAAGTCCTTATCTCGCCACTTCCATACGTCCTGGCTCCCACACAAGACAGCTTCTTGTCACAGTTAATTGTCTCAGAGTGGAGAGCGAGGACAGCAAAGAGGAAATTAATTCCAGCCTATGGAGCGACTCGCTGGCACGCCGTCTAATTAGACGCTTACTTCCTGCAACCGGGATTCTGCACACGCATCCTTTTTTGCTCAGATTAGATGGGGGAACCTCAGATCTCTGCATCATAGCGGCAGATAATCAACCCAATACAGGAGCATATCTGCTGCCATGCCAAGAAACATATATTACTATGTAATAGAGTGTTATCTGGGAACAGTACGTAATGAAGCCCTCTGATGATTCTGTCATCTCCAGTGAGTCACGCAGGCACAATATCCCCCCGCTGGACCTCCAGCTGTGACCCCGGGTTCATGGAAGCGTGTCGGAGGACTGAGCCCGGACCCTGCGCTGGAGCGTTCATATGACAGCAGCTTCCTGACAGCCCTGCGGCCTCGGCAGAGCTCAGCCACTGAGCCCACGGCGCCTTGAGCAGCTTTCTGTGACAGCCATTCAAAGTCATGGAGCAGAGTGCACGTGTGGGCAGACACATAAAATCACCTCTTTTATTAATCTCCTTAAGGATTTTTTGCATTTGTTTCCTCTCACTGAGGCCCAACTTCCTATTTCCTCACTTCTTTTCCTTATTGATTCCTATTTTAAGCATAATAAGAGCATTGATTTATTGACTTTGCACCGATCAAAGGTGTTTACACACACATGTAAAAGCCATCTGTCATTGAGGAGGGTTATTTTAATGAGGCACCTTGTGGCCCCCCCACTCCCAGCCACTGTACCACAGTAAACGTTACAGCCTGCTAGGCCCAGACGGATGTGTCGTGTGTAGGAAACAACCAAAAACTCATAAAATACTGCCTGCATCACTGGTTCGGGGATAAAATGTCCCTGAAAGCTGAGAAACAAATTAAAGTCTCAGGGATGAGTGTGGAGAAGTGTGGCGAGGTTGGGCGGCTTGAAGAGCGCTGTGGGGAGGGGTACTTTGACTCATCACAATCGGAGCTCGCTAGTATTACGCTGATATCTCCCTCCCTCCCTCTCTCTCTCTCCCTCTCTCTCTGTCTCTCTCTCTCTGGCGCGTGCACGTGCACACATTTTCTCTCTCTCTCTCTCTCTCCCTCTGACATGCAGTGACTGGTGGCTTCTTCTTCCATTCCATTTCGCTGCATCACTCAAAGCTAACAGGAGCTTGTGTGTGTGTAAGTGTGTGTGTGTGTGTGTGTGTGTGTGTGTGTGTGTGTGTTTCTGGGAGAATACCTTTACTGGACACTTCGGGGACACAGGTCCAGCCCCCTCGCCGTCTCCCTGTCCCCTGGTCCACGTTCTCCACCGGAACCTCCTCTCCTCCTGGCCCCCATGAGTTTACCTGAGGACGGGACATCCATCCCTGGAAGGTAAGAGGCAGCGGGTCAGGGTTACACACACGACACAATTAGAAGAATTTAATTAGCAGCAGGTGCTAATTACAGGAGCCAAGATGAATCATGTCAGAAGATTCTGAGCTGTAATTCTGCCTCTTTGTGGATAAAAATGGTTTATTATTAGCACTCAATCAAGCGAATGACCTTCAATAATTCGGATCACCTCCTGTCACACAGAAACCAGCCCCCCCACACCAGCTCCAGCTGTGGTTATGTAATGTTTATGAAGGGGAGATGTTTGGGTTGAGTGATGGACTGCACTCGGCTATCTTGTGCTCTCCCCTCTGATCAGCAGAATTTGGACTGGATTACTGAAAAATACTTTAGGTGACTGGGGAATGATGGTATCCCGGCTGTGCTCATCAGGGATCCATCAAAGTCTGAAATATCTGGACCAATATGGAGAACAATACATCAAAAGTCAAAACATTTTGCTCTGGACTGATGACAGTTATCCAAAAGTGAAGCCAAGATGTCCTGATGGTTCCGCGGTGACAGCTTACAAATCACACCAGTGTTTTCTTGGTCTCCTACAAAATGGGTTTTATGTGTTTCACTTCAGTTAAATTCATGGTCTGATCACCATTGATCTGATGTTTACTTGGACGGTGGGATTAATGGGGAGATTTTTGCAGCAGCTGCAGCTTTGGAGAAACCTTTGACACTTTTAATGGCGCAAAAAAAGACTAAAACTCAGGTGATGGCAAACATACCTGGGAACTAAACTATTCGTTTGTTTGGCTCCAGAGCCGAGAGGAGGCGGGGCTTGGGGTCATAATGCGGGCAGCCACTGGAAGGCATCGTTAGGTCTCTTGCTTTACATCGGCGCGTTCCTGTGAGCAGATCATACCGATTTAAACAACAAATCTATTAAATTAATACAGAACTATACATAAATGCGGTTTAAAAAAGGCATCTTTGTATTGCTGGGGGTTCATTATTGCATTCACATTAACAGTCTACGTACAAGCAGAGAAATCCCTGCTGAAGATGCAGAGATGTTTTTTTTAAATATTCTACTAGGAAACTCATGAACTGGAGTAATTTTTGCAGTATTTAGGCCCCAGCAGGGCAGTGACAGGCAGGACAGACAGCCTGTCCGTCCTTGTACTCGTCATCAGGACAGAACAGGCAGATTATTGGATCCGTCAGTTTTTTTTAACGATAAAATCAACTCTGAAAGCAAAAAACAATTGATGTCAGTTGACAAGTGATTCAGATTAGGTCAACTCAGATTACAACAATGCTTCGCTGCAAATACAGTGCACGGTGTGCTCCCCCTCCACAGTCATTACATAAGGTATGTCACAACATGCCCGACGATGTCTGAGAGAGTCGCCTGCAACAGTCATGCTGTTAAAGGACATCGTAAATACTGTCATTGGCGCCCAGACAGGCAGACAGCAAACACTCCATCTTTGATCTCGTGAGGATCTCCAGCTGTAGGGGCACAAGCGCAGCACAAAACAATCAAAACCATTAAATATAAGTAATTAAATGCAATTAATTACTGTATGTAAATAAATGCAGAAAACCACAATAAATAAATAAACAATGACTACAATCAGTACGAAGCTCTTTTGTTTCAATACAGCTTGAAGCTTTTAAAAACGCAATTTTTCTGACTGCCTTAGTTTAAAACGTCCTGGAAATTACACACAATTCCATTTTGAACTCGGGAAATAACAATGATGTTAAACAGCCTGATTTAATTTGACGTCCAGAATGGTGGGGTTCCATTAAACTTGCAATCTCAGACTTAAATACAAAGATTTAATTATGCTACGTGGCTCTGCTTGTGTCAGGGACGTCCAAATAATCACAAGTGAGCACCAACCAGGCAGAAACAGCAGCGTCACAGCTCAGCCAGCCTGTCAGATCCCCCCCTCCGCCCTATCCACCCCCACCCACCCCCACCGCCTCTCGTGTGGCTGAAGGCCGTCACGTTCAGAGTTCATCATCCGCAGCGGCGTTTCTGCTGGCCTCAACAGGAGACACGTCCAGGCTGGCCTCGACACGGACTCAGAAAAGCAAACCAAACCGCAAAGATGGGCTGAAATCCTCCTCGTTCCAGCCTCCAGGTGTGAGAGTTTCCCCGATTACACACCTGGGTGTACGAACGCAGCCTGAGCACCTGATGGTCATATGGGTGTTGGCCGTTGCCGGTGCCGTCGCTCTGAACAACTGAGGGCGACGCTTATTCCCCACCTCAGAGAATTTGGATGAAGCAGCGGTTTGTTAGATAAACCTGGCTGAAAGAAAAGATAGATGAGACATTTTTACTGCCTGCTGATGCTGCTGAGGGCTGGAATAAATAGTGATTATTCTGCAGCTCTGCAGATGATGTAATTTGTTAATTACCGCGATGTTCAATAGCGAATCTCTTTCTTTTTTCCTTTTTTTTGGTGTGACTTTGGAGCTGACTTTAGACTCTGAAAGGCACCGACTTTGGTCCAAACCACTTAGACTGACTGGACGTGTCGTCACCGGCGGACGCAGCGACTCGCATAATGATGAATCCCGGTTCTTTATCCTGTGATTATCCGAGTCCTTGAATGCCAGGGTTTGCTCTCACATCGCTGCTGCTCTCCCTCTTCATTATCATCATCATTTCAACCATTATCAGTCTATACAGCAGAAGCTTAGCCAGGAACATCATTCCTGTGGTTTAGATACAGCTGGGTGAGGCGATCGCATCCAGATTCAGACACAAAGCTGAAAACAGAGAACTAGGATTGTTCCACCAACATGTGGCTCTGGTGCTGAACTCTGATCTCCTCACAGCTCCGTCACCTGTGACCCTGTGGTTTTAATATATTCCAGTCCGAGTTGTTTTAATTGAGGTTGTTTTCTCTCCTCCAGCTCAATATCTCATCTCTTAGATCTGCTGCAAATCCTCCTGATTCTTCCCATCTGCAAATCCAGCTTTTTATATTAGTGTTTAATACCAGCTGGGGATTATTTTCTCAAAAACTCTTTCTCCACATCTGCAGTTGTGCAACAAAGACAATAAAAAGATAAGTTTACTGCAGGCGATAAAAGTATTTTTGATAATGCTGGACTGTTTTTAAAGCCGAGCACTTGTTCAGGCTCACCGTCGTTGCCTTTTGCCCAACTTCACCGCTGAGTTCGACTAAATTTGCTGCCTTTGGTGATTAACTTTAGTCCTGTTTCTTCCGTTTTTAGATGGGAAATGCTTCTGACACGTCTGATGCATTCAACTCCAAAATCTCCAAAGAGCACGACTTCCTCATTGGTTCAATCTACAGCGTGTTTTGTAAGTTTGCAGCTTTTCGCCGTCCCTCCGGAGGCTTCCTGTCCTGCCAGGGTCCCAGGAGTGTGTTTTGTTGTCCCCGTCCAGGTGTTCTGTCCCTCATGGGCAACTGCATACTGCTGCTGGTTGCACATCACAAGCGGTCGACGCTGAAGCCGGCCGAGTTCTTCATCGTCAACCTCTCCATCAGCGACCTGGGGATGACGCTCACTCTGTTTCCTCTGGCCATACCATCATCGTTTTCACACAGGTGTGAGAGGACGATGGACACTGGGGCCAAATTGGCTCCACAGCTTTTGTTTCGTTGCAACCTCACGAGTTCCCGGTTTGTCCAGAATCAAAAATGGGAAAAACGAGGAAAAGGAATAACAGAAAGTCCTGGGTTTCTCAGAACAGCTACCTTTTTAATTCAGCGCGCATGGATAACTGGGACGTCTGCGTCCCTGCCCTCTCTGTCTCCGTCCTCTCTGTCGACAGGTGGCTGTTTGGGGAGATCGCCTGTCAGCTCTACGCCACCTGCGGCGTGCTGTTCGGCCTGTGTAGTCTGACCAACCTGACGGTTCTCTCTTCCGTGTGCTGCCTCAAAGTCTGCCTGCCGAACCTTGGTGAGGCGTACCAAACACCCCACCGGGAGGGGGACGGGGCCCAGGCGCCACGGTGGCTCCAGGAGGGGGCTAAAGCTGATTTTGGACTCCTGTCGTTTCAGGCAGCAAGTTCTCTTCCTCTCACGCCCGGCTCCTGGTGGCGGGCGTGTGGGGTTACGCATCAGTGTTTGCTGTGGGGCCCTTGGTGCAGTGGGGCCACTACGGTCCAGAACCTTACGGCACCGCCTGCTGCATTAACTGGCAGGCGCCAAACCACGAGCTGTCCTCTCTGTCTTACATCGTCTGCCTCTTCCTCTTCTGCTACGTGCTGCCTTGCGCCATCATCATCCTCTCCTACACTTGCATCCTGATGACGGTGCGGGGATCGCGCCAGGCCATCCAGCAGCACGTGTCCCCGCAGACGAAGACCGCTAACGCCCACGCGCTCATCGTCAAGGTGAACCTGTGTGTTTCGGACACCTCAGGGAGCCTTTTTTACCATTGTTCTTCTTCTTTCCACAGCTGTCAGTAGCCGTTTGTATCGGGTTCCTCGGGGCCTGGAGCCCGTATGCCGTGGTGGCGATGTGGGCTTCTTTTGGAGATGCCACATGGGTTCCTCCTGATGCGTTCGCCATTGCCGCCATCCTCGCCAAGTCCTCCACCATCTACAACCCCCTCGTCTACCTGCTGTGTAAGCCCAACTTCCGCGAATGTCTCTACAAGGACACGTCCACGCTTCGCCAGAGGATCTACAGAGGGAGTCCGCTGTCTGGCCCCAGAGATCGCTCTGGGGGCGTGACGCAGCGCCACAAGGACCTGAGCGTGTCCACACGCCTCTCCAATGGACAGCAGGACAGCTACGGCACGTGCCTGCATTGTGCTGAGGATGCTGAGCTGGGTCATGTGACCGGCAGTCGAAGGACCGCCTGCATCCTGACGGGTTCCACCTTCACCGAGGTGACGCTCAGTCAACTTTCAGCCACACCAGCTGATTTACTTTAGCATTTTAGTGGTGTCCGAGTCTGCTTATTTCCTGATAATCCTGCTCTGCGTTCCGGAGGAGCCAAAAACGAGCCAAAAGTGACATTTCAGAACAGGAAGGCAGTAAAGAGCAGTTGTGTGTTCATTGTTTACCAAGTGTTCAGCTCTTTCATTTTTAATGTGTTTTTGTGCCATCGATGAAGAAAAATACATGACTGCCTGTTGATGTTATCAGATTCCTGTACAATCATTCGGAAAAGAAGAATAAAGGCATAAGACAATCGCACATGGACCTATTTTACCTACAAAATTCAGGATTTTTAGAATAAAAAAAGTCAGGAAAGATAAATAAGATGCAATGGGAAAGAAAACAGATCAAAGTAAAAGTTTGACTTTTAAAATTAAAAAACATTTCCTGTAGTATGCCTCTTAATAATATCAGTGCATACAGTCGAGTGTTTACTGTGTGTTTTTAGCACGCTGAGCAAAATCATGATGACAGCTCAGCTGCAGCCGCGGGCCTTTTAGCCCCCTGAAGTTAACACACATGTGCAAGAGGAAAAAATAAGAAAACACAGCAGAAGTCATCAGAACCCATGCCAAACTCTGATGCGGGTGTATCACGTGATCAATGTAATTTATGCAAAAAACTAAATTGTCAAAAAAAAGAGGCAAAAACAGCCAAAAGCAGGAAACTGTGATGGATTTTCAAAGATTTAGATTTTAACTTTAATAGGAATTTATTATTCAAACTTTTATGTATCTTGGTTAAACTAATCAACTAATTCATCATGTTTAAGTGATAAAATAGCAGAAAAAAAAATGTATGTACACGGTGGTCAGTGATATGCTTATGCGACACCGCCTCCTAGTGGTTAAATACGCGAATTACACGATAGGGTCAAGTCGGTCATTTTTTAAGGATAACATACTTTAGTCGCCCGAGATTTATGATTCAAAATTTTTTTTAAACCACTGCGCGACTCGTTATAACTGAGACCAAATTAAAATATTACTGCTGCCTCATGTCGTGTTTGCCGCAGTACCTTAAAAGCTGGATATCCTGCAGCCTTCCCGGCCCTATCGGGACGTCTGCAGCAGCACCGAATCCTTCAGGCTGCTTCCACAAGCAAAGACAGCAAAAGGGAGCCTGAAAGAAAACACCAGAATGTAACGTTTAATTTTATAACACAAATAGGTGCTTTGATTGCATTTGTAGAAAAAGAAAGGCTGTTTGGTTTCATCGCCACATTTTTTCACAAGTTTACTAACTGAAAGCATCCCACCCTAAATTCCACAACACAAGCTTTATAAACAAATAAATAAATAACTTTGTGTGTGAGTTTTTTGACCTAAAACCCAAATTAAGTGTTTGCCGTTGTCGCCACCTAGCGGTGGGCTATTTTGACGCTAATGTTTTGAAGCGTCACTACGTGCAAATGTTTTCTTTTTAATTGCTACTAAAACACAACTCAACCAAAGATGGCTGCGCCGCGAGGTAAGAAAAAATAAGATTAACATGAATGCCTAAAGTTACGAAAGCAAACTAATTACAGGGAGTATGCTGCGTCGCTGTGACAGTTTTTAGTAATAAAATCGGTTAAATCCAGATTTTATTTTAGGCGGGGTCGACGCTGGGCTCGTGCGCAGTAAAAGCGCGGATTTTTTAAATTTGAAGGTGAGCAGCCCGGCTAATAGCTGGTTAGCACGCGTCGTTTGTTTAGACAAATATTAATAACAGTATAAATTAGACAACTTTTTCCTGAACCTAAGGCGACAGGTTAGTGAAATACAGGGTTTGCCTTTTTAAGTGTGTTTGAAAAGTGACCCTATCCTGCTTTATAACTCACCCTTGTTAGCTAATTAGGCTGCCGTTACTACAGAGTCTAGCGTCCCAGTCATATTTGCATACAAAATAACAGCGCCTTGGTCGTAAAAGTACTGACGAGCAGCTACAGTTCTGACTGATATCCACACTTTTGTCAGCTGTTGACTGCAGGTGAACTTTAGTGTTCCAATATGATGTTCTACACTCACCTATTCACGTCCACCCGGGGACCTCTGGCTAAAATCTGGTTAGCAGCCCACTGGGAAAGGAAACTAACCAAGGCCCAAGTCTCTGAATGCAATTTGGAAACAGTTATAGAAGACATAATACCCAAGGTACAATAATATTAATAACAGCGTCAAAGGTCTTGGTGTCATGCGATTATTTACGTGTGTGATATAACTTGGGAGTGTGTATTCTTCTTCATTGTAGATGAAAATTGGTTTGCGGACTTCTGGTCACCTTCTGATCGGTGTGGTCAGGATCTACGCCAGGAAAGCCAAGTACCTGCTGGCAGACTGCAGCGAAGCCTTGATTAAAGTCAAAAATGCATTCAGGCCAGGTAGGAAAAATGACAGAAAAACAAACAGATAAGTGACTGTAATGTTGAATATGTTCAGTAAGGGCAGATTTTGATGGTACAGAGCAAAAGAGTGTTTAACAAGCATGTTGCAAATTTTTCCCTTTAAATTATTACAAACCTGTACATAAATAAGACCAATACCACAGGTGCTTCTATTAGTTTTCTGTATATATCAGGGTGACTGAAACAATAATTAAAAAAAACCCCAATTACTGGTGTTAAAGAATACATTTACCCTTGACCGTCAAGAACACAAACTGTAGAGTTTTCACCCACCAGGGCAGACGGACCTGGCTGTGGAGGAGCTGGAGGCTGAAAGAAAAGCTATCACTCTGATAGAAGATTTCACAGCGTTTGAAGATTTCGCAGCGTTTGATGCGCAGCTGCCAGAGCTGAGGTAAAGACCTGAGGTTTTCCGATCTGAGCTGAGCGTAGACTGAGCGTCTGTTCCCGTCTTCCAGTGACATAGAGAGCGTGGAGCACTTCTCAATGAACCAGAGTCGAACAGAAGAAATCACTCTGAAGGAGGACTTTAGAAGCGAGTTCTTGACCCTGGTTGACTTTGGTAAGAAATATGTGTTTCTTCTTGATATAGGCTGCCCTTTGCCTTGCTCTCCATGCTTTCTGTCTCCTCTGGGGAGCAGGAGATGAATCCCAGTTCAGCCATCCTGGGCTGCTGGACATGAGCCTGCAGAGCCTGTCCCACCAGGGAGATGCTTTTGGAGACGAGGACAGAGGATGCGACCTGCTCGGTAGGAGCTTTTCTGTAAATAGGTCTTCCTGTTCTCCGTCTTCCAGCTGTTCCTTGCAGTTAATATTTAATTTTAACGCCAAGAATTTCTTCCGGTGCTTTGAGACTTTCTGACAAACCCCAGTGACGAGGCAGTGCTCACCGACTTCATCACAGCAGAAGCTCAGAGGGAGAAGCCCACCACCCCCGCGCTCAGCCACTCGCAGGGTGATCTTTAGTCCTGCTCGAGTTCTTTGTGGTCCTGGATGCGTGCTCAGACCGTTTGTTTCCAGGCGCCCCGCAGGCGCAGAGGGAGACCCCGGCGCTCGGCGAGACCGCCCGGGAACACGGCTTTGCCCTGGAACCTGTGCCCATCACACGTACGCACGGCGACGGCAGCGCCCTGACGGGAACATCCAGTCATTAAATCAGATTATTTATTTTTTCCAGCTAACTTGGAGAAGAAGAGGGGAAAGAGGAAGCGGAAACTGCTCGTGGATCTGAACAAAGAGCTGAGCGACGCCGACATCAGGGAGCAGATCTCGCATTCCTCAGACCTGGTGGTCGCCATGGACCTGGCACCGCCGACGCTGCAGCTGATGCTGTGGAAGGAGAACGGAGGAGCCCACAGGCTGTTTGCCCGGCCCTGCTCCTGCGTCATCGCTCCGCAGGTGATCGAGGTAAACGGACGCAGGCGACGGCTGTAAATAAACACGCCGCCGCAGTTAGAGTCTGTTTCTCCTCTGAAGCTTTTCTCCATCTGTGGGAAACCTGGAGTCTCAGCTGAGGTGGAGGTGATGCGCCGGGACAGACGGGACGGTTAGCAACAAGAAAAACCCTTTGTTTAAAAAAGAAATTGTGGATTACGTGTTTTCCAACATGGATGTTATTGTTTAGGTCGGGGGGACTCGGGGGCTGTCCTCACCACAGACACCATCAGTTTGGTGGATTCATCACTGGCCACTGACCTGACACGCCTCAGTCACATGACTGGTCCTCTGGACCGTTCTTCCAGCTGCATGCAGGTGAGAGGACTTTCCATCAGGTTTTCCTCCTGGATCCATGATGGATCCTCTCTTTCAGATGGAGAACAGGTCGGCCTCGGCCCAACCAGAGCTTCCGTCAGAAGACTCCATGTTGGTCCATCAGTCTCTGGCAGAGGAGGAGATGCATGTGTCGTTCTCCAACACTCGGGTGCCTGTGAACACACACACACAAACACACACACATGATTCGAGCCTGCTCCGGATTCTGCTTTGTCTGACCCAAATTTGTCCATGACTGGACACTTTTAGTCTGCAGAGGACGTCCAGGTCTTTGAGGACGGTAACATTAACAGACACGCGCAGACTCTCCTGGACTTTCTGAAGGTGAGAACCTGTAAATGAACACAGCACCGGCTACATTTCAGCCTGTCGCTAACAACACTGCTAAAGCTAACGCCACCAAATGTCGCCTTAAATGTTTTCTACTTTCTCCAAATCTGTTTCCAGAGCGACGGCCAGGCCTCCTTCAGCCTGAAATCGCTGTGTGATGGCGTCACGCGCTCCCAGGCCGCCACCACGTTCTTCTGCCTCCTGGTCCTCAGCAAACAGCAGAGTCTTCATCTGCAGCAGGACGCTCCCTACGAGGACGTCCTGGTCACGCCCGGACCCATGCTCTGAAAGACTAACGTCGAATACTTCCTCCTCCTAAATCACCAAAGTTCCTGTAAGCGACGCCAACCTTTTGTACGTCTGTGCGACCATGTCTTTGCCTCATTTGTGAGAGGATGGAGGATGGAGATTCCACAGCGTTTGTGTTTTATCCATCTCTGGGATTCCAAGGATTAATTTATTCTTTTATTCTTTACGTGACCTTGCTGGAAATGCTCGTTTCCTCTGTGCTTGACTGACTTTTACGCTTCTGACTGGTTAAAAAGGTTTGAAAGGGGAGCCGTCCCGGGAATTCTGCAGAATTATTTCCAAACCCCAATGGGCCCTCACTCTGTCTATACTTTCACCTTTTTTCCTTAACTGGTAATTAAAATCCATCCAACCTGTCCTGTGGTCCTTTAATGGCCTTTGGGGTCAAGGGGGCGGGGCTTGTCCTAGCAGAAGTTTGAATTAGACCAAAAATGATGGAGGCCTGTTACAGGGGGAACCTGTCTTGACGTACCTGGCGGGGTCCCGCGGCTCCCACGGCTGTGTTTCCCCACGCTGCGCCTTTAAGAAGCACCGACGCTGCAGACGCAGCGCCTCACTTCATCTCCGGGTTCCACGGCTGCAGGATGGCTTCCCTCCAGCAGCTGCAGCATCTTCCCTCCCCGCTGCCGCCAGAGACGACTCGTCCATCCGGCCACGGAGGCAGAGATGGCGGCGTGTGATCGGCCGCGTTAGGTTTCCACGCTCGTCCCACGGTTGCTGTGACATTGGGACGTCGGGCGACGCCTTCCCGGGATCTAGGATGCGTTCTGGGACGCAGGCTCGAGTGTCAGGCGACCGAGAAAACCCACTCTGCCTGCGCGTGAGTCCCCGTTGCCAACCACCTCTACAGCGGCTTTCGCAGCTGGACCGTGGGCGCAGACGCGTCCCGCGGAGCCTTCAAGGACGAAGCGTCCGACCCGCGTCCCCGTGATCCTGGAACAGCCCCATGTGTCACTGGTGCGTGTGGGTGCACTTTCATCCGCAGACGGTGAGATTTTTGCTGATAAGTCGCACTTACGTAAGGCGATTGCGCATTTCCCACCGGTGGCGCACGCGCCACTTGTTGCGGACAGGTGAGGAGGAGGAGGAGGAGGACGGATGAAGAGTCCCGACTCGCTGGCCTAGATTTGAAACAAGAGTTTTTTTCTGCCAGTACAGCCCGATTCAAATCTCCAGGACACGTGACAATGTAACAAATTAATCCAGGATCGAGTTTTTACCTGTTATTTCCTGTCATTCCAGCCCTTCGGCGCCCCCTAGCGCCCGCCCCTGGAAACACCAGCGGACCGTCCGGACGCGTCCATGTCTCTCACGCCGGGCCGGAAGGCCCCCCCAGGTCAGCGCAGGTACCGGCAGAGTCGCTCCTCCCGGCCCAGATGAGCAGAGGCGCAGGTGTGTGTCTGTGGTTGATGAGTGTGTTGTTGTTGTTGTTCATCCCGAAGGCGCTCTGGGGGGTCCAGCGGGAGACATTCCCACAGCGACACCTCCAGCACCCAGACGTACCTGGGACCGGTCCGGCCACCTGAGGACAGCCCAGTGGCCCGCACATATCCCAGTACACCCAGGTAAAACCATCCTGGAATTTCAAAACTGGACTGGTGAGACAAAAAACCAAATTATACTGGAACAGTGGTGGTAGATAAACTGGTGTTAATGGGACAGAATGATGAGTGGACTGGTTCAAGTGGGACAGAGAGGAAAAACCAGTTGAGATCCTTTTCCCAGGATTCCATAAATAGTGTTTTACTCCCTCCCTCTTTCACAAATGACCTTTTTTCCCCCCTAAACGCCTGGATCCAGGCGCCAGGCGAAGCACCTCGCTGCGGCGACAACCACGGGATCAGGCCCCGCCCCCGGAGCAGTACCTCACACCCCTGCAGCAGAAGGAGGTGTGTATACGACACCTGCGAGCCCGGCTGAGGGACAACGTGGAGCGCCTCCAACACAGGTGAGTCCGCCTCCCCCGGGAATGGAGAGAAAGCGTGTACGGCACCTTCCTCCTGTAAGAAATGAACGTTCTGGTTATTTTAGAGGGATTTAATCTCATCTTTTTCATCAGAGATTATGAAATAGATGAGTTGAGGAGCCAGCTGTACAGGATGCAGGAGGACTGGATCGAGGAGGAGTGTCACCGCGTGGAGGCCCAGTTGGCGCTGAAAGAAGCCCGCAGGGAAATCCACCACCTTCAGGAGGTGGTGGAGTCCGCCAGGACCAACCTGAACGTCCGCCAAGAGCCGCAGGACCACAAACCCCACGGGGGGTTGCGGAGGTCCCAGCCGGGGGGGAAGTCGCGCTCCTGCGGCTGCTCCCCCGCCAGCACCTTGACCCGAGGCAGCACCTGCAGCCGCCTGAGCAGCGAGGCCCTGCAGCTGGAGCGCGGCGCCGCCTCGCGGCCGGCGGGGCAGACCCACCTGCTGTTGGAGGCGGCGCTGGTGTCGGAGGTGCGCCCGCGGCCCCCCGGGCGTGCCGCGCTCGGCCACCTACGAGAGGGTGTGCAGCGGCGGCGCCGTGCTGCCCGTGTCGCACTCCTGCCAGACGCTCAGCAGCAGCTGCACCTGCAGCGGCCACGCCTTCCTGCCCCACCATCACCTCTTCCTCCACCTGCCCCAGGAGGAGGCCCCCGCCACGCTGGCAGCCGCGCCCGAGCCCGCCCCCGCGGCGGAGGCCAAGCCGGAGGGTGCGCTCCCAGGCGTGCAGCCCCACCATGACGTGGCTGGACGACGAGGTAGAAGATCTGAGCGTCATCTCTGACGCCACCGCCGCGTCAGAGATCCGGCCAATCCCGTCGCCCGTCACCCACCTGACCCCTCCCAGGGTGGCGCCCAGTTTAGAACACCCCCCAGGAGCGCTGGACGAGGAGCCAGCAGCGGAGGCCCAGACCTCCCAGCCTCGCCCTGCAGCTCCACCTCCCGTCGAGGACGCCGGCGTCGAGCCCGAGGACCCGCCTCCTCAGGTGTCCCACTGGAGCCGCTACTTCCTGGTGGATCTGCTGGCCCTGGCCATGCCGGTGGTCCCGACCGTGGCGTGGCTGTGTCGAGGGGCGCCGAGGGAAGCCGTGCCCGCGTACCACATCGGCTCCCTGCTGAGAGGCTGCTGCGCCGTGGCGCTGCACTCGCTACGGCGCAGAGGCGCAGGAAGACCGACAGGCACCAGTAAAAACACACAGATCTGACAGGTTCTGCCCTCAGCTGGAACCGGGAGCCATGGCGACAGCGTGTCAGAACACCGGTCAGGTGAAAACAGAGCAAAAAAAAACACCTCGAAGCAGCAAAACCCCCAGAGGCTGACCTGTTGCCACGGTGACGGTTCTGGGGCGGCCCGGCGGTTCCTCCCCGGGGTCTGCTGAAGCGGTTCGCTTTCAGATTCAATTTTACACCTCTGCTGACACGATGAGGATCAGAGGGGGAATAAACCCGCCCACTTCAGCCTCGTCAGGAGGGAAAAAAGGGTCTTTCAGGGATCTTTGCAATAATCAGGATGAAAAACAAAATCCTGCGACGTCTAAACATCATTTATCAGGACTGCAGAGAATCCCAGCGATTCTCCCTCATGCTGCTTAAAAAAACAGACAAGCTTGTAAAAACATGCAAAAATGCCATTTTACGTTGGAAAAAAAAAAAAACAAAGCCTTCCTCCGTGTGCTGCACCGCCTGAAAAATATGATAATTGTTAATAATAATCTAGAGGAATGCGAGAGAAGGACAATATTAACGTGGTAAAATTACTCTTTTAATGTGTGTAGAGAAAGGAACAAACACCCACAGCTTGTTACACGCAACTCCCTCAAATAAAGTGATCACAAATGGCCGATGTGCTCCTTCAGTCGTGTCATGCACAATTAGAAACCGGTTACACCCCATGTTTCTGGAAAATAAGAGAAAAAGGTCCAGAATACCACAAATGCTGTCAAAGTTATCGTTTCAAACCCATGTAAATGAAAAACGAATGCTGCAACAGACAAATAAAATCCTGATCCTGCAGACTTGTAGGCAATTCATGGCAATAATGTGCTTTAAGGTTTATTGTGTTTCCTCATTTAACCTGGCGAATCGCAAAAATACGACGTGAACAGTTAAGTCTGAAGACTACCCATTGAATTTTAAAATAAAGGGCAGCAGAGCCACAGGAACGAGACTGATTAAATATTCATGAGGCTTTCTTGAACCTGGTCCTAATGTTGACACTTTTTGGAAATTAAAATAAAGAAAAACCCAGCAAAAGCAACACAGCCGCTATGATTTCTGACTGTGGAAACGAAAGCAGAAAGGATAAAAACTCGAAAGCAGGGGGTGTTAAGAGCAGACGGAGGGTGGAACGGTGACGCTAAAGACAAACGTAGGTCCTATGCAGGGGTCAACAGCAGGAATCATCTGGGAGTTCGCTTTCCTCCATGTTCCCGAGAGAGGAATCAACCTGCAGCGGAAGGAAAAAAATGAAGACAGCGTCTTTTCTGGTTTGGAATGAATGACTTGCAGGAAATTCACATGGAGTCAAAAAGCGGGGCTGGTGAAAATAACCGACGATTAACACCCTCCACCCTAATAACAATCAGGCTTTTGGAGGAGAAAAACAAAGATCAAAACAACTAAATGTGTTTTTAACCTTCCGGCTGTTCTGGTGGCAAGATAAAGAATCCCCGCTGGGTTGTACCGGGTATTTAAATCCACTCACCCTGAAAGTCTGGGTGGAATTCAAGTGGGTGCAGGTTTCAGACTTCCAGGCCGAGCAGCTCCACGTCGAAGATGAGGGTGGCGTTTGGTGGGATGATGCCCGGGTGTCCTTTGGAGCCGTAGGCAAAGTCTGGGGAGCAAATTAGCTTTGCCCGCTGACCCACGCTCATCTGTGGGCGCAGGAAAACAGATGGTGAAATGTGCGCTACAGGAAAAACACCCTCGCGTTAGCATGCTAGCAAGCTAGCTCCAGGCTCCTTACTTGGGCTACTCCTTCCTCCCAACCGCGGATCACCTCTCCGTGTCCAATCTTGAATTTAAACGGCTTCCCTCTGTCCCTCGACGAGTCGAACATTTGGCCGTTCATCAGTGTGCCTGAAGGAGCCCCAGAGACGGGAGAGGCTAGTCAATGGGCAGCTTTGGTGGACGGGGAGAGCCCATTACGGCAGCTGCGAGCCGAGCGTTAGCCACAGTTAGCATCGCGGAGCGGCTAACCGCTAATGCGGACGACGGCGCCAGCCTAAGACGCCTAAAACTGTCTCAAACGCGACACTGCTGCAAAGAAAACACAGACTAAACGGTACCAAATAGTGGATTGTCGTCAAATTCAAAACAACATATGTTAATAGTAGCCGAGGAAACATCAAACTAAAGCGACAGCTCGGGATGCTAGCCGCGGGGATGTGGACTCCCATTTCCCGTGTAGCTGGATGCTAATCTGGGTTCCACCCCACAACCAAAGGCCTCATTTCACACCCAAGTCTCCCTAAATCTGCCCAACGGTCGCGCTTATCTGCCTGGAGGCGTGATATTCGGTCCGGGAGCGGCAGCCGGGCCAGCCTCCCCACTCACCGACATAGTGCACCACGACGCGCTGGCCCTTCTTCGGGAAAGTCTGCCCTGGAAAGGAGACACAAAGCCGGATGAGGCGCAGCTGCAGCGGGTTGAACCCGACACTGCCCGGCTAACAGTTCTCACCATCTCCGGGGACAATGGTTTCAACCTCCACTCCCATCTTCAGCTTCTTTCGGCGCCTTCCTCACGACTACCCCTCAACACGAGCACGACGGGCGGCCTAAGGCCGTGGGCGGGCGGGCGGGCGTGGAAGTGGGCAGAACCGCCGCCACCCACCGCGGAACCCTCCCACAGGCTGTTTATGGCGTCAGTATGTCCGTGAAAACCTGGCCTAAATGAGAAATGTTCCCACTCGGTGCTGGGTCGTCATCTGACAGGGCTTTTCCGGTGAAGAGGGGCCATTTTGGCTGCAGCTGGATCAACATCTGGGCTAGTTTACATGTTTTACCTCAGTTCTCTCTCCTGCGTGTTAATTCAAAGTTTCTAGATTGTTCTGGGTTCCTTAAAACTTTGGAAGGAGAAAGTGAATTTAGACAGTTAAAAAAACAACACTTTAGTCGTTTAATCTGAAGTCTTTCATTTGAAGCCAAAGTAAACATCGACAGCAGCCGGATCTTCCTCTCATCAGTAACGGTTCCTCCATCCCTCCAGTCAAGCGGACCGTTTCACCGTTAGCTAAACCCACGACACTTTGGATTTCCTGTTTGGCCTCCTGGGGGAACGAGGCGGGGTGGCTCCAGAGCGCCTGGCGTTGCCATGGTCACCGGAGGACGGAACAGGGGCAGCCCGTGGCCCCTGCGGCCCGGTCGGCTCCTCGGGGTTCCCTCCGCCGCTGGTTGAGGACAGAACGGAAGGAAAAACTCATCTGTTTCTACACCTTTGGTACGAGAGGGCCAACGTTTACACGGAATTCACCGGCTGGTTCCGGGCTCTTCCCGGAGCTGGGAAGATCTCCTCTCATCGATGGGGTAGGAGCGGAAGATGGCCATCCCCGCGAGCAGGAGCACGATGGGAACCGGGGAAAAGAGCACGATCAGAACCGTCCGCACCCCCTCGCCATGGGAACAGGCTCCGGATCTGTAGCCGGCGAACCTGCACGGCAGGAGGAGGAGGAGGAGGAGGATCAGAGCGGGACACCGAGGCCCGGCCCGGCCCGGCCCGGACAGAACCCTGACTGACTGGAGCATCATGGTGGAGAATCCAGCCGCCAGGCTCCCGGCCAGCTTGCTGCAGAAGGCGTAGCAGGAGAAGAAGAGCGGCTCCAGGTCTTCGCAGGAAGGATTCTTGGAGGCAAAGTCGTCCACGACATCCGGGAGCATGGACCTGAGGCGGACGCGGGTTCAGGACACTGGTGGCGGTTCCGATCCGGGCCGGGACCCGACTCACCAGGGGAGCAGGAACATGGTGGCCAGGCTGAAGCCCATCAGCACGCACATCAGCAGGAAGAGCGGGAGGCTGCTGGGAACGCAGGCCACCACCGTCACCGCCGGGACGAAGAGCTGGGACAGGAGCAAACTGGTTTTTGGAGAACGGGGTTCTGGAAGCGGCTCGGGTGCTCACCCAGAGTCCGAGGAACACCGTGGCCTTTTTTCCGATCCTCAGCAGGAGCGTCTGCCACAGAGGGACGGCGACGGCGGCTGCACCCTGGAGGGCGGAGAACACCTCCAGATTCAACCACCGCGACATTCTGCCCCCGTGCTGGCTCATCCACCCGCACCTCACCAGTAAAACCAGTATCAGGTACTGGTACTGGGCTCCCAGTTCAGCTGCGTGGCTACAGAAAAGCGCGAAATTCCCCAGAGATGTCTGAAAGAGCACAAACGGCGTCATTTCAGCCCATTTCCTGATGGAAAAAAGGGGGTTTTGGTTACCTGGAAGGCAAGAACACAGAAGGTGAAGCCGAGCACCAGCCGCTGGTACGGAACGTGGCCCAGCAGCATCCTCAGGGCGGTCGGGTAGGACGGACGCGCTCCCGCCTCAGCGCCGAGCTCTGCTGAGGCCGGAGAAGGCATTTTCACCCATCCGCCCAGCCCAAAGCAGCCACCCGGAGGGACCTCACCTTTCTGCTCCTTCACCCCGAGGAACAAGACCAGGCTGCAGAGGAAAAACACGGCGCCCACGGCCACGGCCGAGGTCAGGAAAGCTCCACGCTGGGACGGAAACGTCACCAGTCAGCATCAAACCGCCGCCAAAGGGGAAAAGGGGGGGGGTTGGATAGATGAGTGCTAAAAAAGGGAACAAGTGTTGCCACTGATGGCTAATTTAGTCGACATTTGGATCGATAGGAAAGTTAGCTCTTTGCTAGGCTAAGCAAACTGTGCTAACTAATAGTTTTATGGTAATTAGAAACTCTTCTGAGGAAATTCAAACCTCACAAGGCAGGTATTTTCACATTCCTCTCTCACACACACACCAACAGGTAAATCAGGTGGTAAGGAGAGAATCCTGGGACCAGGAGACACCCGAGCCGCCAGCCGCGGTTACCGTAGCCTGGAGCCAGGCGGTCGGAGGCCGGGGCGTGGTGCTGGCAGGTGCCTGCTGCTCCGGGGGCCGACACGCCTCCTGCCTCTCTCCGTCGTACACGGCCACCACTTGACCCTGAAGGACGGAGGCCGCCAGCATCGCCAGCGTCTCCGCCGTCATCCCTACGAGAGGAGCGGAGGAGAAGCGTCTGGGGCCGCTCGGGGGCCCCCCGGGGTGCGGACCAGGCTCGGCTTACTGTAGGCCGTGGCCGAGTCCCTGTCCCTGCGATCTCCACCCAGGACCATGCTGAGGGACAGATAAGGAACGTGGTAGCACTGTGGAGAAGAGCAGAGGAGTGACAACCTCTCCGTATCCATGGCGACGCAGCACCGGGGCGATACCGCCGGGGTTTCTGAACTAGAAACTACAAAGTGTGTCGCTGGTTTACGCTCATGAGGGTCTCAAACAGGCAGGTGGTCAGCAGGAACCAGGCCACGCCGCCCCCCGCCGGCCCCGGGGGTCCCAACCACAGCAGCAGGTAGGAGAGCACGCCAAACGGGGCGGACAGAACCAGCCTGCGACACAGACACCAGCTCAACGCCTCCGCCGGGTACCCGCGGAGCTGCTTCAGCTCCACCAACCAGGGGGGCAGTTTTCCGATGCTCGTCCGGGGGCTGCGGCCCACCAGGTATCCGATCAGAGGGTCCGACACGGCGTCCCAGGCCCGGCTGACGAACAGAACCAGCGACACGTGGAAGGCCTCCATCTGAGGGGTGTGTGAGTCGGGTCAGGAGGGACCTTTGGTTCGGGGGGGGGGGGGACTTTACCTGGACCACATCCAGAAGGAAAATCTGCAGGGACGTCGCCATGGCTGCCGTGGTGACCTGGTTGGGGACCCCGCCCACAGCGTAGCAGACCTTCCTGGTCAAAGGGATCCCCCCAGAGCCCTGGAGACCCCACACACACGCACACACACGGGAAGGTTTTCCAAACACGTCTGATTACAGACTTTCAAAATAAGAGCACAGTTTGAAACTTTCTGCCGCCCTTATTTCTGACAGGATCCTTTGGTCTCTGAGAAGATAAAGGCAGACATGTTGTATTTTGTGGAAAAAAAATCCTCTCAAGTTTACGTTTGAAAGATGAATTCTGGAAATTAAAGACACCTCTGCTGACCGGTCACCTGCCTGCTTCAGTAAGCGCGTCTTCACCGTCTCCACCCGTGATTTAAGGTCCCTTAAACGGCCCATCCTTGACGACTGCACACCCGGACCGTCGCTTCAGGGCTTCACAGACAACCTGAGGTCTCCGCAGCCATCCGATCGGGTCCGACAACTGGTCCGCTCTAAACCCGCCCTGCTGCTTTCATTCACACCAAAGCAGCAGCGGTTACAAAGGATCCGTGCAGGAATTTAAAGGAGACGTTTCACATTACAGAGCTCAACCCCGCAGGAAGGTCAAGGCCCCGATTTCACACCTGTGCCCAGGTGGACTCACGGAGTAAACCAGCTTTTCAACTTCAAATGTAGCACATTTATTCAGAAAAAGAACAAACATCTGCATATTAGCTGTATTTTTAATACAAGAGTTTCTGCCTCCCTTCCAGGAAACTCCATCGTCACCCTCCCTGAGACGTGCTAACCGGTAGCCAACACAAAAGAAGCCGTAAACGTGGAAATAATCCACCTTTTAGTCTTTTACCACCCGTCAGACGAGAGCTGGTGCAGTTCTGACCTCCTGTGGTGCGGCAGTGAAATGGGACGCCCCCGTGTGAATTTGGGGACATAAATCGCCGCCAGACCAGGCTAGCATAGCAGCTAGCTTGATCACAGAGTTCACATCCAGCTACAAAGTTCTCGCGTTTGCGCTTTATCTGTTTTTTTTGACACTCTGACGCCTGAAGCAAATGAACGTGTCTGAACTCAAAATAAATACTCAGCTGAGGTAAAAATAACCACGCAGACCTTTGCAAAAATTAAAAGAGAGGGCAGATGGCAAACAGGGTGGAAACCACCCGGAGAACCATCGGGTCCGGGCCGGTTTCACCCCGTTTCCACGGCTGGTTCTGGAACTGGCTCTTTTCCTTCTCGGCCTATAAATCGGTGCTCTTGCTCGGGTCGTCTTTGGCGCTACGGAGTCCGTACAGCCACTTAATGACTCTGGCGTTCCGCTCGATGACAGAAACGCCGTAGGGAACGCGTGCTGCCGGCGCGCCCGCCTCCTCCTCCTCCTCAGCGTCTCCGTTGTCTCTGTTGGAGGCCCCACACTCGGACCCCGGGTGCGCTGACGCTGTGGAATTGGACCATGGACACGATGTCCGAGGTGGATCTGGCCCGTTCCTGCAGGTCGGCCGGGTCCAGACCACAAAGGTTGAAGAACCGCTCCAGTTCTGTGCCTGCCCGGGAACAGCGGTCGCTCAGGTCCGACTTGGACCGGGTCAGCGAGGGGCGCTTCCTGGAGCTGGAGGAGGACAAGCGGGTTCTGGCCGGGGAGGAGGGGGGCAGGGGCGGCGCAGGAGCGGCCCGCTCCGGGGGGTCAGCGGGAGGTTTTTCCGGTTTGGACGGCTCGGCCACGACGACGGGTTTCAGGGGCGACGGTCCCGGCGTCCGGGGGTGGGACGGGTGGAGCCGAGAGGCCGTGGGGCGGAGCTGGAACTGGGGGCTCAAGGAGATGGGGTGGAGGGGCTTCCGGAGGAGCAGCGGCGGCCTGCAGGGGGTGCGCGCCGGGCTGGCCGGGGGCAGGACGTCCACCCTGCGCACCGTCCCTGCAGCCGGAGGTCCGGGGACGCCGTTGCTGGCCACCCGGGGGGCCGCAGGCACCTTCAGCCTCACCTTGGCGGGGCTGGACCAGTCGGGGCGCGGAGGCGGGCGGGGCCTCTCCGCTGCCTCTGAGGCGGAGCCGCTTTGGGCCCCGTCACCGACGTTACTGATCAGGTTGGTCAGGTGCTTCACGTCCAGTTGGACGCCCTCCGTCCTGGGCTTGGCCGGCGCGGCCGCCTTCCTGGTGGGCTGCAGGCCGTCGGCGAGGCTCCGCGCCGGCGGCCGCGCCGGCAGCTGCTTGGACAAGGCCACCTGACTCTTGACGTACTTGGCCTTGTCGGCCTCCAGCCTCTCCACCGCGCTCTGCTTCGGCGTCCCCGCCGCCGCTGGAAACTGGCGGCGGAAGTCCGGCCCCACCGGGCCTTTGGGCCGCAGGCGAGGGGGCGTGGCCGAGACGTCCGTCCTGGCGGGGCGCCAGAGCCTCTCGGAGGGCATCTTGTGCACGAGCGCTTTCTGTCCTTGGGCGCCGTCTCCGTCCCTCATTCGACCTCGGAGCGGGGAGGCAATCAGCTCCGCTGGAATTCTCCCTCCTCTCATGCCTTTGGGCGTCTCTTCCGGGTTGAGCTCCGACCAGGTTCGGGTGGTTTCAGCATCTCGGGTCCGCTCCTGACATCCTGCCGACCAAAAAACGTCAAAAGAGGAGCGGTCAGAGAAACGACGGCAAATAGACCAGAAATTAAAACTATTCAGATTCTTCTGCTAAACTGGAACTTTCAAGGAAAGAGAAGGAAAACTGGCCTTGAGGGCAAAGGTCAGGCGACACAGAAACAGCTGCTGCGTCCGATAAATACTGATCAATTCCCTGAGTTTTGTTAAACCGTCCTCACGGAACCCCCCAAGGGGAACAACAGTTCTCTTCTCAGGATGGTAGAAGTGACAGAAGGCGGAGGGGAGGAGCGTCAGGACACCTCTTTGTCTGGAGGCCTTTCAGGAGAGATAACAGCGCTTCCTCGAATGACAAAAGTTCCCCGGCCACGTTGGTCGCGGGCTTCTCCTCGCCAAAACAACACGCCGTTCTCCTGTTTGCTGGCAGAAAACACCCCAAAATCTGCACCTCCAGGAACTTCCCAACATTCCACCTCCTTGAAAATGCAGGAAAAATGTCAAAGCTGCAGAAAAAGCCCACTTCTGAGTTTAAAAAGGGCAAAAGCAGATGTGAGCAGCCTCTCCTGGAACCGGGACCCCTGCAAAGCCCACATCTGACTTCCTCCGAGCCACCGGCTGCGCTCCTGAACTTCGCCTCCACCTGGAGGTGTTTGAACACATCTCATTCTCACTTTCTTGCCGTTTTTGCCGCTGCAGCCGGGGCCGGGCTCCATCCCCCGGAGCCCCGGTCCTCACCTGCCCCAGCCCGGCCCGCCCGGTCCGGCGCGGCCCGGCCGGGGTGGCGAAACCAGGCGGAGCGTCGGAAGTGGGTCAAGCAAAAATAGCAGCGTCTCGTGGGGTGTTTGCGCGCCGAGCGGCGGCGGTGCTGCCGACCAGGAAGAGGAGACGCCACACAGACGGCCTCCATGTTTGTCCGGCCGCGAGCAGCTCGCGCCCGGATGAAGGTGAGTCCCACAAGTCGCTAAATTCCCCCGCTTTCGGATCAAAACTCACCTTTCTTCGTCCGCGGCTCTCTCTCTCTCTTTCTCCCTGGCCGTCCGGACGACCGCGGCGCTCACCGCGCGTGTGTCTGCGAGCGCGTGCAGGAACGCACTTAAGCCGCTCGAGACCAACCTGTTTGACAACTCATGTGTGCGCATCCTGGCCACGCCCCCCGCCGCTCCTGATTGGTCGACCGGCCCGGACGCCTGCTCAAAGCGACGTCGATCGTCTTTGAACGTTCTTCTGTGGAATTTTAGTTTTTTCCTTTACGACAAACTTTATGACGTCCAGTTTAATGACTCGCACTCGCGATTCAATCTTGGATCGTAGATATATTGCAAATAAAGTCAGAATTTTACATTTTCATGGAGAAACAAGGTCACTTTTCCACCGAATATTCATACATGTTTGGATCGACTGACGCCGAGTCCAGTTTGTTTACCTTTGCCTCCTAACCGGAAGCTAGAGCTGTTATTGTAGCTGTAATGGGGGTTTTCTTTTTTACAGCCGTTCAAAGGTCTCTGGTACCTGGATAGATAGTGGATAGTAAAATGAGAGAACTAATATAATATTAATTCAAATGGACTCGTTTTTCTTTTATCCAGAATCAAACACACAAAGAATGGCGAGCCATACCAACAAAACCTAAAAATAAACGTTCCCCCAGCGGTTCCTTTGACCAGTCGACCCCAGACTTGAGTAACTTTTACTGGCACACTTGTGTCCTGAGCCAAACACGCCTCGGCTGCGGGTTCCTGATGCCGCGGTCACGTGGTGCCCCGTCTGCCTCCACAAAGGCCTCCCCGGCAAACATGACCCAGTTATTGGTGATAATCTGCAGACTTTCCAGCTCTTTGATGCTGCTGTTTACTCTGCAGGAGGAGTAACCGCGGGCGTGCTGCTGCACGCTACGGCAAAGTGTAAACAGCAACGCAGCCAGGCTGGAATGGGCCTTTTTACCAGCTAACGTGCTTATTTCCTGCTGACGCGGTTCCAGTGAGCTCTATAAAACCTACAATCACATGGTTGAAATTCTTCAGAAGGGCTGATGTTTGGTTCAGAAACGCGCCTTTATTGTATTTAGAAACAGGCAGAAATGTCCAGCTTTGGCATCTGAGCACCAGACAGCAGAACGCACGCAGAACTGAACCCAGGACCCCAACCAGACGCCAGAACCAGCGGTGGCTCCCCTCTGGAGGAGGTCCACTTGTGCTCCTCCTCCAGCTGTGGCTCCCCTCTGGAGGAGGTCTACTTGTGCTCCTCCTCCAGCGGTGGCTCCCCTCTGGAGGAGGTCCACTTGTGCTCCTCCTCCAGCTGTGGCTCCCCTCTGGAGGAGGTCTACTTGTGCTCCTCCTCCAGCGGTGGCTCCCCTCTGGAGGAGGTCCACTTGTGCTCCTCCTCCAGCTGTGGCTCCCCTCTGGAGGAGGTCTACTTGTGCTCCTCCTCCAGCGGTGGCTCCCCTCTGGAGGAGGTCCACTTGTGCTCCTCCTCCAGCGGTGGCTCCCCTCTGGAGGAGGTCTACTTGTGCTCCTCCTCCAGCAGTGGCTCCCCTCTGGAGGAGGTCCACTTGTGCTCCTCGATCAGGAAACAGAACAGCTTTTATCTTTGTCCTTTGCACCGTGACTGTGAGCTCTGCTCCGCCCGAGGCTTCCTGTCCGTCCCCGGTCTGGCTGCACCTCCCTCCCTCGCTCCTCCTCCTCCTCCTCCTCGGGCCGATGTTTTCGGAGCTGAGGGGGCAGAGGAATGGGTTGTCCCAGGAAATAGCCTTCTTCCTCAGAGTCTGACGATGAGGAGCAGGTGGAACAGCAGTCTTCGTGCTTGTGCTGGCCGGCTCTGAGGGTGGGGGGCCAGGCCGCCTCGGCTCCCTGCTCCTCCCCTCTCCCCTCGGGGGCGTCCGGACGAGGCCGGGCGGACCAGGAGCCCCGGCGGCGCCGCTCCGCTCTCGTGTGGAGAGCCTGGTCGGTGGGGACGGAGCTCCGCCTCCAACGGTAGGACAATCCATCTGGGTGGAAGAAGAAGGTCAAGAGAAGACGTCCAGGAGGTTCAGGTCAAAGAGACGCAGGTTCTTCCTCACCCAGCAGATCCATCTGTGGCGGGACGCCTTTCTGCACATGCAACTTCTGTCCCTCCTCCTCCTCTTCCTCCTGATCCTGCTGGTTGCTGCTGCCATCCGGCAGCTCCTCCTCTTCGTCCTCCTCATCCTCATGGAGAGAGTAGCTGCTGCTGATTGGCTCCCTGAAGCTGACCCTGGCCGTGCTGCTGCGAGTCAGCCCAGGCGGAGAGTCCCAGTCACGTGACTTAACGGGCAGCGGCGGGGGGAGGGGGGAGGTGGCGGCGGGTGGCGCGTCGCTCGAAGTGACCCCGGAGCTCTGAGGAGAAAACACTGGAGAGAAAATCTGCAGTGAAACCTTTCGAAACCGGATTTGAAATCACTAAAAACGGAACAGATGCAAGCCGCTAAAGTCTGAACCCACGAGAGGAGCAGAATCCTCTTTTTCTGTTTCAGGTACCTATGACTTGGTTGGAGCTGTGCGCCCAGCGTTTAGCTGCCGACGTTCCTCCGGAATGGATCCCATTGGTTCCCGCCGCTCTGTTGGCCTCTCTGTCCGACTGACCACCAGCAGGTTTGACGTCCTCCGGCAGTAAACTGTAATGTGGGACGTCACTGGGCCACGAGGGGCCTAAGCCGTTTCCCAGGTGGATGTGTGGCAGAGGAGAGTAGGCGGAGCCTCTGGGATGTGGATGCTGACCACCGCATGAAGAAACGCCGTTTTGCACCGGAGCGGTACACTGGCCTGAAAGAACCAGACGTCTCAAACGGAAGTTGTGTGCTAGGGTGTGTGTGTGTGTGTGTGTGTCCTACCGTGAACGCGGTCCTGTGCGGTAAAAACACAGGTTTTAGCGCCCTCCGGCGGCTGCAGGGGAGAACCGCACTGCGGTTTTTCCGCCGCCGCGCTGCGCCGATGCGGAGGAGGTCTGCTCTGCAGAGCCGAGTCGCACGAGTCGGAGTTGTCGGGGTCCTCGCCCAGCGAGCAGGCCCTGGAGCAGAAGATGAGTCCTCGGCGAGGGAGGAAGGGGCGGCCCAGCAGCGGCAGCCGACAGCGGGCGCAGCAGAAACACCGCGCGGCCGCGTGCCAGCGCTGACCCTCGTAGGTCATCTGGCCCTGGTCGATACCTGCAGGCAGGTTATGTCCCCATCGCATTCCACCCAGCAAAACAAAGCAAAAAAGCCGAATATTAACATGACATGGACTAAATGAGGACGTTCTACGGGCAGGTCAAAGGTCAGCACCTATGTGTTCTCCACAGGTGTCGCAGTACTCCACGTACAGAGACTCGTAGCAGGAGCAGCAGTACGGCCGACTCTCCCTCATGATGTAGCGCTGGCCGCCCAGCGCGGCCTCGCACTCGAAGCAGCAGAAGTGCGTCATGTGCCAGTATCGTCCCTCGGCCTCCGTGCACTCGTGCGCCAGAATAATCTGGGATTGAGAGCGGGAAGGGGGGGGGGGGGGGTTACTTCATTTCAAGGCAGTAAATCTGAGCGCCGAGGATTTGGTTTAGGGAGATGAGTTGGCGGTTTGGCCGTCCTGGGGGTCAAAAGGACTTCATGGCATGTTGACGGACCCTCGGTCCCGGAGGGGGGGCGGGATTAAGGAGGCGTTGTACCTCGTCACAGGCCTGGCAGCGGGGCTTCAGCCTCTCGGCGTGGTGCCTGCCGCAGTAGATCTGCCCGTCCTGGTGGAAGTAGATCAGATCCACCAGCAGCTGGCTGCAGGAGACGCACTGGAAGCACTGGGGGTGCCAGCAGGCCCCGGGACCCGCCCGGCTGGCGAACACAGCCATGTCTCCGCCGCAGATCTGCCTGCCACACTGGGAAAACACACACCTACTTGCACGTGCACGTCCTTCAGGCTCGGAGGCGTATTTTTATGTCTCTGATGGGTGAAATCTGCCTCTACCTGCTGGCAGATGGCTCCCGTCATGGTAACGGGGAAGGGCCGGACCACTCCCCTTCCCAGGTTCTCTCTTTTCCTCTGCTGGCTGAACTGGCGCAACTCCTTCTTCTCCTGCTCGTCCAGGGAGTTGCAGTACCGGGGCTGGAACGAAGGGAGGGAGGTTTACGAACGCGTGGAGCCGAGTTTACGAACGCCGAGCGGCCAGATACCTCGCTGTCGTGGGCCGGAAGCTGGTGCAGCAGCTGCTTGATCCGGTTCCTCTCCCCGGGACTGTTGACGTAAGGCACGCTGTCCTCCGGCAGGCAGCTGAAGTACTGGTACACCTGTGGGAGCGGAGGGGTGGCAGCCAGGGGTCAACGCGGCCCCGCCGGGGCACCTGCGTCCGCTCGGCCTCCGCCTCGCTACCTGCTCGGGCTTCAGCCCCGGCGGGACCCAGGCGTACTCCTCGGAGGCGCAGCCCGAGTCGTCGTCGGAGATGGAGTGGCTCTGGAAGTCCGACACCAGCCGGGTCATCATCTGTTCCAGCTGGCCGGGCACCGAGTGCACGGCGTGCTCCTCACGCACACACTTGCAGTGCACGCAGATCTTCCTGAGGGGAGGGGGGCCGAGTTAGAGCGTGTGTGTGTGTGTGTGTGTGTGTGTGGAGTCAGTGTGAACAGTCAAAGCGTCAAGCGTGTGTGTGTGTTGGTGTGACAATGTGACCTTGTTCACCGTGAGCTACACACACCCGTACGTTTGGGTTGTGTAACAGACCCCAGCTAGCACTTGTAGCTCAAGCTTGCACAAAGCTGCTTTTATTCCCTTCCCCCCCCACCCCACACACACACACACACACACACACACACACACACACACACACACACACACACACACACACACACACACACACACACACAGCTGGCACACAAACAGCCGCTTGTAAACCCTGTTCAGCCTCTGATCGACCGTTGGGAATCAAAGATTTCCCAGCACCTTTTCACAGGCTCCGGCCCGGATTAGGCAGCTTAGAACACAACAGTTAATAAACAGAATGAATAAGAGTCAGGTGAGGCGGCGCCGGCGTTGCCACGGCCTCCCGCCGCACATCTGCGTGCGTGGGACCCTCGTTCTCCAACTCCCTTCCACCAGTTAGCGGCTAACAGGCTAACGGGGACGGCTGATCCCAGCAGTCCAAGCGTGGAGGGAACCTCGGGGTCAGAGGTCACTTCACTCCCCCTCTGCTGGGAGGGGAAGCCCCATCTGGCCCCGCTCGGGTCCAGGGTCGGCTCAGAACCAAGACGGATCAGCTCCCGCTCAGGAAGCTACGTCTCCAAAGCGGACATTAAACCGGCGTAATCGGTCAAAGCCCATCAATCTGGCTCATTTAATCCAGTTTAATCAAGCCATCGGCCCACAGAGAGAAGCGGGGGCTCGAACGAGCACCAAAGACGCTGCTCAGCGCAGGAACACCCAGGACGGGAGGCAGGGGTGGAACCAGGGATTTAAGGTGGGCTTGGAGCTTCCAGCGGCTCCACACCTTCCTCAAACACTCATCCTCCTGAATCCAAGCGTTTCCTCGCTAAACGGGGACCCGCCCCCCCACCCCAGCGGCTTCTGCTGCAGACGTCGGTTGCTGGTTCCTACCTCCAGCCATGGACGCGGAAGCCGGGGCACTGGTCTCCACAGCGCGTGCACGGCTGGCCCCCGTCCGGGTCCTCGTCCTGAAACACACAGCACACACTGCTCAGGCTACCTAGCTCGCTGGCTACGAGTGCAAGCGTCAGCGCGCTCCACAGGGAGCAGCAGAGTGGTGAAAACGGCGCAACGGCTGAACGGGCGCCAACGACGCATGGCAGCGGCGGCGGCCTGCGTGACGGCGTCTGGAGCTGATAAAACCGGGAGGACGGAAGTTACAGAGGCTCTTTGTCCGCCTCGTTTTGGACTTCTGAGTTCATTCCTGCACCCTGTGCGTGCGTGTGTGTGTGTGTGTGTGCGTGTGTGTGTGTGTGCGTGCGTGCGTGTGTGTGTGTGTGTCTGGTTTCAGAGATGGGAGGAAGGAAGCAGGATGAGCTGCACCCTTTCCCTCCACATGCAGCCACTTTGTCTCCACTTTCTTTTTTTCCCACCTGGCTCTTTGTTTCAAACTTCCAGCACTCGTTTAAAGACGCCAGGAAAGAAAAAAAGGTGCTTCATTCGCTCCTCCGCCATAAACGGACGGGTTGGTTGACCCCTGGAGGCATCTGGGTCAAACCAGCGTCGACACCTTCTGCCTGCCTACAAAATAAAAGCCCCGACGGCACAAACAGCCTGAGTGACGCATCCCAACGGAACGTTTCTGGGATACAGCCGAAGCTGCGCACGCCCGCTCACCTGCGCACGCCCGCTCACCGGCGCACGCCCGCTCACCTGTACACGCCCGCTGACCTGCGTGCCAGCTGAATTCATGCCGCCGCTATCAAACAACCAGCCGTCCCGCCTGCAGCTTTCTGGGAACTAAGCTGGTCCAGAATCACAGATCCGACAGGAAAACCCGACGCCTGACGCCAACCAGACCAATTTATGACCTTCGTTGGTGTCAAGTCTAAGGAATCCGAAGGAGCGGGAACCTTGGATCTGCTCCAGGACCAGAGAGAGGGAACCTTGGATCTGCTCCAGGACCACTGAGGGGGAACCTTGGATCTGCTCCAGGACCACTGAGGGGGAACCTTGGATCTGCTCCAGGACCGGAGGGGGAACCTTGAGCGGGGCCTTCCCGCTCCCTCGTGTGTTTCCTTAGCGTTATCGAGGCGGCTGCGTCCCGCGCCGGAGGGGACAGGCGAGGGCGGGTTTTCCACAGACGTGTGTGTGTGCGGCCAAAGTCAATAACACACTCACGTGTTGACATCATCTCCCGCCCTCCTCCCTCGCCGGCGCCCGACGCCTTTTTGTTGCCTCTCCCTTCTGCTGGTTGCAGAGTGTAACCAAGGCAACGACCGACTGGGTCCGTCCTACAGACCGGAAGTGCCCGCCCCCCCCCCCCCCGGTTGGCGCCCCGCAGACAAGGGGAAAAGACGCGGGCGGGGGCCCAAGCCCAGGGACCAACAGGGCCCCCAGGGGGGGCAGGAGGGGAGGGCACCGGAGCCGGAGGCACAGCGGGACCGGGACCGGGGCCCCCCGCGGACCGGGGGCCAGAAGAACCAGAGGGAGGCACAGCGGGGGGCCCCAAACCCGCCAAACCGGGCCCAGAACGCGACCGGGAGCCGGGCCGCGGGCAGAGACCCAAGAAGACAAAAAAACGGAGCCAACAATCGGCTGAAAAGCAGAGGGAAGAGCGCGTGTGTTCAGGTAACATCCCGACCTGCTCAGGGGGAACAAACAGACCCGGCCGATGACGTAGCCGGGCCCCTCCTGACACCGGGGGCCCCCGGAACCACCCGGGAAACAAAGAAGGGGGCGAGACGCTCACAAGGACGCGGACTGAAACACTAACACGAGGCTCGGTGCGGGGAAAGGTGGAGGAATAAAGAACTAACTGGGGACAGAAACAGGTGAAGGTGGAACCAAGTTGGCTCTCAAAGTTCTCCGAGAACAGCTACAAGTTCACGATCAGCAGCCGAAAAGTCCACTAATTCCACACATTCCCAACAGCTTTGACCCGTAGAAGACTCCCACGGTGCGTTTTATGTTGCTAGGGGTGTTATGTAAAGAGTTTTGGGATAGATTAGTGGCGAAAATCACGGACTTACCGAGCGGGTCGAGCGCCGCTTTTTGGATCCGCGCAGGAACATGGTGACATTCGGAGCTAAAAACTCAGGGGAGTTTCAGGGTAAACATCCGGGTGGCAGAAGAACTGAGGTTTAATCACTTTTAAGTGGGACAATCTGGTCAAACTACATGATCCTGTCCCACGGCTGCAAAACTCCTCCTTCCGCCTGGGACGCCGACACGGAACAGTCAAGCGCCACTGAGTACAAACACCAACTTCCGAACTGGATTTCCAAAATAATATAAGTATCTCTCCAGGTTCAGCGGTTCTTGATAAGCATAGATTGATAAATGGGTGCAATTTAAAATAAAACAACTTAAAAAAATAAAGATCAGTTTTCCTACCATTTTTACCGACAGTAAATTACCTTTTTGCCTTTGTTTTGAATGTGACTGTCAAAGTAGTTCCTGGCAGAAGTTCGCTAACTTTACGAACCCCCCTTCGACTCAAAACTTGCGCGTCGACTCGGATCGTTTTAAACCAAATCCTTTCGTTTTTGTTCCAATTCTGGGCGCGTCTAATCTTTATTTGCTCCTCTGCAGAGTCACGGATCAAGCTGAATCATAGTTTTTGAAGCAGACGTTTTAACTCGTGATTATCCCTAAAAAAAAGATACTATTCAGGTTTGAAATGCAGCAGCCAACATGAGATTAGCCTGAACAATCAGTGTGATCCCAGATCGGGATTATCATTCCAGGATTTGAAAATTATACTGCTGCCGTCTCCATAATGTAGACGTAGAGAACTAAATGCCACGTTGGATTTAAGACTTTTTCTTTTTAACTAAACAAGTATAGACCAGTGTCAATGTAATTTATCTTATAGTTGCTGGTGAAGCTTGATTTTGCAAATGTCTCATTATATCCTGTAAGAAAGCAAAAACATGAACGTTTTGCAGCATTAAGGGGCCAACCTGCCCTTTGTCGCCCTCCAGCGGCGGCCCGACACATCAACACCTCACAAATACGACAACAAAGGTCCAAAAATAAAAACATTTCTGCTGAATTCGACACCAATCTATTCCAAACACACTTTAATTTCTGTAATAATGGCTTTTATTTCCAAAGCAGGGCTGCTTTTAATTTTGACATTAGTAATAAAGCATAGATTCACTCAAAAATAGCGAAAGGTGGAAAAGCATTGTGGAGCACACTCAAACTGCAAAATTTGTAACATCAATTTCTTTTTTTGCCATTAACACTAACTTGTTATAAAGGAAAAAAAAGAAAAACAACAATCTTCACCCAAACTAATTGTCAGTCATTGAGAAATTTTTGCGAAGAAAATATTCGGCACTTAAAAAACCTGAGTAAGAATCAGAACCGTAAAAGGAGTGGATGGAGACAAACGGCTTCAAACTGAAGGTGCGATGAAGATGATGAAGGAACCAATACATCTGAACAAGCAATCAAAGCAAACGGGAACAAATGAACACTTCTTTTGTTCATTTTGTGAACAAAAGAAGTCATTTCTTTTCCTACATTAGGAGCGGTGAAATCACCCTGTCATGCTCTCATAAATCCAAATAATCTGCATATATTATTGTCTGAAATAATCTGCATTTATTTTTTAGAACAAGTTCTAAAAAGTCAAGATCATCAGTATTCTCTACAAATATCAGGCGTTAGAATCCAGGACCAGCTGCGACAACGTTACCTTTAATTTAATTCTCTCTAAATCTGTTTAATGGCTGAAAAAAGCTGATATATAAAGTGATAAAAAAGGAAAAGCACCATCTGAAATGAGACTGAAGGCCTTCTTTATAGTTAGACAAACCGAACTTTAGGACAACATTAGTTACTAAATCAAAACGGATTAAACTGCTGAAATCTCTTTGCTTTAAGGCCCTTTAGGGTTCGAGGAGACTCTAAACAAGGACGGAGTAACAGTTTGGCCAGAACAGACTCCATCACAGCATCAACAGGGTGTTAAACTGAGCTGTAACGCTAGTTCCTGCTGAGAGGGCAGCGTTGTTGTTTCGCTCAGCAGTCTGTTAACAGCACAACTGCGTCTCCTCTCCCCTCACGGATCAGCTGTGGGCTGTCCCGTCGGGGGTGTCACCTCCTCACCTGAGCCCACACAGGTTTCGACCCCTCCATCCCCTCGAGTACAATCAGCTCTGCTCACACCTCCGTCGTTTCAACCCAACCGCCTCCTGGTGAATTTACGGTGCATCGTCCTCCCCGACCCCCCCACCAGAGCGCCTGTCGGGGGGTTTAAACTCTGTCGTCTGCGGGAAAAACACAAAAAAAAGACTTAAAAAACAGTCAAAATGATTTTTTTTTTGCTGTGGTTTATCAGAAATACTCCCTCCCACCAGTAGAGGCCGCTGTGTGCTGCTTGGTGCTCTTGATATGGAGGAAGATGGTGTAGGTGTCGTAGGCAAACAGAACCCCGGCGATCAAACCAAACACCTGGAAACAACAGGAGGGCGGCGTCAGAGAAAGGAAGGAAAGGAAGAGGTGGGATTAGCCGGAAAAGCTCCGCCTCGGACACACTCACCCCGCCGGCGATGCGAGCGCCATCGCCGCCCCCCCCGATCACGCAGATGAGCGAGGTGATGATGTAGATGAGGGCGCCGATGCCGGCGCGGCAAAAGATCCTGCAGCCGGGAGGAGAGAGGAGAACCGTCAGCCCAGGTGTGTGTGAGTGTGTGTGTGCGTGTGTGTGTGTGTGTGTGTGTGTGTGTGTGTGTGTGGGGGGGGGGGGCTGGGACTCACACTCCAGACCCAGTTGACCACTTGGAACTGCTTGTCCAGCTCCATCATGAAGATGATGAAGAAGAAGGCGGCGAAGCACCAGCTCGCAGATGGCGACGGCGCTGTAGCCTCCGTAGTGAGACGCCGCGTAGCAGATGATGACGACGAGGCTGAGGACCTGGAGGAGGAAGAGGAAGACACCGGACCGGAATAATGAGCTTCACAGGAGAAGCACAACTTTTCCCCACAATTCCGAATCCCAGCTGGCATCGCATTTTTCCATATGAGGAGAAAAAGCACAGCGTTCCGTCCATTCCGCTGGCGTGGGGGGGAACACACACACACACACACACACACACACACACACACACTTCTGTCAAACTGTTCCGCCAGATGCATGAGGGGCGCATGCGTTCCGGAGGCTGGCACGAGCCGCCTCTGTGGAGAGGCCACAAAGGGGGCTCTGTGGGGCCGCGGAGGCCCCGCCCCCCAGGACAAGAGCCCTCAGAGGAAGCAGGGCCATCCTTATGGCGTCCACCGTGGGGGGGGGGTCCTGAGGTGTGCGGAGTCCAGAATAACGGCCGAGGGGAGCGACCGTCGGGCTAATAATAGGAAGCTTGGTTAGCAGGGAAGACGCCCCAAACAGCAACGGTTGCCGGGGAAGTCGTTGGTGGCGGTGGTTTCTGCAGCGGCCTCGAGGGGGAAAATGGAAGGATTTCACCTCTCAAAAAAAGAAAGAGAGAAACCTTGTGGTCGCCATGGAAACGGGTGAAAGGTGGGCTAGCTTGGTAGCGCTAACGGCGGCGCAGGGCAGATCTAGCCTGCCGACGGGCTTCTCCCTGTCGGTTCTGGTTCTGGGTTCCGGCTCCGGCCTGTTCTGGGCCTGCAGGTTTGGTTCCTCCCACACACACGCACACACACACACACACACACACACACGCACACACACACACACAGCAGCGCTCAACGCGCAGAGGAGACTCAGAGTACCTGGAAACGAAGCCACGAGCGTCCGCTAACCGCTGCACCACTGCTCAAGCTTCAAAATTACACGGTCAAGCAAATTCAACGCTTTGATCTCGTCCTTCCTTCCTGCACACACGTTTATCCGCTATCCTACACACGCGCTCCTCTTTTAGAGGCTACTGATGACTAATTAGCAGATTGCGCAGCGAATGGAGATCTTCCTCTTTTGCACAGCAGGCCTGTTTCCGGGGCCCCGGACCAGACTCGAACCTTCCACCGTGACCTCCTGGGAGGAACGCGGGGCGGGGCTCTCGGGAAGACTCCTCGCACACAGGCTGGAGTTTCCATGGCGGAGGGGAGAAGCGGGGGGAAAAACCCGCCCGGGGCCGGATCTGTGGGGCCTCCCGGGGCCAGAAGCTCCCGGGGCCCGTGGGTTCTCACCGTTAACGTCTGCGGTGGGAGATTCTGCAAACTGACTGGCGGGGGGCCGGCGGGGCCCCGGCGCTGGTGTGAGAATAGTTTCCTGCAGAGCCAAAGATCTTCCCACTCAGGAAGTAGTTGTGCCCTGGCAGGAAGCAGCACCCTGAGCCCAGGCCGGGGCCGCTTAGGGTGCTGGACCAGGGCTTCATTTGGGTGGGTCAGAAGGTCGGAGCCCCTCAGGTGCACCAGCCGGCCCCTGGAGTCGGGGCCCCGGCGTGTCCTCTCCGTGGGCGGGACCAGGACCAGGACGGGTCCCCAGGTCCACCCAGAAACCCTCGTCTGCGGAAAAACTCACACTTTCACTGTTTGAGGCCTTTTCCGAGATGCACAGATGTTTCGGGAGCCTGCAGAAGGCGATCACGAGCACACACTTCACACACACACACACTCACACACACACACACACACACACACGGCCTCTCTATCATGCGTTTGACACTTTGGTGCCAAAAAACAAGCAGCAGGAGCAGAAGCGACAGGTGGGGACCTCTGGGCCCCTCTGGCCCCTCTGGCCCCTCTGGCCCCTGCGTGCCTCCCATTCCCGGGCTTTTCCCGGCTGCTGGCCGCTGCAGCAGATCCACGAGGCCGGATTAACTCTGGAATATCGATCATCTGGAGGCTGCTTTAATCTGGGTCCAGATCGGAGAAGCTGCGCACCAGGCGCAGAAGCCAACGTGACTTTTAGGCGTGGGGGGAGGACTCACCATCTCCGCGGCCAGAATCAGGCCCTTCTGGGTCCTCACGTAGCCCACCAGCCTGTCCACGCAGCCGGGGCTGGACGCGCCCGTGTCCGCCATCCTGTAATAACTCACTTATTGCGCTGATAATAAGCTCCTGCAAGACAAACTAGGTCAAAGTCGTCGAATCTTTCTTCGGGAGTTTTTTTAGTTCGTCTTCTTTCCGCGTGGGTCGCCGTTATTCCCACCCAGACTCGCCGCGGGGCTGAAAAGCGTCTGCAAATGGAGCCCGACGCTTCCAGCGGCTTCTCTGAGTCAAAGTGTCTTTTCTGGGGGAGGGAAGGCGGAGCTGAGGAGCCGACCGTGGGGCGTTGGCTTCCACTTCTCTCCGTGGGGGGAGCCGAGCTCCGCCACCGTGGAGCGGCGCTGCTCCGGTGATGCCTTCGCTGCTGCTCGGAAAACTCGCCACCACCTGTTGAGGAACTCCAATCCGCCACAAAATCACCAAAATAACGCTACTCGAGAAGGTTTAGTTTTATATGTTCGACCCCAAACCCTCAACTACAGTGAGATTTAACCTACGAGCACTAAAAATATGAAATACGGCAGAAGAGTCGTTTTGGTTTCAGTGACAGTCAACGATACGGACATTATCTGAGCAGTGAAGTAGCACCAACGGGAGCGATAACGTGTCCAGAAACGAAAGTTTAAATAACAGTTAAAATAACATTACCTTAAATGACCTAAACTCAATATTTAGGTGAAAACACGGCCACCGAAGCGAGATAGTCCAATCAAAACAAGGAAGAAGTAAAAAAGCGCTGCCGTACAGCGCCACTCCGAGGATCCACGGAAACACACAACTTAACCTTCAACAGAATGCTTTAATTTTATTTCATTTTGTTTCACAGGAATCCCATAGAATAAGAATACAGCAGAATTCTGGAGGCTTGGATATTTTTTCTCGGACTTCTTATTATCATAAATACTAATTTGAATACGTCATACACAATAAACACAGCACTACCCAAAGGCATAGAGAGTACACAAGACGTCATTCACCACTAACAACAGAGTATATTTCATTTCAGCATATTTATAAGAGCTATAGTGAAAGAGAAAGAAAGAAACAGCAGTGGAGGAGAGAAAGGGTGCTTCTCGACTCAAGTACAGCGCTGTAAAAAAGAACTTGCTCCACCCAAATCTGAGCTCAAATTCCAGGAGGTCTGGGCCCAAAAGTCCCAACAACAGGTTCCTTTTTACAGCGCCGGCTCGAGGTAATGGATCCCAAATGCGTCCCGAAGCCGAGGGTGGTCGCTGATCGCCAATCAGAACACACCCGTCCGGGGTCCAAGCAGAAGGTCGGCAGAGCCAAGGCTGCGTTTGAGCCTGGAGCAGAAGGAACCACCAAGGCGCGGCTTTAGTCGCCGTGGGACTTTGCTGCAGGCTGAAGGGTGCCACTGGCAGACCAGGTGACCGTTCCCTACCCAGAGATCGCGCTCGGTTGACCTCGCATCGATATTCTTTCGTCTGCGCTATCATCGCCGACTACTGCGCGATAGAAACACCACTTAAAAAAATATATGTATATGACTCTGTTGTACAACTTTCTGGACCACGTAAAAAGGCGACCAAACAGGAGAATCACCGACCACATCAGATACGTTGGAACGAACCGACCACCGGGCCTGGTTAGCTGTTGTTGGCCAAAGCTAGCGCGTTCGCTAATACTCTCCTGTTCGCTCTGGTTTGACAACAACACCCGATGGAAAAACACAGAAAACACAGGAACCAAGCTCAACAACGCCACGTAAAAGCCACTGCTCTCTCAGACCGGGCCTCCGCCGCTCACACACTCCTCTCATCCCAATATTCTCCACGCTTCCCAAATCGAGTCCGGAACGCCGACCGCGGCGCTGAACCAAAAGAACGCTAATAAAGAACATCTGAGGTGAAGAGACAAAGCTATCCAGGGAACCGATGGGCTGAAAACTCTACGAGCTCCTAAACAGAACCAAAGAAAACACACTTGAATAAATCTGTGCTCAACATTTGTTGTATAACAACTTATATGGAGTGCACAACTATCCAGCTGTCCTTATCATTTTATATATCGGCATGTTGATATTTACACAGCACAGACAAATACATTCTCCCAAGTTAAATATTACTACTTTTTTTTATATTTTTTTTTTTTCATGGAAGTTTTTCTCTTAAATGTTCCTCAACGAATGTTTTGGTATTTGAATTCAAGTTTTTCTCGTATAACCAAACGGACAATCCTCTGTTGTCTTCTACAGTTAAATACAACACGAGAATAAACATCAGGTAACGGTAAAGCCCCCCCACCCCACTGGCCCCCCGTAGTTCTGCCCGGCCCCGGGACCCACCGGGTTCTGCCCTCCGTGTCCCCCCCCACCCCCGCCTGCCAACTCACCGATACACAAACATACAAACAGAGGAGCGTGGAAATGCAGGTGGTGGTCCAAAAAAATCCCGACATCGCCCTGGGAGGAAGAGAAGAGGAGAAGAAGGGAAGAAAAAACAGGTTTACCATCGCATCACATTGGAACGATGACCTCTAAATGAGTGGAGAGCCCCACCGCCCCCTGGTGGCTGGTTGTGGTGAGGCAACCTGCCCCACCTGCCCTTATTTTAAACATTTAAACAGCACTCGGAACAAAAGGCACCAAGAACAAAGAGCGGAGGAGCTCCGGCTGCGGTCATTAAACATTTACCACGTCAGAAAACAAGAAACCACCAGGGAGGGAGGATCGATTCTAAGGAAAGCAGCCCGTCTGTGGTCACCTTCCTTCAGCCGTGTTTGGTTCACATCTGGTTGGAGTAGGAGGTGGGCTGCTGCTCGTAGCCCTGGCTGTAGCCCCCGTCCTCCCCGTAGCCGCCCTGCTCTCCGTACTCCGGCTGGTAGCCTCCCTGGGACCCGGCGTAGGGGTCCTGCTGGCCGTAGGCGTTGGGGGCCGCCTGCTTTTCCTGCGACGGCACGTAGGTTCCGGCGAAGGCAGCCATCCAGCCGGTCTCCTTGAAGACGAACCAAAGGTTCCCGATCCACAGGATCACGTTGATGAATCCGAAAGCTGCGGGGACGACAGCGGACACCAGTCGGCTCAGGAACGAGCAGCCGGAACGCTGGAAAGGCAAGCGGGACCCACCACAGAGGTGTTGAGTCCAGACACTTTGGGCTCGTAGACCTCCCGGCAGCGGTTCTCCACCTCCCTGCAGGCCGGGAGGAGGTCGACCACCCTCTCGGGGTCCGTGGCCGTTTTCACGTCCGACAGGCCTTTGGCCCAGGCGCACGAGGACACCAGCCACATGAAGGCGAACACCGCCGTCACCACAAAGTCCTGGAGATCAACCACACATGGAATCACCTCAAGGAAGGGGACCCGGCGGCGAGGGACGCGGGAGGACGCTCACAATCTGGGGCCCCTTGTTGTTCTCGCGGTATTTCTCCAGGACGAAGCAGTAGGCGGAGAGGGCCGCCATGGAGTAGAGGAAGGAGAAGACGCCGATGGTGACGAAGAACTCCGCCGAGGAGGAGTAATCCCCGACCAGGAAGAAGCGCTCGCGGTTCTCTCCTTTACAGGTGGGAGCGTCGAAGTAGACCTGATGGAGCCTGGCGGCGAGGAGAAGGAGGGAAAGGGTCAAGCAGAGAGGACGTTAGGACGGCTCGCCACGGGTCTGTGAACAGCCCGGAGCTTCCGAGGAGCTTCCGAGGAGGAGGCGGAGAGGTTTCCGACCGATTCAAAGTACCTGAAGGGGTATTCGAACTCCACCTCGATGCCCAGGTCGCTGTCCGATCGGTTCTTACACTCCACGCTCATCTTGAACATGCCCGAGTAACTGCCGCAGGTCGAGAAGGCGAAGATGGCAAAGATCTGCAGGTGGGAAGAAGAGAAGCGGCAGCGCGCGCACACACACACACACACACACACACACACACACACAGATTAGACGGATCAGATTATTTTTACCTCGTTGTGTCTCCACCTGATCCGATTGGATGGAAACACCCAACTATTAATCTGACTCAGGCACTCAACCATCTGTCACCAAATACTACAAGCTAATGCAGAACACACACACACACACACACACACACACATTTAAACTTGCTTTTGACTCTGTTTTGCTGCCAAATTTTCAACTTTTTTTGTAGAGACTGAAAACTTCCATTTATGGCCAGTAAAATTCACAGCAGCTGCACATTTTTGTAATGTTTGTCCTCCGGTGTGTGTGTGTGTGTGTGTGTAATTTATGTTTCTGCTTTGAAAACCAGCCTTTTCCCAGATCTAGGGGCTGATCAGAGGCTTCAGAACTCCCAGGTCATTCCTTCTTTTCGTCAAGGATCCACTGAGCGTCTTTATTCAAACACCCGATCGTTAATATTCACACACAGAATCAAGTGGAGGAGTGTGTGTGAGTGTGTGTTTTACTCCCGTGGCTCATCTTGATTCCGCTTCTGGGAGCAGATCCCTCCGCTCCAACGGCCCAGACAGAAGCCGTAGCCGTAGAAAACGCCGACAACGCGGCACAATTAAGACCACTTTTATGGTTATGGATGAGTGGGAGGAGGAGGAGGAGGAGGAGGAGGAGGAGGGACCGGGATGGTGGCACGCCGAGTGTGAGGTGCCATGGTAACAGTGTTGGCAGCATCACACGGCGAGGAGGCAGAAGCTGAATTCTGGAGGAGAAAACCGAAAGGTTCCAGGATCTTTTCCTCTTATTTTGCCTCTGCTGAGAAAAGTCCAAGACAGACGTGTTTCTCGGAGATCTGCTCTCTGTTGTGGACATCTAGGAAAGAGATAAACACCAACCTTCCCGCCCTGGTGGAGAGAGATCTGGATGAATAAAGAGATATTTCGACACCAACCACCAGCAGCGGTTCAAGGGGAGGTTTCCTCTTCCTCCAACATCTTTCAACATCCATCACGTTTGGGTCCGTCAGCATTTTCGCCCAGAGACAGGACGCGTGTGAGTGTGTGTGGGGGGGGGGGTACATGAGTCACACAACACTGTTTAAATCTGACATGTGCAGCAGAGCTCAGACATCTGAGACAAGATCCGATTGGTTCCCTGCGCCCGTCTCCGCACGAGCATCCGTTTCATGCTTCTCCGCCCACCCCAGCCTGCTTGCCCCCGTTAGAGGCAGCGGCTCCTCCTCCAGAGTGACGCCCAGGCAGGCCGGGCCCTCGGACAGATGATTCATGGGCCCTGGCCCCCAGAGCGGAGCCCCTGATTGGACCTCACGCTCGCTGGGACCAGTGAGGCAGCGACGAGGTGCTGACACACTCACATGGAGGATGGAGAGGCAGAGAGCCTCCGGCCACCAGGGGGCGCCCTCGCGTCTGTTCGGGGAACACCTGCGGACCTCATCCAATCAGCTGCCAGGACGAGCATCAAGGGCTAATTAGGCTAATTAGCCTTCTTTCCACAACACGGGAAAGAATCCACGGTTGGATTGGGAGATTCCTAAAAACAGGATTTATCGTCCAGCTGAAGCTTTAATCTTTTACTTCAGGCGTCATCACGTGATCGAGGCTCATGAAACAGCGAGCAGGGTCAGAGGTCGTGACCTCTGCCACCCGCCAGCCTGTCAGTGCGTCTCAGCCGACCGTCGGGCTGCTACAACGGTGGCGTAACACAGGTAATATTTGGGAAAACCAGGTGTCGTTGCCATGGAGATGATGCTAAAACAGCCTTTTCTCTTTCTTTTAATAGTCCAGCCTCAAAAACGCAATGACCTTGGTGAGGCAGAAGGTCGTAAAGCGTCAGGGGACACAGGAAGTGTGTGTGAGGGTGCTGTGGAGAACGGAGAACTCACCCACTGGAGAACTTTTATAAACCCCAGAGGTTGCTTGATGATGGTGAACTGCCCTTGGGCCACCAGCTGAGGACACACAAGCCAGAAATAAGACACACACATGCAGACGTGCTGGTTCAACGGCCGCACGGACGAAGGATTTCTGACACCTATACACAGGTGTGTTTACAACCGTTCCTCCATTTTAAGGTGAAGAGAGAGAGAGAGAGAGAGAGAGAGAGAGAGAGAGAGAGAGAGAGAGAGAGAGAGAGAGAGAGAGAGAGAGGAGAGAGAGAGAGAGAGAGGGAGAGAGAGAGAGGGAGAGAGAGAGAGAGAGGGAGAGAGAGAGAGAGAGAGAGACTTACTGTCAGTGTTACGTGTAGACAAAGCTGCTTATCTGCCTCTGCTGCACACTTGACAGCAGCCTCTCACACGTTTGTGGGAGAATCCGCAAACGGAGAAACCCGCAATCGTGCGCAGGTGAATTCGACACGACGCCGCCCGTGCGCGTCCGTAAATGACCGCTGTGGGACCAGCTGCAGCCCGGCTCCCGGGGCCCCGTGGAGCCGTGCTCCGCGTCCCCTGCACGAAGATTTGGTTCTCTAAAGTGACGCGCGGCCGTGCCCAGAACGACCCCCAGCAGCAGCGCGGGTCTCCGGCCACGCAGGAGCCCGGCCGACCTCCTGCGTGCCCGCGCCCGCGCCCGTGCCCGGCCTTTACTGCGGCTACCAATAAAGCGCGCAGGGCCCCGGATATTAATGAGATTTTAGTGCGTTATCTTAGCAACGGCGGGCTAATTGAGATGCGAGCGGCCTAAATCAATTAGCCGGATCCGCGGACCTGATGGGGAACATCCGCGGCTAAATGTCACTGCTGCACCAATCTGTGCACACGCAGCGGCCGCTCGGGCTCCCCGCGCGCAGCTGGCAAAAAAACAAACAAAAAGACGCCAAATGGCACCAAACTCTGGGACCAAAGAGGAATCCCGTTCTTTTTTCTCGCCATCGCCTCGTTTGGAATTTTCATCGCATCGACAGCACTGCGTCCCTTCCCCGCGGCCGCGGCATCTTTGCGTGGAAATATCCTGAACTGCGCGCAAGACAAAGGGGGGCGGCCGTCCACGCACATAGCCCCGCCCGCGCGGGCGCGAGACATTTAGCAGAAAAGGTGATTTTAAGCGGAAACTCTTACCTGGTTGACAACATCCATCTTGGCCGCTCACTCGCCGATAAGAGGATCAGAGAGGCGGAGGGAGGGAGGCGCGCGCCCGGAACAGCCCAGGGGAGGGAGACACCCGCGAGGAAGAGCCGACTGCGTCACCGGCTCGTGCGAAAACGCGTGGAGCGTGCTGACGTCAACGGGGAACGCACGCGCCGCGCCGCGCGCCAATCAGAGGGAAGGAGGCCGAGAGGCGGCGCGAGGCGAGGCCGAGGCAGGTGCGCTCCGGCGGGCGGCAGCTGGCCGAAGGTCGGCGGCTCCTGCGGAGGAGAAGCTTGGTCTTTACTTCCTCCAGAAGAGAAGCTTCATTTTCATTCCCGGGAATGGCAGGCTGACATCAAAGCACCGCTCTGCTTTGAGGTTGGAAGACGGAACAAAGGTGAAGAGAGGGAGCCATCGCTGGGCGGCTCCGAGGACGCTCAAAGCCAGATGTGGTCCAGCTGCCGGACCATTTATGTCATTTATGAGGGGTTTTAACCACAATCCAGCCATGGGCGGAAAATCACGCTCAGTATACTTATACACACACACACACACACAGACACACACACACACACACCCCAGAAGAAGCACGGAAAAAAGCAGAAATGTGAAATTACTTTTATTTAAAGCCACCAACATCCACAAACCTTCTAGGAGTTTGTTTGTTTAGTAGATGTGAAGGTTTAGTCTCTACATATTTGTGTCAGTGAACATTCTAATAATGTTGTTAAAGGTGGTAATTTCATATCATGTGTTTTTATCCTCCGATTACTGAAAGCACAACTGAAGAAGTGTAAAAAAAGAGAGAAGAGGCTAATTATTGACGTATGTGTCTTGTGTTTTTGGCATAGATGCGTTTCTTACCCCACTTTACTGCAGAACGACAAAATCACCTCAGCAACGTTTTTCTGAGATCTACCTGTCGGCGTCATCGGTTCTGTCCCTCTCAGTAGGAAATCACGCAGTTCATTTCGTCAGCCAGCTCGTCCTCGAAGCGAGACATGGAGCGAGTGGCCCCGCGCGCTATCAGGTCCGTGGCGGCGCTCTCCATCTCGTCCAGGCTCATGTGACAGGCCTCGGCGATCTCACGCTTGGCGAAGCTGACAAACTTGGGGTCTCTGGCGAAGATCCCGAGACCCTCGGAGATCAGAATCTAGAACCAAAGAGAAGCGCAGGGTTAATGGAGTCAAAGACGGAGGTTTAGGCCTCGTAAAACCGCGAGCACACGCTCACCGACTCCACAAGGCTGGTCGGGCTGCCTTTGCTCACGTAGCCCTGGTGGACCGGTGGGATCCTCATGCTGTTGAAGGTCCTGGCCTGGGTCGGGTACCAGCCGGGACGGTTCCCAGACGGGAGGCTGGCGGTGCCGTCGGTCCACAGCGGCTGCCTTGCGCCCGTGGCTTCGTCCACCAGCATCACGGGCGTGTAGATGAGCTTGCCCCGGCGGCCCGAGGGGTGGACAATCCCTGGAAGAGGAGTGGAGCCAGCTGCTCCCGTGTTGGCCCAGGAAGCGGACGACATCGAGGAGACGCTGCTGGGCCGGGAGTCCAGACTGTGCTGGTTCTAGGGCAGGAGAGCCAACAGCAAACCTGGTGGGACGCTGGTCCACCCCGCTCGCGTCCTCTCACCCTGTTTACCTGTAAACGGGACCTGGCTGGGGAGGAGTTCCCGTGGTAGGTTCCGGGGACGGGAAGCTGCTCGTCCAAACTCCTCTGTGGCTTCAGACACTGGAAGTTAAAGGCCGGCCTGCGACCTGAACGTGGGCGCAGGAATTTATGAAAGGACCCAGGCCTGGTGACTAAAACCACACCTATCTGCGCTTCCATCCACGTTGTAACGCCGTTTCTCACCTTTCGGAATGGCAGGAAGCAGCCGCCTCCTGACGCCATTGTTCCCCGGCGTAGCCGCTCGGCGTGCTGCCGTTTTCCATGCAGGTGTTCCCGTTGGTGCTGAAGATGCTGCCGTTCTCGCTGTAGCCCATGTACCCGTTCCCGTTGTATCCGTTCTGATCGTAGGGCGTGGGACTGGTAGCGACGCTACCTCCGTTTGTGTTGCTGTCGTTGTAACCGTTGCTAGCTAACTCCTGGGCGTCCTGGTGGCCGTAGGGTATCATCCCTACGCTGCTGGCCGTCTCCAGGCTCTGTCCGATGTAGCCCGTCTCAGTGGGAACAGGAGACACGGCTTCTGGATACGCGTAGCTGGAGAAGGTTTGGAGCTTTAATTCATCGAAGATCCAAATATTTTGGCGTCTTGGGTTCGCACCTGCATGAGCGCCGCAGCGCTCGCGGCGTCGCCTTCGCAGCTGTACCCCGCCTCAGCTTCCGTGGCTGCAGCCGCGACATCCGGTCCTTCTGCTGGAGCGTCTACGCCGCACGTCTCCTCCTGGAAGAGGCGACATCTCCGGCGGTGGGGGAGGAAGAGGCAGGTCGCCGATGGAGTCCACCCTGAGCGGGGCAGCACGTCACGGCTGGGGCACGGAGGAAAACGGTGGAAACAAGCAGCCGAACGCACCTGATGATGGGCAGCGGCTCGGACCGCCCCGGCTGCTCTGTCACGACGCTGGCCCCCGCCAGCTCGGACCCCGGTCTCTGCTCCTCCTGCAGACCCTTCACCTGCTCCGTGATCACCTCCTCCTTGGGCTCCGGTTCCATGAGGATGGCCGTCTGCTGCACCAGCGTGTCGATGGGCGGCAGCGGCGTGGCGGCAGGCGTGGTGTTGGCCGAGGTCCCGGCCTCGCTGTCAAACACCTCATCGCCTGTCATCTCTCCGTCCGCACCCTCCTCGTCCTCCAGGTCGGAGGCCATGGCCAGACGCATCTCCGGGGCCAGGTCCTGCAGCGAGCGCACCCCTTGCTGAGGAAACATCGGGGAGGGAACAATCTGTCATTCCACAGTCTGGGAATGAGAAGACCGGCATTCCAGGTGATAGGCGTTCCGTAAGGAACACTGTGGAGAAGCCTCACCTGCAGAGCAGCTGCCCTGTCCTTCTTTTTGGATTTTCTCTCCCGCTCTTTCCTCTTGCGGAACTTCTTGAAATAGTCCTGGATCAGGAAGCTGGCGTAGAACTTCCCACAGGTCACCTCATCCCCTGAGACGGAGAGCCGGTTTTTACTTCCACGGCCTTCGAAGAGGTTTTAGGTGTGTGTGTTTGCCGGCACCTCTGGGGGGAGGGATGACTTCATCGATCAGCTTGGGTTTGGTGCGCTTCCACAGCTTCTTGATGATCAGCTTCAGCTCTTCGTTCTGCTGATCGATGGGGCCTGAGGAAGACGAGCGTGTTGCACCATCCAGGAGGCATAGCACCCAGAGACCCAGCCTGTGTGTGTGTGTGTGTGTGTGTGTGTGTGTGGGGGGGGGGGGGGTCAAACCTTCAGTCTTGATCTTCAGCGAGGTTCTCACCAGAGCAAACAGAGTCGCGTTGAAGGTGACCGTCCCGTCTGGGTGCAGCGGGACGTTCATGTCCACCAGTCTCTGCAAACCCCACATCAGCTCAGCTCGGCTCGCCAGCGGCGCAGGATCGGCGTGGACTCACCTTGCAGGCCACGCGGTGAGGACACAGTTTTCCGAAGCCCAGAGGAGGCTGGATGCGACGCAGCATGGTGACGACGTCGATGTGCTTGATACGACCGCTGAGGAGGAGGAAGAGCACAAGCTGAAGATGCTGGCGAGGCGATCAGCCCACAAACGGGATGGAGGGGAATCCTCCTCACGTGGCTTCGGGGTCGTAGTCCGACCAGACGCGCTTGAACTCGTCCAGGTGGTGGGTACCCAGGACCGTCCAGTCCCGCGTCAGGTATTCAAAGTTGTCCATGATGACGGCGATGAACAAGTTGATGATCTCGGAAAAGAGGGAAGAAAGGAAAATGGTAACGTTGGGAAGCCGTTAGGACTTAGACCGGGTCTGCAGCCTCGCTCACCAGGTAGGCACAGAGCATGAAGAAGCTGATGAAGTAGAGGTAGGCCAGGTTGCTGCCGCAGGTGTACTCCTCGCCCGGCTCAATGTCCGACTCCGGGTCGCAGCGTCTTCCCGGAAGCGCCCCCAACATAATCTCCTGCCACTGTTCTCCGGTGGCACAGCGGAAAAGCACCAGGACGGCCATGAAGAACGTCTGGAAGTTGCAGTTTCGGTTGATGTCCGTGTTGTCATCGATGGCCACTTTCCCAAACATCTGAGCGGAGAAAAGGAAAATCCTATTCCGAACCCAGAGTCCAGAGTCAGTATCCAAATCCCGACGGGTCAAAGGCTCACCTGCATGCCGATGACGGCGTAGATGAAGAAGATCATGGCGATGAGCAGACCCACATACGGCAGAGCCTGGAGGGACTTGACGAAGGTCCAGAGAAGCGTCCGGATGCCTTCGCCTTTGCTGAGCAGTTTAACCAGCCTCAAAACTCGGAATAAGCGGAAGAAGGTGATGGACACTTTGCCACTTTCTCCTTTACCCTAAAGATGGAAGAAGACAGCCAACGAACATGGTCCCCGGACAACCGAAAAACGGGATCACATTTCCACAGCCTGAGCCGGCAGCGGCGCTCACCTCGCCGTGACCCCCTCCTCCCTGGATCCAGGTCGACCAGCGAAGACCAGCCGGCGCGCACGCGCAGGAGATGGAAAAGAGGCCGAAAATCATCATTTCGGCCACATTTACCAAAGTTACTGCCGACGAAGGGACAGGAAACATCTTACGCTGAATTCTGAGACCGCGATGTCCAGCACGCTTCCCACCACGATCAAAGCATCAAAGGAATTCCACGGATCGATGAAGTAGTGCTGCAGAGGGAAAACCAAATCCAAGTGAGCCTGAGGTCCTGCGGAGAGCCTAGGGGGGTTTATTTTGAAGGTGGGCGGAGCCTCACGTGGGCGCGCAGAGCCAGCAGCTTGACGATCATCTCCACGGTGAAAACCACGGTGAAGATCATGTTGAGGATGTCCATGACGGAGGTGAAGAGCTTGGACTGCTCGTAATGCTTGACGAAAAGAAAGGACAGCGCTCAGAGGCGGCTGGTGCGTCCGCACACGGAGGAAGGGAGCGGCGCGAGGCGGCGATACCTGCACGGCCAGCGTGAGCGTGTTCCCCAGGATCAGCACGAACATGATGTATTCAAACTGGCTGGAGTTGATGATTTTCCAGAATTTGAGCTGCGACTGGTTTTTAGGAATGTAGATCTTTATCGGCTGAGCTTTGAGGGCGTAGTAGACGCACTGGCGCTGCAACCGCAGGAGACCGCCGTCAGGATTCGGCGCGCCGACGCAAAAAAGCGGGAAAACCAACCTGATTCTTGTTGAGTTCACAGTTCTTGAATTCGGCCTCTCCTTGCTCTCGGAACGTGATGATGACGAAACCCACAAATATGTTCATCATGAAGAAGGCGATGATAATGATGTAGATGATGAAGAAGATGGAGATTTCCACCCGGTAGTTGTAAATGGGGCCCCGGTTTATGGCGTTAGCGTCCACGGCTCGATAAAGGAGCCTGTGCACATGGGAAATATATGATTTCGCTCCCGCAGCAGCGTCACACACTCTCCTCTCCGATGGAAGGGTGCACTCACTGTGGCCATCCTTCAAAGGTGGACACGGTGAACAAGGCCAACATCCCGTTCAGCACGTTGTCAAAGTTGAAATCGCTGTTTTCCCAAACCCTCTCCCTCACCATGGGGTGGCTGATGTCGCCGTCCTTATAGATCACAAAGGTCCCCCTGAAGGCAGAGTTAGCACAGACGACGTCAGCAGAGCGCCGAGCGCAAGCTAGGAGGTCGCGGCGGCTCGGCGGAGACTGACTTGCACTCCTCAGGTGTGTGTTTGGCCTCATCAGTGCAGCTGTAGAATCTGCCCTGTGACGTTAAAACACACACACACACACACACACACACACGAAAGAGGTGTTTGGTGTCAAACAAACACTGAGCATCACAGCAGCACGGAAGCTGCTGCAGCCACTCAGCACCTTGAAAAGCTGCACGCCGATGCAGGCGAACATGAACTGGAGGAGCGTGGTGACGATCAGGATGTTGCCGATGGTCCGGATGGCCACAAACACACACTGCACCACGTTCTGCACACAGGAAAACACACACTTGTAGAACAAACGTTACAATTACCGTGTTTTCCAGACTATAAGTCGCACTTTTTTTTCATAGGTTGGCCCTGGTGCATTGTTGTGTATTATTTTAACACAGATAACCGCACAAGGGCGCTCTGTGCTCTATTAACACTACCTTTAAGGACATCTGGGAAAAAATAAAGCAAAACACGCGGACGAGAAGTGAGGAAGGCCTGGTTACCTTCAGGCCTTTGGCTCTGTTGATGGCTCGAAGGGGCCTGAGCACCCGCAGCACCCTCAGGATCTTCACCACCGAAATGGCGCTCGAGCTGAAAAGGGCAAAAGCGAGGACCTTCAGCCAGCGCAGAGGCGACGCGCGACGCCGCAGATCCACTCACTGTAGAAAGAAGGAGGTGAGCGAGACGCTGACCACCAGCAGGTCCAGGAGGTTGAAGGCGTTCCTGCAGAAGGATCCCGTGTGCAGAAACGCTCCGTAGACGGTCATCTGGACACCAACGGCGAGGTTAAAGCACCACCTCACGGAGAGACGCCGATATCCGAAGGGCTCCCGCGGCCGTTACCTTCAGGATGATCTCCACCGTGAAGACGGAGGTGAAAACATAATCAGCATAACCGAGCACCTGCGGAGGAGAGGAAGCAGCACTCAGCCCGATTTGTCTGAGCAGGCCTGAAGGTCGGAGGCTTCCAGAGGCTTACGATGTTTCGGAAGGAATGGGATTTGATGGGATCCTCAGCAGCCAGGGAAATGCTGCTGAGGATGATGAAGATGAGGATGAAGTTGGTGAAGTAGGGATGGTGGATGAGGTTGTGGCAGGCGACCCGCAAACTGAGAACGAGCGGGAGAAACGACAGAGGAGGTTTTACTCGGGGAAAATCCCATGGGAGGGAAGCGAGGCCGTGACCGTGATGCCACTTTACCAGTTTTTCTTTCCCAGGATAAAAAAGGAGCTTCCATCCGGGATGGGGACGATCTTTTCTTTAGGCCCGGAAAAATCCGGCTTTAGGGGCGCGACGCCTGCGGAGAGGGGCGGGTGGAGTGAGTCTGGGTGCACCCGGATCATGTGACCTGGGCCGGCTCACCTTCCAGCCCCTCGATGGCCCTCAGCTCCTCGTTCTCCTGCCAGTCGTCGTCCTCGTTCTGCACGTGAGGAAAAACAGTTGCACACGCTACATAATCGGCCCCGAGCCACCCTCTCTAAACACAAAGATCATCTACCCCAGCATCTTCATCTTCTTTCTCTTCGTCGTCGTCCCACTCTTCCTCCTCTTCCTTTTTCTCTCTGAGTAAAAGCAGGAAAAATGAGCCTGTGTTTCGGACAAACAGGAGCCAAACTCCACCGGCCGTCTGCCAGCCTTACTCCACTTTGTTCTTCCCGCCGCCTCCGGCCAGGTTGTCCACGGCGATGGCCAAGAAGACGTTGAGCAGAATGTCTGATCCGAAAATTTAGGACTCCAGTTTTTTCCCCCTGAGTTCCGACCGGAATTCAACTTCCAAAAAGGATACAGTTTCCACAGACGAAGAGGATGACGAAGTAGATGCACACCACCATGTTGGGGAAGATGGGGCCTCCGTACGCCATGATGCCGTCGTACATCACGGCGTTCCAGTCCTCCCCCGTCAGGATCTGCGAGGAAGAGGAGGACGTCCACGTTCAATTCGCATTAAAATGAAATTGGACGAAGGCGGGATGAGGAGGATCACCTGGAAGCATGTGAGCAGAGCCTGAGGGAAGGAGTCGAACGTGCTCCTCTTCATCTGAGTCTCGTCAAAGTTGAATTTGCCTCCGAACAGCTGCATCCCCAGCAAGGCGAAGATGATGAGGAAGAGGAAGAGCAGCAGCAGGAGGGAGCAGATGGCTTTCATGGAGTTGAGCAGGGAGTTCACCAGGTCGGACAAAGCGGCCCAGTGGCTTCGGACACACAGGGAGGGAAGACGAAGGCAGAACGGTCAACATACGAGCGGCCCCTGCTGGGCGAAACCACCAAGCGTCGTTGCCTAGGGCGGGGCACCAATCACCGAGTCATCTTGAAGATCCTGAGCAGTCGGATGCAGCGCAGCACAGCGATGCCGATGGGCGGGATGACCTCCAACTCCACCAGCAGCATCTCCAGGATGCCGCCGCACACCACGAAACAGTCAAAGCGGTTAAAAAGAGCCATGAAATAGATCTGCAGGCCAAAGGCGTACATCTTCATCAGCATCTCCAGAGTGAAGAGCAGCAGCAGGACCTTGTTGGCTCGTTCTGAAGGAAGGACGGAGAGCTTAAACCACGGCTCAACAGCGGATCAAGAGCTAAAAATGCCAACCTTGCATCTCCGTCAGCCACTTGGGTTGCCCGTAGTGCTCCGAGGCGCTGGCAACCGTGTTGAGGAACACCAGCAGGAGCACCAACCAGTAGAAGTTGGTGGTCTTGACGGCCACGCGGCAGTTCTTCCTCATGGTGTGATTTAGCTGACACAGCTGGTCACTAAAAAGAGAAAGAACCAAATTTCCCGGTGGATGTAAAAGTGTTTCTGCCCCAAACGTCCGCCGGGACTGTTTACTCACCAGAAACTGTTGGCCATCATCTTCGCCCTGTCAGGGACAAAAGAAAGCCACGACACGTTAAAACGGAGGCGCAGGCGACGCGGCCAAGGCTAGCGTTCTGGCTGCCTCACATGAGCGACGCGCAGAAGCCGTTGTCGTCATCCAGGTAGGCGATGTCGTCGTCCGAGTCGGACTCTGCGGAAGAGCAGGGAAACCGGTGAAGGCGCCCTCAGCAGGCGGTGCGGCTCGGCGGCGGGAGCTGGCCTACCTCCGCCGTCCTCGCTGTGCTTGTACCAGCCAAACTTCTTCATCATCTTCTTCTTGGCAATGGCAGCGCCTGCAAAACGCAGCCGACTCGTGAGTCCTCCCCCCCGCTGGAGCCCGGGTGAAAGGCAGCGCCCTCACGTTTGTTCCCCTCCTCGTCCACGTCCTCGGCCTCGATGAGCCAGTCCATGTACCCGATCATGTCCTCCTCCATCTGCTTGCTCTCCTGCGCCTTCTGGAGCTCGCCGCGCGCCACGGCCTTTTCCCTCTCCTTGGAGAACTCCCTGCGCACGCGGAGGACGCGCGTGAGGCGCTAGCCTCAGGCGAACGAGCCACCGCGGCAGCTACTCACCCGCTCAACACACCCAGAACCAGGTTGATGATGAAAAACGACCCAAAGATGACCAGAGAGACAAAGTAAATCCAGGGAATCTCGTAGCCAATGGCGTCGTTCATCTGTGCAGACACACAAGCAGGACGGTGAGAGGCGGGGCTAAGCTGTGGGCAGCTTTAGCTTGTCCTACCCAGTAGAGAACATCCGTCCAGCCCTCCATGGTGATGCACTGGAAAACCGTCAACATGGCGAAGAAAATGTTGTCGAAGTTAGTGATGCCGCCGTTGGGGCCCTCCCACTTGCCCCTGCACTCGGTTCCGTTCTCCACACAGAAGCGCCCGCTGCCGGCAAATGCGCACGGCGACGGATCGTCCTCCATCATGAGACCTGGAGCAGAGAGAGGATTGAATTCACAATACCGTGAATTCGACAAAAAGTACGTTTTTTCTTTCTTCTGTGCGGCCAGGACCAAATGACTCGCGGACCGGTAGCGGCCCACGGCCCGGAGGTTGGGGACCGCCACGGTCCTCCTAACGAAGGGAAGGTGCGTCACCTGTGGTGGTGGAGTAGCAGGTTTTGTGCATCCTGCCGATAAAAAGCTCCAGACCGATGATGGCGTAGATGATGATGACAAACATGACCAGCATGCCGATGTGCAGGAGGGGCACCATGGCCTTCATGATGGAGTTCAACACAATCTGTAGACCTGACGAGGCACACACACCACATAAGGATGACGCCCGCCCGCACACACACACACACACACACACACACAAGCAGCGGCAAACACACTTGGAACTCCAGAAACGAGCCGCAGCGGTCGCAGCACCCTGAAGGCCCTCAGGGCTTTGACGTCCAGGCCTCCGGGCTTCCCTGCGGCATGATGCGCCTCTCCCGGCTTGTGATCCGTCATGCCCTCCGCTATCACGCTGAACAACCTGCGCAGACGCGTGAGCGGCGTCAACGGCGGAGGTCAGTCGGCGTCAGAGGGCACCAGAACATACCCGACGATGACGATGATGAAGTCCAGCAGGTTCCAGCCGCTGCGTATGTAGGCGCTGGGGTGCATGACTAAACCGTAGGCCAGAATTTTGGTGAAGGTCTCGATGGTGAAGATGACGAGGAAGACGTACTCCACTTGTTCCTGAGAAGAGACAAAGGTGGAACTGGGAGATGACGTTTCACCTGTCAGGATGGATTAGGGGCTTCCGGGTGTGTTTGATTGATGGACTTTCGCCTTCTCGTGGTCTTTAAATCACGAGTGGCACCACTGAGGTCGGTGTGGCTTCCTAACCTCTTAACCTGCTGCCTGACGCCGGCTTAAGCCTGTCAGACACTTTTCTGGGCTCTTCTGCTTCATGTCTCCAACACTACATCCTCAAACTTTTAACCAGCGCCATAAAGCAGCTTCAATGTAAAATATGTGCACCTGAAAGAAAGAAAAACCCCAAATGTGGATGTAAAAAGTGCAGATATGGAGTCAGTAGAGAGTCAGTCACCGTGTGGACGTGGGCTGAACTGTCAGCTTAGCTCCTCTGTGCAAATCCAATAAAGGGATGTAAAGTCCCCTGCAGGAGGACCAGGATGTGTGCAAGATGCTTTTCTTTAATCACCTCAAAGCTGCGCAAACATTGTTTAAATGGTTTCCTTTTACACCAAAGCAAACTGTTTGCCATTTTTTCTAACATACATGTGCAAGAATGTGACTGTAAATGGGACAAAAATGATGGAAAAGCTAAACCCAGACTGGTGTTTCTAACAAACCAAAGACCTAAATGTTAGTTTTTGGCCGATAGAGTCTGCTGTGTGTTTTACGGCACAAAAAAAAGGAATAAAAGGGAGAAATTGCAGCAAAGCGAGAGATGAGACAGATGGTTGGCGTCTAAGTCAGTGGTGATCCCTGGTAAGGTCACCTAAACCAGGTCACAGCGCAACGTTTCCCCTCTAATGCCGTCAGGAGACTGACGGGTTCCTCGTCGGCGCCTTAAAAGAGCAGCTTGGCGCCGTCTCAGACCCGATAACGCTCTTGGATCTGTTTCAAAGCGACGCGTTTTGATTCTGCACAGCTCTTTCAGGCTGTTTGTGTGATTTGGTTGGCTTGATTGAGTTCCAGGTGTGAAAATGAAGACTTTTCCAGGACTTTCCATGCCCTCCCTGGAACCTCACCAGTTTGTGATTGGTAGCGTTGGAGTCATCGTCGGGGTAGGGCTTGGTGACGCCCATGGCCACACAGTTGGCAAATATGGCCAGAAGAATGAAAATATCAAAGGGCCTGAGCGCTGGGTTAAGGGTCCAACTGCCGGAGAGGGGCCGAAAACGCCGCCGCGGGTTCAAAAACAGGAAGGAAAGGATATTTCCACTCCACCAGGGCCAGCGCAGCCATGCGGATGGGGTTGCTGAGGGTGAGGCAGCAGAGGGCCCGGGGGGCTCGGAGGGCGGACTTGTTGGCCTGCATGGCCTTCTTGGCCCCCCCTCCTCGCTTTCTGGCGGAGCCCGTGGACCCCAGGGTGTCCGATTTGCCCACATCGCCCCCCGGGGGGGCATCTGCAAAAGAGCATCCATGAGAGAACACACGTGCATAGATGCGTGTGACGGAGGTCCCCGCACCAGATGTGACCCACTTCTTTGCGCAAAGATGTGGCTCTAACCCAACGTGTACGCGCACGGACACCTGCTGGTGAGGCCCTGGATAAACCTGCCAACGTCAGCCAAGATTAATACAGGCCACCGACATTAGCGCACCTGTGCGCGGTTCTTTGGTTCCTTACCAGCACATTTATGCTTTTATAAAACAGCAACTTTGCTCTTTGCAACACGCAGTTTTAGGCTGTTTCTATTCTCCGCTTTGTCCCCCTGAGCCACGGGCGCGGGCGCGTAGCCGCGGGCGCAAATCTCACCTTTCTTTGCCGCGTCCATGTTCGCAGTTCACTCCACAAAAGTCTGCAGCCACTCTTCAGGCCGTCTCCCCACGCGTGATTAGCTGCAGACACAGCGTGGGGAACCGATTAAAAGGAACTTTTGAGGCTGGAAACCTGGAAAGGGACCGTCGGCTGTCCTCATTTCCCATCCATGCGCGGCGCTCCGGTGCAGCTGAGGGGCTGCGGGCGTCCTGCTCACCGGCCGGGCGGAGCAGACAATCCAATTAAAGCATTTCCACGACCCAACTCTGGTTGCAGGGATTTCCCAGGCGCGCGGGTGCAAAAAACCACGGTGGAGACATATTAAGATGACGAATATTAACAAACGTCCGTGTACGCGCGTCAGGATTAAGCAGCTGAGCCGTTTAAAAGGACGACAGCGGAAATCTTACGAGGGCAGCGTGGAGGAAGACCCACGGGAACCTCTGTGCTGCAAACCCAGGACTCCTATCCAGCATACCTGCAGGTCTGTGCGGAGCGTTTCTCCTGATCGGTCCAGGAAGGCACCGACCGACTCAGGAGCAGCTGAGGAAACCTTAACAAAGAGGCATCCTGTGGAGAAATGTGTATTCGAAGTTAAATCAGAGTATGACTTTATTCTTTAAGATTTCTACAACTTTTGTGTCACACAGGGGCCCGATGGTGCACTAGCGACCCGGAGACCGCAGGGGGCGCCAAAGGACCGCCCGGGTCGCTTTAATCTTGCACAGAATAAAAAGAATAAACTCTCAAACCTTAAAAAGCATTTGGTGTCTTTATTTTTTTTTTTTCTTTGCCCCTATGGGAATAAATAGAACAATAAATAAATAAATATTATTTCTATACATCGCCATTACAAATATTTACCTTTCTGATTTGTGGTGCACACAACATCAAAGTGTACGTGCTAAGTGAAGGTTAGCCTCACTAGAATTTAAGTCATTTATAGTGCATAATACTGAAAAAAGATTTCAGTGTTGTCAAAGCTGCTGTAGAAGGAAGTAGACAGTGAAAACAAGGAACGTTTCAACACACAGCGTGCATCGCTGAAAACCAGCCTTGTCAAAGCTGACGCACAATAAAACATTTCAAATTAAAAGAAAAGCTGTAGCATCACAGATCTGGACTCTGCACAGCATGAAAACATCTGTAAGAGGCTACAGTTTTGAGGTTTTTCAGTGTCCAACATTCTAACATTTACACATCAAAAACCCTGAGGTGTGGTCCAACTACCTGTTACCACTGCAGCCACCAGTAAATCCGTGTGCTGTTCATCCTAAAACCAGTTCTTCTGTCTGGTGTCAGCGTATAAACAGCTGCAATCTACTGAAACTGCCCCTTGGCCCCCTGCTGCTGCTCCCCATTGCTTGGCGGGGGGGCGCTGGGGTCTTCTGCAAAAGGGATTGCTAAAAACAAAAGAAAACAAGACACAAAATTATGTTTTATGCATACGCCACCTTAGAAAACCAAAGCCGACACGATAGAAGGAAGCCTAAAAAGACATGTACGGAAGGCTGAGCCTCACTCACGGTTCTGAAACTGCTGTGCTGTATATCTGGTTAGGAGGATTCCAAAACCTTCAATTAGCGCCAGCAGAATCCCCCCCATCATCGCAGAGCCCACCATGGTTAATGGTCCACCTTGGGAAGAGAAAACAACATAGTTGCTTTTTTTCCAGCCCATTTGCAGGTTGCTATGCAAGCTAGCCGTTTCCCTGCAGCAACAGCCCGCAGTGCTGAAAGAAACGATGTTTTTAACCTTAAATCTCCGCGCATGAACAAACATCTGCAGAGTTGGCTGTAAATCACTTAGTTTATGATCAAAATATGACAATATATTTTCAGGATTTTAAGCATCCTCCTATCAAAGACACCAAACTAGTGGATCTCCTTCTTACTGCGTGCTGCCAGAATGGCGCCAGTCAGTGCACCACTCGTTATGGAGTTCCACGGATCTTCTTTCCCTCTCAGGTGAACCAAACCACAGTCGATGGTGGAGAAGAGTCCTCCCCAGACTGCAAAGCTCCCTGCAAATGACCAAAAAACCAGCTAACAAACGATTCCTGCACCAGAACGAGGAAAACAGCCTTACCGCCAATCTGCGGCGCTCTGATTCTCACAGCGTTTGCACTTCCCCTCAGTCTGTGACCCACACCCTGAAAGAGAAGAACACTGTAAGATGGAGTTTTAGAAACCTGAAGAACGTTCTTTGTTAGCACGGTTCAGTGAACTCACCACGGGGGCATTACGGAAGCCTTTGACCGCCTGGAAGACGCCTCCTCCGATGGCACCCATGGAGAAGGCGCCTCCACAGTCATCCACTATCCTCCAGGGACTGCACGGAGAAATAGAAATCCAAATAACATAATAATGCCAAATGTATCCCAGTGGAAAATATATTTATACTGAAAAATCCATGCAAAAAAATCCCACCAGTATTCATATTTTAAAAGTTTTGATCCTCACCAGAACAGTAAAACTGGAGCTGTCGGCATGCATTTACCATGACCCACATACCAGAATATATTATCGACCTTATCAAAGATTTCTGACGTTTAGATTAAGACAACATAGACACAGAAACATCTTTAACATAAGAAAACTGATAATACACACGGACAACAAACAGTTTTTTAGATTTAACCCTGATTAAAGAGCTAGTTTAATATTCTGATTCGCCAATTTATTGCTCGCGTTTATCAACCAATCAAAATAAACTACATCTTATATCTTATATATATCTTAAGTTACTGTACTTTTGGTTTATTTATAATAAATCAGACTGTCACTTTAACTACAAACACTTGGACTGTGGCTTCAAATGATATTTTAATAATTCTGAACTACGTTCCCCGGCAAACGGATGACAGTGACACAATGTACACACTTAATAGGACATATTAAGTGTGATTATACCAAATAAACATTTTCATCTAAAATCGACTGGAAATGTTTAGGAGCTAATCTCACCAGGGCTCGCGCACATACTCCTCCATGTTTGTTGACGTCAGCGGCGCCCTTTACGTCATCACTGTGCGCCCGGGTCCTGTTTGGGAAGTCGACGAGTCGAAGAAAGAGGAGGCTTTTTTTTAAAAAAAGAAGGTACTCCATAAATTATTTTAACTTTTCCTGGTACTTATATTTGTGTTGAAAATAAATGAGTTTGATTTTTTTTTAAATGAAACCTGGGAACTTTATAAATCGCGTTTTGGTAGGTTCATCCTTGTAGCCATGCAGCTAAGAAGCAAACAGTGTTGTTAAATGAAGGTGCACCTTTCAGGTTAAATTAAATAAATGCTAATGATATTGAAGATGGCTTGTTTAAATGCAATCAAGCGTCCAATGGTGTGTATTTTTTCATTTTGAGTTACATGCCCTATCGGTGCCGGTAATGGCATCTTCTAACGTAATTGTTTGCCAGTTTATCTGACTAACATTGGTCGAAGACGTTGACGAAGGTTTGCTAAATCAAACTACTTCTATTCTCTCTGCTGCAGGATGCCTTTACCACCAGCATTGCTGGCCCGCTTGGCCAAGAGAGGAATCGTTAAAGCATCAGAGCAAGGTAGACGAAAACACACTTCATGTCCAAAACACACGTTTTCTCTGCTTTACTCACCAATTATGTGTTCTGCTACACTTCATGTGTTCCAATAAATCCAGAAGTGGACGAGGAAATCATCGCTGAGGATTATGATGACAATAATGTCGATTATGAGGCCACCAAACACGAGAATCTGCCCCCAAACTGGTACAAGGTGTTTGATCCCGCCTGGTATGTCTGCTGGAGTTTCTGAATGAAAAGATGACTTTACATTCTTTTATATTTTTGGGCAACTGATTTACATCTGCTCTATTTAAAAAACAAACTTTACAATCATAGCTAAAGTTGGCAGAATTGCATTTGTTCTGTTGTCTTGGCTATGAATAGAGGTTTCCAGTAGCCTTTTATCAGACATGGTTTGTGTTTATATTTTTGATCTGCAGTGGTCTTCCTTATTACTGGAATGTGGAGACAGATTTGGTTGCCTGGCTGTCCCCAAATGATCCGTCTGCAGTGGTTACTAAAGCCGCAAAGAAAATGAGAGGTATTAAAAAGGGTCCCACCATTCATTTTACCTCCACTTATTAAGCGATTGTCTGGTTTATTTCCTTACCTTTGCCTGCGTTTGTAGCTGCTGAAGGAGGAGAGGAAAGAGTTGAAAGACACGAGAAACCGGACAGAGAACGGGAGCGTCGAAAGAGAGAGAGAGCGAGACAGAGAGCGGGACAGAGAGAGAGAGCGGGATGAAGGGAGGGACAGACGCAGGCCAAGACGAAATGAGATTGCGCCGTACAGCAAGAGCAAAAGAGGTACTGAGTACATTCCTTCCATCCTTGTTTATATTGTTGGTTTTAAAGTAATGCAACTTTTGAGGTGGGTTTTATCATCTTCTCTACAGGAAAAAAGGACGATGAGATGGACCCGATGGATCCCAGCGCTTATTCTGATGCCCCCAGGTACATTCTGCTAGCCGTAGGGATAATTAAACAAGATCTTCCTTTTTCTCCACCCAAATCAAATACACCAGTAAAAGTAATGTACATTAAATAGAGCTTCTGACTTTTCAAATCGATAAATGTACAATTTGATGAATTCTTCAGAAAGTATTAACGTTACTAACCCTAACCCAAGTTGTCATAATAGGACGGTTAGCAGTTATGACAGAACTCCTGTAGAGCGAGCAGACGTCAGATGGTAAAAGCAGCAACAAGGTTTGAAGGGTTTATGGAGACAGACTGGGTTTTAAAGGCGTCAGGACTGCCAGATACCTGAATGTTGTGGTTGACGTCCTCACTTCCAGCTCATTCAAGCCTTTAATGTCAACAGGGGCTCGTGGTCAAGTGGTCTGCCCAAGCGTAACGAGGCCAAGACGGGGGCAGACACCACGGCGGCGGGGCCGCTGTTCCAGCAGAGGCCGTACCCGAGCCCGGGAGCCGTCCTCCGGGCCAACGCCGCCAACCAGATTCCTAAAGAGTGACCTTGAATCATGGACGCTAGCAGACCGACAACAGAAAAAAGCTGTACCGTTTTTTTCCTCCACCTCAAGGGTTTTTTTTTCCAGAAATTTCACTGCTCAGCCGTTTAAACCTGTCAGACAACAGTTGTACATATGTTTTTATATAACTTGTTTGTTAGTGGCATCATCATAAACTAAAATGTAAAAACTGAACTTTTTGTGTGGATAAGTGTTGCAGTAAAACCTGTAGAAATAAAGCCTTTCCACTGTTTTATTACACAATTGCATTGAGTTAAAATACTGAACGCTTTTTACAAAAAAACCCTCAATAATTTAAATTATGCCCCTCCAACATAGTGGCAAATAGTGTCATAGTCCAGAGTGAACACTTTCTCCTCGTATCGGTCCAGCTGAACCATTGCTCTGCATTTGTTCTTGTCCCGCTGAAGAATCCGGCCCACCTGGGACAACAAAAAGCTGCGTAAAACCATCTGCATGGATGCAGACGCGCATCCATGCAGATGGTTTTCCTGCTTACCTGTCCTCTCTGCTCACCCAGGACAACCATGATGGTTTCACTGTCACTTTTTGGGACGACTGTCTCAAGCATGTCCTGCTGCACATCTGACAGGAACACAGGGGTCTTTTTAACATCATTAAAAGTATGAGAAGAGTAAAAAACGTGCGAGACTAAGATGCACCGGCGACTCACCTTCTACGATTCGTCCCTCTTCAGTGCGACACACACAAGAAGTTGGCGTGAGGACGTCTTCCACCAACATCTGAGGTGATACAAAGGTTCTTTACAAAGACTTTAAATTTAAAATAACAGTAAAATAAAGCTGATGACCAGACAGACGTTGCAGATTACTGAAGAGTCTCTTGTGGTTCGGTACCTTTGAGTTGTAGTATCGGCCTCCTTTGAAATCTTTGTCTATAAATCGAACCTTCAAATCTCTCTGAAGCCACGATGGAGGAGCTGCTGGTTTCCGTGTGTCTTTCTCTAAATGCTTTTCTCTAGAAACAGAAGCATAGATTTCAGACACACGTTAATGTTCTGACTAAAACTCAAAAACAAATGCAGACTTTTTTTAAGCTTCTTAGACATGTAGCTAATGTATTTTGTGTACCAAATAGATTCATTTTTATATTAAAAACTTTTTATTCTTTATGTTCCACATAATGGCCAGTTATTCCTAAAGTGACTGTTCCATTTTTACCTTTTATTGGGAATGTGCTTGTCCTGACTCAAATCTCCATGCTTCCTCTTCTTCTCCTCTTTCCTCCAATCTTTTTCTGAAGAACTGTGTCCGTCACTTCGTTCTCTCTCCTCGTGTCGTTTTGCATCCTTCTCTCGCTCCTTTTCCTTGACTTTCTCAGCTTTGCTGAAGTGACCTGTTGGGCGAACAAACCCGTTCACGTACCGGCACATGCACCGATGACCTGCAGGGGGCAGTGATGCACCTAGTAGCGTCTCCCAACGCGTGGCTGATTTCCTCTTAAAAGACAAAACATTCTGTAAATCTGTTGTTGATCTGATTTACTTACTGAGGTCTTTGCTGTATCTGTCATATTCTTTGCGCCCAACTAATCTAACAATGTACTGGCTGATGTCCACAGTCTTCCCACCAATAGCCAGTTTCACCACCACACGAGCGTTGTCTGGATAAACGCCTTCAATCTGCCGCAGAACAGACATTCGGTTAGTAAGTCTTTAGGTTTAGGAGAGATAGCGCCAGCCCAAGAGTGTCCTTCCCAATCCAATCCCCCTCAGTCTACCTTGCCATACTTGTCCTTGTGCGGCCCTGATTCTACAAGCACACAGCTGCCCGGAGCCATCACCAGTTCCTCCTCCTGGGTGCGCTCGTCACCAGGCTTCGGGGGCTGCTTGCGTTTGCTGGGCTCCAGGTCCTTGATCAGCGAGCGGTCGGCGCCCAGACCCAAGCCTTTTGGTCGGACCTGATGTTCAACCGCCGTCACGTTTCTGTGGGTCGACATTAAAAGAGGATAAGAGGCAAAGGTAGAGACCGAGCATTTGGTTATTCACACAAAGGTGTCGTCTTATCAACGTGTGTGTCATCACGCGTTCTGCAGGAATAATAAAGAATTTAAAAACAAATGTTGTGCATTTTCTACAGGATTTCCAAAGTGATGGTCACTGTTTGATAGCAGGATCCCAAAAGCCCAGTGAAACGTTAAAGCGAACGTCTTGCTTACTGTTTGAAGGTGCGTCCAATTCCTTCCGATTTCTTCCATCCCATTCCCCTGATCATAGCGTATCCGTAGGCTTCGACAGGAACTTGCTCATAATCTGCCTCTGCTGACTTCCAAACACGTACAAAGATTATCATGGGTTGGAAAATCACAGCATTTATTACAATAAACACAACAGTTAAACAAACTGCCTAGAAGAGATGAATGACGTGCTTATATAATACTTTTGAAAAACAGGCGCACACAAAAACATCAGCGACAGCCGGATGTCAGGCAGAAACATTCCGTGATGGCTGTCTTAGTCAGCCTTTTGGCTTTGGGCTGTCAGACTCAGCTCACGACTGTCACCAGGCAGGAGCCCCCATCTGAGCCACGTCTCCACTCAACCCTGCTTCATTAAAGGTTTCGCTTTGAGAAAAACTTCCGAGCCAGCTGTCTCAGAGAAGACTGGATTAAAATGAGCTCGGGGGCAGACGGAGCACGTTTGCGTCCACTCCCACATCTACAACGTTTGGGAGGGCCAAAACAGAGCGCTGATTGGTTGTCCCAGTGTCTCTGAGGAAATGACGACGCTCGTTAGTTTACCCAAGTTTACCGACAAAGTTCTCAGTATCATGAAAAATGTTCATTCTCATAGAGGACCTTTCATTTAGTTGACTGCCAGGACTTTCACACACTCAAATTTCAGTCGAGGCACTCGTTGAAACATTTTGTTCTGTCGTGGATTTTCTCTTGCCCAAGGATTTTTAGCTCATTTACAGCTTTACGGCAGCATCAAAATCCCAACCATGGCAAACTGTATTGCAAGCTTCGTGAAGAATTCTAACTGTTTTTCATACTTACAGATTCAGGTCGTAGATCTACTTTGACATGGTCCCCATCTTCAAAGCCATCGGGTACTTTATTCTGCATCAACAAGGGGATGTTTAGGTTGAGGACGTCTTCTGGCTGGGAACCATTCTGCCACTGGTCCAGTTGCCTCCGGGAGTCTAGAAAGGAGGGAAGGACACCCTTAGCCGACCAAACATTTTCATTCAGGGAATAAGCTACGGAAGGTTCTGACCTTCAATAAGTTCTTTGACAGCCTGGGAGTCAACAGAATCACTGTCTTGGGCCGTTTTTTCCTTGTTTCCCTCAGTCTGCCCTTGTTTGTTCCAGCGGTTCTTTACAATCAGAGGGATGATGAGCTCTTTGGGCTTCTCTGAACTGCAGCAGAGTTCAGACGAAAAGGCATAACACCAAAAGACAAACTAAACACATTATGTACGGATAATCCCGTTACATTAACAACTACTTTCCATAGGATAGTCAATTTTAGCATAATGCAAACACTAACATCGTTACGACGATTAGCATTAGCATGCGACTCACCTTTGTAGTAGATGTTTGTCAATTCTGGTTAAGTATTCTTTTTCATCTTTATTGGACGAGGCATCGGCACTTTGAGGTTTAAATTTGCTAATTGTCTTGGTGAAACCGAAGGAAACGGCAGTGGGTTTTCTTTCTTCTCGGTCCTCGAACGCCAAAACATCCTCGCCGTCGGACGCCATCTTTGCGGGAAAAGCGCAATGCATGATGGGAAACAAGCCACGCCCCCAAATGCCTGCAGACGGAAGTGTGTAGTTT
>CAAE01014729.1:1345845-1367941 GCA_000180735.1 Tetraodon nigroviridis
TTTTTTTTTTTTTTTTTTTTTTTTTTTTTTTTTAATTTTTTTTTTTTTTTTTTTTTTTTTTTTTTTTTTTTTTTTTTTTTTTTTTTTTTTTTTTTTTTTTTTTTTTCCCCCCCCCCCCCCCCCCCCGCGCTCTCTCTCTCGCGCGCTCCCTCTCTCTCTCTCTCTCCCTCCCTCTCTCTCACCACTCAGAGCATCACTGTCCAAACATCCCGTCAGCCGTGCGCATCGCCGGACTTTCCTCCCGTGGAACCGTACTCATCCTCGCATCTCCACTCCTTTTCCAGCGCGTGCACGCGCATCGGCCGCTGTCTTTTTAACCAAACATCTGGTCTTCATTTAAACCCAGACTTGCTGGCACAGCCGAGCCGGATCAATGTACATAGACGCGTTCAAACGGATCCTCTTTGAACGGCTGAACTGCTTGAAAAGAATGTGTGTGTGTCAGCGACACGGCAGGTCAGTGTTTTCTCTAAACACGTGAAATGTGAGCTTGTCTTGTGTGTCACCCACAACAGAGTGACGGAGAGAGTGTGTGTGCATGTAAACGGGTGAGGAAGACTGCGTGCCTGCGGAGTGGAAGCATGAGGGCTTGTGATGAAGGTGGCAGATCTTTGGGATAAGACCAACGGATGAAGTTAGCAGCAGGTGCCCACGCGTGCACACGCGCGTGCGCACGAACTGGGGTCTGAAAAGTTTCTCCACTTAAACGTCTCACTTGCTTCCGTGTGTTTTACACCTGCAGCTTTTCTCGTCTTGGCAAAAGGCAGTGTGATCACACACGTGCGAGCCTGGCGGTGGCGTGTGTGTGTGTGTGTGTGTGTGTGTGTGTGTTTAGGTGTGGCTCTCTCACACCTGGGCCTGACTGCATGTCAGCCGTGGTGACGTAGACACGAATCCTTCGTCTTGGTGGCGAATCAACCACCTGCTCTGTGCCGACCCAGCATCGCCGCTCGTCCGCTGCTCCTCTGCTCCTCTTCCTCGCCCAAGTTGGAGGCTCCAGTAGGTGGAAACGCGTGTCGACGTGCAAACACGACTCTGCTCTCGGTGCCAACGGGCCCGAGGTTGGACGGAGCGCAGTTTTCTGCAGACCGCCTGTCGGTTGGGAGTTGCTGATTGTCTAATTAGGAACCTCCAGCATCCTCAAGCATCATGCATATTCATGCTGCTGTTTTAAGGTGCGCTAATAACAAAGTATGCCCCAGTGTGTGTGTGTGTGTGTGTATGTGTGTACAAGGCAGTTTACCCTTGACAGGGCAGGGCTACGCAGGCACATTCTCCCATCTGTGGTCTGAACCTTTGCTCCCAGCCACTGCATTTGGATTCTGCAGCTGTAGTTTGCTCTATTCTTAGTTCTCAACATTTCCTGTGAGCTCCCTTATGAAATTCCGACACTGGCCCGCTCAAACTGTCATCCTCCCCGCGAGCTTTGGCTCGGATAAGCCGCCGTAGAGCGGTTAGACTCGGACCGAGGGAGCCAAATCGATAGCCAATCAATCAGAGTGTGTGTGCAGTTATCATTTACACCAGGCCGTATTTGAAATGTCAGGGAGGCCATTGGTGTGTGTGTATCCTTGAGTCGGATCTGGGTTGAAGAACACGGATCAATATCAGGTGGAGAGACAGGCAGCAGGAGCTGGTGAGGGTCACCTTCATCGCTCCTTACTGAATCAGCATTATCTCTCTCTCTCTCTCTCTCTCTCTCTCTCTCTCTCTCTCTCTCTCTCTCTCTCTCTCTCTCCTACAACACACACACCTGCTCTCACACACACTTAAAGGCATGGTCCGTTTACCAATCTGTGACCGGACAAAAATGCTCATTACCGAGGGCCAAACCTCCCTTCACTTCCTTCTGAATTATTCATTCCGCCATTATGATTTCAGGCGTCCCTTCACGAGGTTACCGCCCTCTCTCTTCTGTTGATTCTACAGTTTTCCTCCAGACTTTCATCACCGCTTTCTCCTCCCACCCCTTTCCAAACCTTTCCAATATCTCCCTGCTTCCGCTCTCTTATCCGCCGTCTTTGTCCAGAAGCTGATCCCCTCTGTTTAATTAAACTGCTCTCCCTGCTCTGGTCTCCGATGGGTGTGTAACGGTGCGTTCAAGGACCTGTTGTCAGAGCGCTGCTCTGCAGACCAGCAGGCCCCTTTAATGCGCCCCCTGCCTTGACCTTGATCCTGTTGTCGTTGAAGATAAGATTCGCCCAAAGGGAACATCAACGAGCCCCTGTGTGTGTGTGTGTGTGTGTGTGTGTGGGTGTGTGTTTCTTGGGCCAGATCCAATTGTCTCCAGTCAGCTCAGGAGCAGCTTTAATAAAAACACACACTGGAATAGATGATGGATTTATTGATGGCGTGCAGAAAAAAGCCAACGCTTGCCCCGCCTGTGTGTGTGTAAGAGAACAGGACGGAACGTGTTTAGTATCCCACAATGCCCTGAGCAATTGAATAGTGTGAACCACCCCCCAGCATGCAAGCACGCATGTATATAACTGTCAAAGAGAGCGGCCACATGTGTGCATGAGGCGTGGCCACCTGCGGGTTTGAGATGCCGGTGGACGCTCTTTGGGCTCCGAAACCTGGCTGCCGTTCGACACCGGAGTGTCTGTGTGCCACCACGCGTGCGCCACGACCTGGGGAGTGCCCCGTTTAAAACATTCCCCGTATCCATAGACATTAAAGTGATGTTTTAACAAAGCCGCTTTTCAGCTTTTCTCGTCAGCCCCGGGAGTGTGCTCCACACACGTGCGCGCCTGGCGGTGGCGTGTGTGTGTGTGTGATGTGTGTGTGTGTGTGTGTGTGTGTTTAGGTGTGGCTCTCTCACACCTGGGCCTGACTGCATGTCAGCCGTGGTGACGTAGACACGAATCCTTCGTCTTGGTGGCGAATCAACCACCTGCTCTGTGCCGACCCAGCATCGCCGCTCGTCCGCTGCTCCTCTGCTCCTCTTCCTCGCCCAAGTTGGAGGCTCCAGTAGGTGGAAACGCGTGTCGACGTGCAAACACGACTCTGCTCTCGGTGCCAACGGGCCCGAGGTTGGACGGAGCGCAGTTTTCTGCAGACCGCCTGTCGGTTGGGAGTTGCTGATTGTCTAATTAGGAACCTCCAGCATCCTCAAGCATCATGCATATTCATGCTGCTGTTTTAAGGTGCGCTAATAACAAAGTATGCCCCAGTGTGTGTGTGTGTGTGTGTGTATGTGTGTACAAGGCAGTTTACCCTTGATAGGGCAGGGCTACGCAGGCACATTCTCCCATCTGTGGTCTGAACCTTTGCTCCCAGCCACTGCATTTGGATTCTGCAGCTGTAGTTTGCTCTATTCTTAGTTCTCAACATTTCCTGTGAGCTCCCTTATGAAATTCCGACACTGGCCCGCTCAAACTGTCATCCTCCCCGTGAGCTTTGGCTCGGATAAGCCGCCGTAGAGCGGTTAGACTCGGACCGAGGGAGCCAAATCGATAGCCAATCAATCAGAGTGTGTGTGCAGTTATCATTTACACCAGGCCGTATTTGAAATGTCAGGGAGGCCATTGGTGTGTGTGTATCCTTGAGTCGGATCTGGGTTGAAGAACACGGATCAATATCAGGTGGAGAGACAGGCAGCAGGAGCTGGTGAGGGTCACCTTCATCGCTCCTTACTGAATCAGCATTCTCTCTCTCTCTCTCTCTCTCTCTCTCTCTCTCCTACAACACACACACACCTGCTCTCACACACACTTAAAGGCATGGTCCGTTTACCAATCTGTGACCGGACAAAAATGCTCATTACCGAGGGCCAAACCTCCCTTCACTTCCTTCTGAATTATTCATTCCGCCATTATGATTTCAGGCGTCCCTTCACGAGGTTACCGCCCTCTCTCTTCTGTTGATTCTACAGTTTTCCTCCAGACTTTCATCACCGCTTTCTCCTCCCACCCCTTTCCAAACCTTTCCAATATCTCCCTGCTTCCGCTCTCTTATCCGCCGTCTTTGTCCAGAAGCTGATCCCCTCTGTTTAATTAAACTGCTCTCCCTGCTCTGGTCTCCGATGGGTGTGTAACGGTGCGTTCAAGGACCTGTTGTCAGAGCGCTGCTCTGCAGACCAGCAGGCCCCTTTAATGCGCCCCCTGCCTTGACCTTGATCCTGTTGTCGTTGAAGATAAGATTCGCCCAAAGGGAACATCAACGAGCCCCTGCGTGTGTGTGTGTGTGTGTGGGTGTGGGTGTGTGTTTCCAAACAAGGTTTAAGTCTTGGGCCAGATCCAATTGTCTCCAGTCAGCTCAGGAGCAGCTTTAATAAAAACACACACTGGAATAGATGATGGATTTATTGATGGCGTGCAGAAAAAAGCCAACGCTTCTTTTCATTCCGCATATTCTTATCAGCTTTTTCATGTATTGAGTTTGTATTTAGCCAGAGAAATGATTCCCTGCGCGCGTGTGTGTGTGTGTGTGTGTGTGTGTGATAGAGAGGAGAGAGAGAGATATTTTGTCTTTTCCAGCCCACAAGCATTTAATCTTTTATTTCTAAATCTGCCGCTGCTGTCTGTTTGCGCTCCCGTGCCCTAGATTTGAAAGCGAAAGCGCGTCAGGGAGCTTAGGTGCACCCCTGGTTGGAGCTCTCCCAGCTCGGCGCTCATGTCGGCCAAGAAAGGGCACAGATGTCTGAGAAGATGGGGGGGCTCCAGGACGTTTTCTCTGTTTTCCATCTGTCCGCTTTGCCACCGGTCCGTCTTGAGCAGTTCCGGGTCATCTGTTATTCAGGATCCTTCTCTGCGTGACCTCCGGCTCCACCCACGGCAGGATGCCGCCCAAGAGGCGCGAGCGTGTTAGCTTACCGGCCACAGTAAAGAGCGGAGACAGTCTTGGACGTTCATTATTGACGTTTAGCGTTTAACTTTATTAGAGGGAAGCAGGTTAGCGGATCTGGAGATGATTGGTGAACAGTTTTAGTCACTTTGTTCTGGATGTTGACAAAGTTTATGAGTCCTTTTCTGTTGTTTCTTTTTTTTTATTGCTCATATTTAGATCGATATATTGTTATTAAATTAAAAGACATTGCAAATTTGGATCAACGATAAGTGCCTAACAAATAAATACTGTAGTATATATAAGTATATATTTAATTCTAATGAATTTTCTGTACATTTATATGATTTTAAACGAGTATCTCTGTAAAATAGTCATTTTAGAGCTGGAATCATGTAATGCTGTGTTCCCGCCTCTCTGGTTTTCAGTGTACTTAGCTCATTGAATAAATCAAAAATAATGCTGCTTGATGAATATGAATTCAGGTATTTGAGGCTGTTGTTCCCATCGCCGGCTGCTAACTGCCCTCCTCTCCGTACCTGCAGACCTCAGTCTGGTGGATGCAGACAGAAAGTGCTTCCCGTCTTTTCCGATTCTCATTCCCCTCCAGGTCCTGCATCCAACAAATGGAGACATTAGACATTCTGGTCACACTGTGGCTGAAGAAACAGACAGTCAGACCATCAGTATTCTCACAATTTCACATTTACAGAGACAACAGCACCACCTTGAACTTGGAGCGAACGCGCTCAAAATACCAAATGCGCTAAGATCAATTCATAGAGCAGTCTAGCTGATCTAATTACAGAGGCTCATTCCGTTAGCGTGGGCCTCATTTAGAGCGGAAACGGAGCGTGGACGGCAAAGGGAACGTCGCTCCAACAGAAGCAGTTATTAGCAAAAAAAAAAAACCAAAACGCCATTTTGATGTAGGATCTGGGAAAGTGAAAGCAGAGCGGGAGGTTAATTGCGGAAAAGTTTCTGGTTCTGCAGAAGTTTATCAAACCGCGCAGACGTCAAAGCCGATTATGACTCCGAGCAATCTACCAGCGGAGATAGACATCAGGAGCGCGGGGAGAGCCGGGGCCGCTGCCGTGGTGTGAGACGGCACGGTTGCGCTTCGGAACCGTTAAAGTCGTGGACGCCACAAAACGTGCGCCCAAGGGCTTTGATCAGAAGCTCCGCCCATGTCCTTTGATCCATCGATATTGAATAAAAGCTGCGGAAAATATTAAGGATTTTGATCAATTAAAACTCTTATCACTGCAGAAGGTTTATTTGAAATAATTTTTCGATAAACGGGTGTTTTTAATAAGGAAGTGAACCTAAAACAATTGCGGCTAAAGTAAAAACCCCGTCTGTTGTGGTTCAGGGCTAACCGCTGTGTGGCACAGCTGTTTTCCAACACACCGAGTCATAACAGCCGGGAGGAATTATTCCACGGCTTTATATATAAACAGTGTGAAAATTAAAAAAATAAAAATAAAAAGGCATCTGCTGAGAAGAACCCCGAGCCTGCAGGATGTGTGTGTGGCCGATGACAGACTGCTGTGGTTTGAAGTTTCACCGGGAAGCTGCAGAGATCCCGAGCAGAGGAAGCCAGTGACACTGGATACCTTCTGGTCAGCTCTTTCCTGCCCTAAAGGTCACAAATCTCAATTGAGATTCTTTTTATAGAGAGAGATATCCTTGGCTCCGTACGGTGTGTCCTCTATACCTGCAGAAACAGTAGGATAGTCGCCACTGGACTAATGTGCTCCAGGTTGCAGTGGAAGCCTGGAGACCAGAGTAATAATTGTTGATGAAGGAAGAATCGTGTGTGAGCTGCTGATTTACCATCGTTAAAATGCAATTATTTCTGGAATGAAAATCCCCCCTCAAACATGAAAAACAACAGCAAAAACAACCCCAACGACAGTCGAACAGCAGCGCGGCAGGAGAGCTGATAGGCTGTCACAATAAAAGGCACGAGTGCGTTGATTTGTTTTATACTTTGGAACATAACGAGATTACGGTCTGCACGCGAGAGAAGGAAACAGCAGCTCTCTTTTGAGCGGTTTGATATGCAGTAGTCCATCTTTGTTGGCACCTTCACTGTCACATGACCCACCTGCCTCTAATCCCATATTTAAAAAAGTCAAATTTGGTGTTTAGCGTGGAACTGAATCACATTTCTTAGATTTCCTCGCAGTCAAATGCAGCATCGTTGTGTGTCGTGTTGTAGAAGAACAGTCAGGCTTCGCACCATCAACACCAACAGCCGGCCGAGAGTGCGACAGCGTCGGGGAGTGTCTGCGGCGGGACAAGTCCAGGCGTCCACGGACCTGACAGAGCGTGGCTCATTAAAGCCCCGTCACACTCGGGAGGTCAGGAAAACAACCACAGCGCTGGTGACACGCGCAGTCTCTGCACACACACACACACACACACACACACACGTCAGGCCCAAAGGGATAATGCTGCTGACCAAACGCGTATTATTTTTGGCATTTTAATCGCTGTTGTCAAATTCTGAGAAATCTTTAGATGGAGAGACATAAAGAGACTTAAAGCTTATGGAATGATTACGCTCTGGAAGATTAGACGGAGAGAGTCGCTTCTTTTGTTTATTTCCTCTCAAGAAGAAGAGAGATCAGTAGTGATGGCCTGTGTTTTTTAGTCACATTCACATGTTTGGACGGCAGCGGAGGCACTGATTCATGCCAGTGCTGAGACGTTTCTGCCTGTCCTTGAACCGTCCTTCTGATGTTTACACCTAGAGAAAATTTCAAACGCAGTCAGGGATGAGTGGCGATATAACAGTCACACAGAGATGAGGGACGGGTAAACCCACCCTGAGCAGAGGGTTTGGACGTTTGTTGGTTGGACGTTTGCTTCTGGCCGGCCGGTCTAGTGGAAGCAGGTCACCAACGTTGCTGCAGAAGGCTTCACCGTGGGGAGCGGAGAGGGTGCGGGAAGGGCTCGGGGCGGCATTTGGCAGCCGGGATGTGACGAGCATAATTTCAGGTTTAAACACGCCAGAGAAAATGGCTCAAACGTGCTGAAACGGCAGCGGTTTGCAACGTGTTCTCCCCACCGCGAGTCACGCCGCCCGAGCAGCCCCGTGAGGCCAAAGACGCCAGGCTCCGGCTGTGCGCCGCCTCTCTGGCTTCCTCTGACCTCTGTACTTTGGCTTCCTCTCCCTCTGTCGGGTCAGGCTGACTTCCATCGCTGTGGTTCATACTTCTCTTTCTAACCCGAGTCTGTTTCCCGCAGTAGCCAGACGCATTTAAAAACCCGAAGGTAAAAACAACTCGCGTAGATGTGATTTGAGTGAAACTGTGGTGTTTTTTTGCGGCTGGCTGCAGGTGCCGCCTGAGGCTTCACGCCATGACCTGTTTCATGGTTCCCATTATCATCCATTATGCCATTTTTTATGCACGTATTCACTCCTGTTTGACCGGCAGCGTCACAGTCTTGCTGGACAACGTCACATCTACGTGTGTATCGTGTCAGGACTCATTTAAACGTGACGCTAGAAAATAAAACAATCAATGTTTGTGTGGACGTAAATGATGGTTAAGGTCTTGAGATGTTTGTAATTTTCTTTGTTTAACTTTCTTCAGCTGTTATTCACAGCTGGAGCAATCGACAGTCATTGATCGGTTGATTGATCGGTTGATTGGTTGAGTCTGTCTGGCTGCGCCATCTTAACACCGCCCAGTTTACTTTATTCGCGATCAAACACAAAGCAAATATCATATTTTGCCGGAAAATGTCAAACTCCCGTGTAATCTGTGTGCTCTTTGTCTCTGGGGTTCCGTTACTCCTCCTCCGGTATCTTTGCTTTCCGGCGTGTCAAGGTGACAGCGTTGCTCCCAAAATGTCAGCGGGAGCGCCGTCCTCCGTCTCGGGACCTCACAGCTGTCAAGTCACTGTTGACTCAAACAAATCTTCATCGTGTCAGCGACATCCTCAGCCCGCACATGCACAGCTGCTCCCAGGGAGTCGTGTTGCATCGAAAACACGGGATTCCAAAACACAGATTCCATTTGTTGTCGTTAGCGTCAATATTTTGGCAGTTTGGTCGTGGCTGCAGCAGGACGGCCGGAGGATCTTCAGGGCAGTTGGCCATCGCCCCGAAAAAAGTCAATATTTCAATCTATATTTATGAAAATGAATCTTGCATCAGTGTAGATGCAAAGTTCTCGTGCCGAAAGAGGCGTTAGCTTCCGGCTTTGGCTTCAAAGACTGGAAAAACTGTGTTTTCCCACAGGATTGGAAAGACACGTGTGTTTACATCAAAACAGAGCGCAGTGCCTCCGTCTCCGGGACTGTTTGACATACATGTCCCGTGTTTTTACATGTCCCATGTTTGCATTCAACAAAGCAGACCACCGACATGGTCACGGATCAGGGAACGCCCCGCTTCCTGCACCGGCCTGGTGCTTTTCCTGATGTTTACAATTTGGTTTTGCACCTGCAGAAAATATCGTTACCTGTAATAATTGGTCCATCAAAACACGACAAAGGTTGGGAAACTTGGCTCACCCTTGTTTGTCTCCGCCTCCAGCTCGTTCGCCATGTCTAAGACGGCGGTGAAGAAGCTGCACTGGCGCTCCAACGTGCAGGACAGCTTCGTCCCCCTGCTGGGCTCGTCGGGGGATCTGGGCATCGCCGCCGGTGGAGGAGCAGATTATGGAGAGTTTCCTTTTGTCACCTCAGCTCCGGGAGGTGGGCTCACAGTTGGAGATATCATCCTGGAAATTGGGGGAACGCCGGTGTTGGGGATGACGCTGGGAGACGTCCGTGGCGTCCTGAACTCCTGCCCCCATCCCATCCGTATCAAAACGGTCTCACCAGGTAAGACGAGGCTTACGGCAGCTCGTACAGGCCCAGCGCGAAGATGCACGGCCTCCGTGCGCTCTCGGTCTTCATATTTCTCCCCAGCTCTGCAGACAGATTAACGGGCTGCTGTTACACACCATTGCACCCACTTCATCAGCCAGTGCTCACACAATCTGTTACGCTGGCGTCCATTCAAATAGTCCCCATCAAATGACCCGTAAGTCAGCACTGGCCTCCATAAAATAAAAACCCTTCTGTGTTTGAAAGAAAACCGGCATCGTTAGAGAGGAAAAATACTTCCTATTTCTGAGCCCAGGTCTGTGCCTGACTGTCAGCCCAATCTGCCTCCCAGCCTGATTTGCACTTGTCAATTCGTCTGGAGGAGTCAAGGTGGTTGGTCAATATCTGGGTGGGAGGAGGTCAAAATTCCCGATGACACATGACAAGAGAGAGAGGACGTAGCTGCCGGTCGCCGCTGAGGGCCCTGACGTTAGTGTCCAGGTAACGGATGTCTGTTGACTCGGGACGCAGCCACGCGTCGCCCGACGGCGGCTCCCCACGGCCTTGCTGGCTAGATTGAAAGCTGATGGGCCTCTCGGGTTCAGACGGGGACCTCTGACCCCGCTCTCCGTGCACATCCATTCCCATCCCTTCCCTGAGTAGCCGGGCCGCGACAGTGATGGATGAGCTGACGCGGTGGTTTGCTGTATCACACTCCTCCTGCTCCAGCCATCAGATGCATCAAATGCACCAAATGCAGGGCCGCCAAGCCGCATTTTACACTTTTTGGGCACTTGTTCATGAGAAATTTGTCATGTTTTCAGTGGTTTATGCACATTTGGAGTTGTGGTTGTGTTTTTATATTGGATTTGTTCATTTAAAATTGGGGTTTTTTCTTCCTTTAGACTACAGAAATAGCAGCTGTTTCGTAACCTAATGAACAAAAAGCCCATTCTTCCTGCCAAAAGGCAACTAGCTAGATTAATCCCCCTCCTCCGCACTCACACAGGCCATATGTGGCCAGTCGCATGTGCAGTTGACTGCCTCCGCTAATAAAGTTACGCCGCTGTGATGTCTTTTTTAATAGCGTTTGGCAAATTCAGTCTGCTGCTGGGTGGGACCGCTGAGATGGTGGGTGGGGGTTGGGGGGGGGATGGGACTGCAAGCGGTCGTCCGTCATCTGACGGACGAGCTGGAGATGCTCTCAGCCAATCCATAACGGCAACGACCTGTCATCGCGGGCTGTAAAGCGCTGGACACGATATTAAGAGATCAGAGCGAGGAGACTGAGATGATCAGGCCCGTTTCCCCTGGCGACGGCAGCAACCCTTGTGTCTGGAGCACTTAACCTCAGCAGGTTGTTAGGTATGCAGGAGACACCTTTGATACAGTCGGGGAGGTGTTGCAGAGGGACCCGGAGGTGAAAACGAGCCTGTTTACTCAAGGCTGGTAGAAATGTTGGATAACCTGCAAACCTGTCTGCCTGCTGAGCTTCTCTCTCTCCCCCTCTCTCTCTCTCTCCGTGCTTCATCCTCTCTGTCACCGGCATCTCTGCCCTTCCCTTAGGCTTCACGCTGTGCAAGGATCTCAGGTTGTACTTGAGTAAGTGCTTCACCCCCGGTTCAGTGGACAGCCAGCTCCAGCAGGTCATCAGGGAGAACCTCTACCTTCGCGCCGTACCCTGTAAGTGCTGCTTTCTGCTCTTCTCTCTATTATTTCATCTTTATTCTGGTTAAGGAAGGCCTGCAACAATACTGACCCTTTACAGGAAAACAATTCCCCGTAAGTGGAAAAAAACGGCAAGTTTCTGTCTGGTTTGGTCTTCTCGGGCCCAAACGGCCCGTAATCCAGCCTCTTCTGCAGAGATTTGGAGGTGTTGATCCTGATCTCAGCTGCCTAATATCCGTCTGCTAATATTTCCAGCAGTCAGTGACGGACGGCCACGAACCGGCGAACTGGCGAACTCTACAGCCGCCACGTCTACAGCGTGTTCAGAGTAACACTCTGCAGTGGAAAATCCTGTCTGAAACAAAGCAAACGGCATTCACAAACACCAATCTTTCCATTCAAGGGCCAATATTAGGATTATATTTGACGTTCTCATTAGTTTAATCTACCCAGACGTCCCCTATTAACTCTCCTATTACACCATAGCCGCGGTTGCTACGATGAGATCATCTTGGTGTTAATTGGCGTTTAAGCTGGCGGAAGTCTCTTCCACACTTCCAATCGGGGCTGTTATGTTTTTTTATTACAGACTGGCTGCATCAGGCTGTAACACTTGTCTTCCCTGCACCTTCTGCTCCAGTGTTGGTTTCGAAGGCTCCAGCAGTTGGCGGATTATTTGCACTCGTGGTTTTTGACGTGATTCCGGTGATTTGAGGTGATTTCGCTGCTTACGAACGTAACCAGGCGCGGCGGCCAGTGGCAGCCCGTTGTCGTACAGCTGTTCCGATCTTAATCCTCTGGGAAATGACGTCAGTGGAAACGAGACGTGGCGGCGGCGCAGGCCCCAGTGGTTTTAAATTAAATCTTCCGACGGGGGCTGGTCTCAGTCATGCTCAGTCATCGTTGTTTTTCCCGTAGCCATCGGGTGTAGAACGGTGTGGACAGACCACCTGGTGTGCATGCGAGCGTGCGTGCGTGTGTGCGTGTGGTCTTAACCTTGTCCTGGCAGTGTGGACTTGCTGCTAATCTCCACTCCAGGAAGTAGGTCATGTGGGACCGCCTGTCACTCTGGTGACGCAGCGAGCCACAGGTCGCAGCAGAGACTGAAGCCCCCCCATACATTATGCAGAATTATAACAGATAATTATGATAACTTGATTTCTCTCAAGCTGCCTTATTACTCGGCGTACGTGCACGGTGTTATAATTCCTACCTACAAAAGGAACAACGCTTTTAGTCCAGGAAAACAGATTAAAGCGATTCAGGAAGAGCGTCAATTAGAATTTGCTGTAACTAGGATTTTTCTAAAAGCCGCAGTTTTTTTCTCCTTCTTCTACACTCTTAAGATAGAACTTTAAGAAAGAAAACAAAGCGGTGTGCCCCCCCACCCCAGCCCAGCCCAGCCCAGCCCATGTGTGTAATCCTCTGAGCAGCTGGAGACTCTACAGCGAGATGCTGTTGTTGCCATGCCGACAGCAACAGCTCGGGCACGCTGTCCTGATCCAGGGACGGCTCCAGAACCCTGCGGACCTATTCCGGACCGCCGTAGGCATGTCGCTGCCGAACTTTGAGCCTTTTTGTTCCGTTTCCTCTGAGGCTGCGGAGGATTCTTCAGGGACTTGAGGGGATTTTCTCCTGGCTGATTGTGGCCCCTTCAGGCGTTCATGTAGGTTCTTTACTGTTATTTTATAGGTTTAAACTGGAAATTAATGAGCTAAGGATGAATAACCTCCCACAAGGAGGTTATGTGACAGCCGCTGTTTGTTTGTCTGACTTTTTTTAGCAAAAAAATGTCGGATTTTAATGAAATATTCATAAAACGAAGTGTGATCCTTCACTGATCAAAGACCAAAGGGTTTTGATCATAAGGCATATTTATGCTCCACTGCAGGTGTATCGAAGCACAGTTGAGGTTTAAGTGTAGTTTTTGCACCATGAAAACTTAACGATCACTTAAAGCCTTTTTCCTAAACGTTATTCCTTTCTGGTGGGATCGCTGTGCTATTTAGAGAGCATCACAGTCGACCAGTCCTTCTGATGAGGCGACGTTCTCTGATGCTGATGTTGGCACTCGTGCGGGAAAAATATCACTACAAAGGCTCGGCGGAGAGAGCGGCGCATAAAAATGGAAATGAAGGACAGAATGGAGTAAACGCGGGACGTCGTGGGAGCAAGCCGAGGCGTTTGTGCACGTGGCAGCGGCGTGGCGGAGGCCCTGGGTGCAGTCTCACTGCTCTGTTTGTACCGACCCCTACCGCACGTCTTCTGGATAAAATACCTAACATTACACAAAAGCCATTCTGAGTTTTATGAGCACAATTCCAGCCAGATGAAGGGATGAATTGCAGTGCAGGGGCCTCGTCCAGAGGTGTGCTTCGCCACATTTGCATACATTTCCTAAGCGCTTCCACGGATGATGATCCTTCCTCAAAACGTTCCTCTAATTACTTCTAATCGTCTCACGCATCCACTGCGGCGTCTGCGGCTTCGCCACGTTCGATGGTTGGCGATTGGTGTGCGGAGCGGAGTTGTGCGTAATTACCTCTCCGGAGCCCGTCTCACCCCTCTCCCCAGGGGGCCAGCCTGTGGCGCCCACAAGGGCAGTCAGGGAAGAAAGACGTGTCAATAATCCGTCCTGTCCCCCCCGCTGACGTGTCTTAGATATGTCCAAGGAGGAGGCATGGATAAGGAACCTGAATACTGTGTGTCCGGAGGAGAGTTAAACACCCGTCAGCGCAGAAAACCTCTAAATTCCTTTAACTGGGTGTTTAGGCAGAAAGCAGGGCGGAATATGATCCTTTAAATCTTTGAGGGAGGTAACCAGACAGGCTCCTGGTGCCAAATAAAACAGAAAAATACTAAAAAGGCCCGATCAAAAAGATCAAACTCAATTACTCACCTACTTACTGATGTTAGATAATTGGAGTAGCGCGGTGGTGTTCAGGATGATGAAGATGCCTGCGTGTGCGTGTGGTCCATCATGTGTGTTTTCTTTGACACTGTGTGTGTGTGTGTGTGTGTGTGAGATGTAGCTGGGAGAGTTGCTCCCGGGACAGCAGCGCATTAATCATGGGTTTTATAGGCTATCTGGGTGTGACTCCGTCCTGCAGACACCACATGTGGTCCTCCGGTGGAAGGACACGGATTCGTCCTTCATGGAAAAGGAATGACTTGTCTCAAGGTCAGAGCGGGAGACCTGTCGTCCCACTGGCAGAATGAATCTCAGCACCAACACATTTTAATTAATGGATTGTTTTTTAATAAAAGCAGCGTTTTTAACACGGGGATGTGCAGTCGTTGGTTCCTAACTTTGTGGTTCTGCAGGAGGGGGATGTTTACGTCGGACATCACAAGGTCAATATGGATCAATTATGATGGCAGACTATGGATCACCCCAGTCCTCCATCCCTCTAATGGTGATAGAAAGACTTTAAGACTTTTACAGTTGCTCATTAAAGTTTCAGTCCTTTCGGATCGATCTGCTCCTAACAAATACGCTCTGGTAAACGCTGGCCGTCCTCGCGCTGGGGGCCAGATGTGGGTTTGTGGCTCCACGACCTGAAACTGAGCGGACGTCAATGTTAAATTGGTCCAGATCCAGAGATCTGACAGTTCTGAACGTCCACCATTCTCATCCATTTACAACCAAACCTGTTAAAATGTTGCCAAATATGCAGAAATTATCTGATAAATGAGCTTCTTCCTGCTAAAAATACCTCCAGACAAGGGAGGGGCGCTGGTATGCAGCGCTCTAAAAATCCATTTGAACCACCTCGACTGACCCCCTCCACACCCTCCATTTACCTGCTCTCTCTAACCCTCAGACACCAGAATCCATCCATTTGTTGTCATTTTTTGTTGGACTAATATGCAGTCATTTGTCAAACCAACACTGTTTTCTGGTCTATTTATAACTTGCTGAAATGTGTTTTTGCTTCCACAATAAAACTTGATTTATGGCCACCGGTGTGCATAAACAGCCCTGATTAATGGAGATCCACCGCCTGTGGAGAAATGTGGAATAATACCTCTGGTCTTGTCTGCACAGGTACCACCAGACAGCCCAGAGACGGGGAGATCCCAGGGGTTGACTACAATTTTGTGTCCATAGAGGAGTTCTTCTCCTTGGAGGAGTCGGGAGCGCTGCTGGAAAGTGGCAAATTCAAAGGTGGGCCCGGAGAGCCAGTCGCTCAAGTCTGTGTTGTTAGCTTAGCTTAGCGCCGACCGAACAGCTTTTGTGAAAACAACCCTTGCAGGTGATTTTCACGTCTTATTCCTGCTTCCTACTCCGGAGTGGTGGTTTACACCGGGACAGTTGCGTGTTAATCCCATCAGCCGCTCCTCGGTTTGCCCCACAGACGGCGCCTCCTCCTCCAGTGGGGGTCAGCGTGTTGCCCCTGATGAAAAGGCTCCCGTACATTAACGTGCATAATTTATAAGGGCTTAATGGGGCCGATAAATGACATCCCTGCGTGTGACTTGGCTGTGAAGGAGGTTTTAGCGGCTCTGCGGCTGCAGCAGCCTGCAGGAGCGCAGGAACGCTGACGGCTGGTGACCTTGCTGTGCAGTTCAGCTATCTAGCGTTTCCCCTCGACCCATCTGGATCTCCGTCAGCCAAATCTCAGGTTGGAGGTAATTTAATTTCTCCTTTAGTGGCTTGAGGAGATGGATAGGAGCGAGACTTTACTCTGAAGGTAATCCCAGGGGGCGCATAATCCACACACAAAGCTGCTGGTAGCATGTGCCGTGTGTGTTTGCAAAACGAGAATATTGACGTTGGACTCTTATACGCCAGCATTAGCATCATCAGCTCACGGGGTGTATTTGTTTTGATCAAATAAATCAAAATAAACGAGTGTTTCACCGCAGTCCATCTCTCAACCAGGCCTTGTTGCGTTGCAGGGAATTACTACGGCACCCCCCGACCAATTCACGTCAGCGCCGACAGCCCCCCCATCACCTACCAGGAGCACCGCAACCTGCTCAGGAACTACCGCACACGCAGCAAATCGCTCAGCAACCTGGAGAAGGCTGCCGAGGACGGCCCCAACGGCGAGGAAGACTCAGGCCAGTATCTGCCTCTCAAAGGAAAAACAGAGCTAATCAGCGTTTAATACAATTATCACACACACACACACACACACACACACGCAGAGCAGAGGAGCAAGTAGGTAAACGCTAAATTGTGTTTCTATCTTTAGCAGCGGCCTCTGATACCTAAATGAATCAATCGGTAGCCTGATTAGTATGCTTTAAACTCTCGGGGGGGGCGTGGCCTCATCGATTATCGGACCACCTTTAGCAGAAGGTCGGTCCGTCAAGGAAAGAGGGAGGCGAAGCAGAAAAACAGCGAGAAGGTCAGGAGGCCAGGAAGTATCACGTGTCCGCTCCGAGCTGGAGGAGTCAAGGCGGGTTTTTCTGCTGTAGCAGAGACGTGGTTGAGGACTGAACCAGGCGGCAGGTTTGGGCCGGACAGCTGGGCCACCGGCGGCCGGTTAATCAGCAAAAAGCAGCCGTTTTTTGGGAATTCTGTTGTTGAACTTTTTCTTCTTTTATTCTATTTTTCTGCGAGTCATAAAGCTGGTTTAATCCTGCGATCTCCAAATATAGACGCAGCGTTTCTGTTTTTTTTTGTTCACGTTTCTGCCTTTTCATAATCTTTGCCGTCTGTGAGATAGCCTTCATTTTTCCTTTCTGGCTGGGACATTAATTTCAGTAAAACCGTCTAAGAGGATTAGAGAGGAGCTGCAGAAAACTTACAGCCCCAGTTAGACTTTTGCTTTATTGTAGATAATAAGAGTCAACTTTCCCAAAAAAAATATTAAACGACCTTTTTTCAATAAATAGCAAAGAGCAGCTTGGTTTCCTCCTCCCAAATTGGACTCACAATCATTTCTGTCACAAATCAGTTATTGCTGTGTGTCCATACAGCCGAATCCGGTCTGATTTGCTCTTCTTGTGTGCAAAAGGAGGAGGCCGAGAGCCCCTCGACACCCTGATTTCTGCCAAGCCACCCCGAAGTGGCTCTGCGTGGGCAGCACGTCGTGGGCAGCAGGTCCCTGAAGGTCTCATCCGAAGGACAGCTCCAAGGACAGCCAGGGAATAAATGATGCTTTTCTCCCTCCTTCTGCTAGCTTGGCATGCACACCCTGTCCATCAGAGCGCGGACAGGGCCGACCGGGCTGCTGACTTCAGGTCTTTTTGACAGCCCCCGGCGGGATTGTCAGCGTTAACATGCAGGAGAAGCGTCTCCGCCTCCTGCACCTGTTGATTTATCCCCGACGCTCTCTGTTGCTGTAAATCACAGGCGGCTCGGCGGGCGTCAGGATCCGCGGGAGCCACAGGCGGCCCCGGGCCTCCAGCAGCGGAGATGAGCGCGCCGTGGAGAACAGGGCGACTGGCGGCAAGCGCGGGGCCAGGCTGAGGGGCCTGGTGCCCGACCGCTGGGAGCTGGCCTTCAGCGACCCCGGGGAGCCGCACTTTATCGAGTGAGTCCACCTGAATTTCCAGTCCAGAGGTTTGGAATTCTGAACCTCTAGCTTCTCTTTTCACACGCGGGGTTGGTGTGTAAAAACGGTTCCCCAAATGGCGCCATTGTCTTGAAACGCGCTCGCAAAACGTGCACATCTCCTCCGCAAGCCGTGAATTTCGGCGATATTATTTCCAGCACAATCGTGCTGCTGAAGAGGAAGCTTTTTCTTTTGATTTGCTGTCTCTTCTCGTCTCCACAAGCCACAACCCGAGGAGGACCAGCTGGCAGAGCCCTCGAGCCTCAAGCAGGGAAACAGTCTACAAAAATGAATGTGAGCTCTTTTGTGTCCTTCCTATTCAGACACTGATCACACTTTTCACCGTAGAACGACCTAAATTAAGCTGCGGGATTTTAGAAAGAAAAAAAAAATGGGAAAGGAAAAGGAAGCGACTGACACAGACGGCTCGTTAGAGTCAAATGAGATGGAATGAGCTTTGAGATGAGCAGAAACATGTAAGTGATTAAGGCCCAAAGCTGCTGGCAAACAGCCCGTCTCACTGCCGGGGTGGCGGGGTCGACACGTGGGCGGCACGTGACAGGCAACTTAATTTCAGGGTTCGGTCACATGATGAACTGCTAAAAGAGCAAGGCCAGAAACTGCTGTTAGACCGCCATCTGTGGTGGTTCCTACCCTGGACCGACGGGTGCAGTACGGCGCCGCCACCGACAGGCGGCGGTGTAGCACCAGACTGGTGGTGGATCCACTTCCTGAGCATGCAGACTAAGTTAGAGTTGAAGGAAATGGATGATCACCTTTTACTTTTCACCTTTTTCTCTCCCCAGTATGTCCTCTGATAGTATTCAAATGGTGTGTTTTGTTGTTTTCTTGCCTGTGTGTGTGTGTGTGTGTGTGTGTGTGTTGTGGTGAGCTGCAGGGTTCACAGATCAGCCCGGGGAGCTCAGGGGTTTCCCCGTGCACGCACACTTGACAAAGGGCCCCAGAGGATTTGGTTTCAATATAGTTGGAGGCAGCAAACCGGGCGAATTCCTCCAGGTGTACAGCGTGACGACAGACGGACCTTCGAACCTGAAGACAGGTGAGCCAGGGGGGAAATGGCTGACACACACACACACACACACACACACACACACACACACACACACACACACACGTTTGTGCAGCTCCGTTATGTATGAGCAGATATGGTGTGTATCGGTTAATAGACTGGATTAGAGGGATTAGTGTTTTGGATTAGTCAAACCCACAAACTCACCAGCCCTGGTGCAGCCACACACGGAAGAGGGGGGCCGGGGGGACGTGTGGACCCGGCTGTGATGGAGCCCTGTCTCTGTCCTCTGGCGCTAGCCGACGTCCTGGTGTACGTGAACGAGGTCTGCGTGCTGGGAGTGTCCCACAGAGAGGTGGTGGAGATGCTGCAGGTGGTGCCCGTGGGCCGGGGCGTGGATGTGGAGGTCAAGAGAGGCTACCCGCTGCTCTACACCTACGACGGCTGCCTCAGGCTCCCGGACGGCGGGGACCCCACCCTGCTGCCCACCACCACCACCACCAGCCAGCCTCAGCCCCGCCTCCCAACACCCACCCACCACTCGCTGCACTTTGACTTCGGCGAGGTCCACGGCGACGGCAGGTGCGCGGAACCGGGGCCGACGCTGGACGCCGACGGGGATTTGGCCCCTCTGGTCACCAGGCAGCCTCCCCCCTACAGACGGCTGAGCGTGAACGCCGCCTTTTCCCCTCCTCCTGCGCGCCACCCACGTTCTCTGAGGGGTTTGGCGCGGCTGCAGTCGCTCGACCCGACACTCGCCAGCCAGAGCGACAGCGAGGTTGTGTCGGCCGTCGGCTCGCACAGGTAACGCAAAAAACCCAAAAGTAGGGAAGTAAACGCCGCTGGGAACTGACGACGGGCTCCTTCCTTCACCAGGGCATCCATGATCCGGAACCACAACAATAACTCCCTCTCTGCTCCCCCTCATCCTTTCCGCTACGGTGCGTCCAAGTCCTCCGAGAGCGACCTCTCCACCTGCACCTGTCGGGGTCCCGGCTGCCCTGCCGGGGTCCCCCAGGAGGCCGGCGTCCTCCCCCGGAGGCCCCCGCAGCACTCATCCCCAGCTCTTCAGGCCGCAGGCTTCCCGCCTCCGAACGCCCTCCACCCCCGACAGCCCGCACCATCGCCATCTGAACGGATTCCACACCAGCCCCACCGGCAGCCCCAACGCCGCCTCGTCTCCGGGGGGCGTGAGCGGAGGCGAGCTGGTGCCAGTGGCCTTGGCTCAGAGCCAAGGGGACCAAGGACTTGGCTTCACCTGACGGCAGGGGGCCCGGGGGCCAGGATGACCGTGGTGAAGAGGGTCTGGGACCGGAAGCAGTGCCAGTCCCTGCAGCCAGGGGACGCCATCATCAAAATCAACGGTGCTGATATCAAGAGCCTTAGCTTCACACAGGTAAAGAGGACGAAGTAAAGGAAAATTGGGGGTTTTTTTACAACATGGTGCGTAAAGTCTGAGAGTGAGTGGACTGTTCACCTGTGACAGGTGCAAACGGTTCTACAGGAGCACACCAAACAGGGGGAGGTCATCCTGCTGGTCTACAGAGGAGGTAGGAGGCCCCTCCTTCCAAGACATTCCTGTGCTCCATAAACAGTTAGCGGCTAAATTCCCCTGTCTTGTCCCATGACCAGGGACCTATCACTCGTCCGTCTCCCCCGGGTCCGTACGGAGGCTCCCTCCACCTCAGCTGCAGCCGCCGCCTCCACCTGTCGGCTCGGACTCCTCCTCTCTGCTCCCGGAAACACTGCCTGATGCTGCGCACCTCCACGAGCACGCCTCCCTCCCCGGCCCCGGCTCGCTCCTCCCTCATCCAGAGCACCAGCTTCCTGGAGTCCATTCCGGTCACCCTGACCATGGAGCCCAAAGACTGGATCAGCACGGGTCTGGAGGACGAGGCGGGGGCCACCCCCTTCCCTCACTCAGCTCTGGAGCGGCGGGGCAGCCTGAGGTCCGGGCCTCTGCGCGGCTTCGACGTGGAGCTGAGGAGGAAACCGGGGGAGGGGTTTGGGTTCGTCATCGCCTCTCAGGATGTGAAGAACGGCAAAGGTGAGGGCCCCGGCGCCGTTCGTGAACCTCCTTGAATGTCCTTGAGGACACTTGAGTGGTGGCCGTGGCTGCACGCCACCAGATGAGTCACGAGCATCCTCGAGCGCCGGTTGAGCTGCTTTCATTTGAATCGTGGAAGTCACGGAGAAGTCCTGCTGAGCTGGCAGAGTCTCAGGTGATGGAGGTTGTGTCACCGAACCAGCTTAAAGCTGCGGAAAGGGAAGAAAACCTTTGAAGGTTTTATTTACTGAAGATTTCGGGGGTGTAACAGTGAACTGGTGGAGCGCTGAGGGTTGGTTGAAGCACACTGACCTATAGTAATGCTAACTTTGGTGCTAGCTGTCATGCTAAGGAGGCTACCGGTGTGATGAAGAATGGATTGCTCTGCTGGTTTTTGAATTCCAGGCTCCCTGGCTGGTTTTTCTGGCTGTACCCTCGGGCTGATGAACAGACCCGGGACTGCGGCATCCATCCCCACCCCAGCCTCCCTTCCCCACCTCTTTTCTTGGCTGTCCTCTGCTCTGTTGATGCAGTTTCATTTGCTTTATGGCTGAAGCGAACACACACGCTTGTGTTTCCTTGGTGAGATTAAAGCTGTAAGTGCTCGTGTCTGTGCAGCGGAGAGCCTCCCTGCATCATCAAACCTCCATCTCCCCACACACACGCACACACACACACACACACACACACACACACACACACACACACACTCCTGCCTCACAGGAGGACGGCAGTGGTTTCCCTCCGTACACTCTTACACACAAAGGCCCTGAGCAGAACCACGAAGGCTTCCCCAACTCAAAACCCATCACGGTTCCCAGAAGAGCCTCTCAAAAATGTTCTGCCTCAACAATTTCATTTTAGAAGGTGAAACATCTGGGAAATGTTCATAAATAAGAATAACTTAGCCATTTACCCAATTTGTGTGTGTGTGTGTGTGTGTGTGTGTGTGTAGAATTCCCGTAAATGACTCCAGGAGAAACGTTAAATACTGCAGAACCTTTTACGATTCTAGTAAACAGTTTAATTTCTTAAAGTGCATCATCTTTATTTATCCTTCCATTCTTATCTTCTTTCTCTGTTCCTCTCATTCCCCCCTCACCCCCTCACCCCCTCACCCCTCTTTCTCACTCTCTCACCCTTTACTCTGCAGTAAAGACATCTAGTTTTTTTCCCAAAGATTAAACCCCCCCCCCCCTCTCTCTCTCTCTCTCTCTCCCTCTCTCCCTC
>CAAE01014729.1:1376130-1463424 GCA_000180735.1 Tetraodon nigroviridis
CAGTCCTGCGTTGGTAGCTTCTTGCCGCAGACACAAGGATTTTTTTTCTTTTCTTTTCTCTCGTTTTGCTGCACATGTGAGTCCGACAGCCATGCTGGAGAGACTGCAGTCGGCTCTGAAAACGGTGAAGGACTCCAGACGTAATTATCTTTCCTGCTTTTCTCCGTTTGCTTTAAAATGAGAGAGATCTTCTCCCTGTGTGTGTGTGTGTGTGTGTGTGTGTGTGTGTGTGTGTGAGATCCTCAAGTTTGCTCTGTCAGCTGAGTTGTGAGAGGAGTTTCCATCATTTGGGTTAGTTCGCACATAAACTTGTGTGTCCTGCGTCGGCCCCCCCCCCCCACACACACACACACACACACACACACACACACACACACACACACACACACACACACAGCTGCTGGGCAAACCTGAGTGGGATTACTGAGGACGGGAGAGCGTGTGGAACCGGAGGAGGCTGATATAAGCGGTCCATTTGGACGCATCTGCGTGTAGTTTAGAGGCGCGTGTAGCCGAGTTCATCTGCCCCAATCCCTCCACGCGTGAGTCAGCCAGTGTGTGTGTGTGTGTGTGTGTGTGTGTGTGTGTGTGTGTGTGTGTGTGTGATGCATGATAAGACGACTATTTGCAAATCTGCCCTCGCTCTGATTTGGCCTGATTGCCGTTCCTGCCCGGTTCGCCCAGATTAGTCCCAGATCGGAGATGAGGCCTCTGGACTGTGAATTATGGGATGTACGTTTTAACGGGATCATAATTCAGTTCAACTTAGTTGTCGTTATACTCTGATCACACACGCTCGTGACGGAACATTAAAAAAGATTCTCTGGGTTGTTAGAGCGTAAGTGTTAGCATGTAGCTGCAACGCTAAAGACGTTTGTGCAGTGAGGTGGTGAAGTGGTTCATTTTACTCCCCTAATTTTGCAATTTCGCGTACGTCCGAACTGAACTCAGCTGCGAGAAGCTGCGGATTGGGCAGCTTTTTTCCTGGAGGAGAGCAGACAGACAGACGGGCTCAGCCCAGCGTTCACGCCGCCTCTGGAGGCTCTGGCGGCTGTCACCGAAGCCCAGCAGGGCAGACGGGCTCGTGAGGAGGCCGAAAGATGGAAAGAAGAGAGAATGAAGAGTCTGAGTGGACACCGGGACGGTGAAGAAGCTTCGTAGATGTGAAGGGATCAATGGCAGCAAATGAATCGATACTTTGGCATCAGGATATTGATAAACAACAGATGCGAACCAGTCTGTCTCCTTTATGTCCCCTTCAGCCGCATCGCTTCTCCCTCACCGGTTCGTGACGGTGCGTCGGGGCAGCCCGGCGGCCAAGAGCGGTCAGATCCGGGCCGGAGACCGGCTGGAGGCGGTGGAGGGGCGCTCGGTGGTGAGCCTGCCGCACCGGGAGCTGGCTCAGATTCTCCGCCGCGCCGGAAACACCCTGCGCCTCACCATCATCCCCCGGCCCAGCACCTGTAAGCGCGCGCCCGAACCCCCCCCAGCGCGCTCCGGTCACCTCTCAACCCTCCTCTTCCTCCTCCAGACTCGTCCAGCCTGTCCGAGCCCGAGTGTGACACGGCTCACCGGAGCAGGAAGGGTCAAAGGTCACGTCCGAAGGTGAGGATGCCGTGGCAACCGTAGGAACGCTCCGAGCTTCTCCTCCTGGCTCACTGCTCACTGGTCTCCCAGCGGGACTCCAGGTACTACAGCGTGGACCTGGATCGGGGGCCGTCGGGCTTCGGCTTCAGCCTCAGAGGGGGCAGCGAGTACAACATGGGCCTGTACGTCCTGGGGCTGATGGAAGGGGGGCCGGCCTCCAGGAGTCAGAAGATGGAGGTCAGTGGGTTGGGATGGGACACGCCCGAGGCCCGGGGGGCGACCGCGTGGTGAGGGGTGGGCTTTGTGGTGGCAGGTCAGCGATCAGCTGGTGGAGATCAACGGGAACAGCACGGCCGGGATGACCCACAGCCAGGCGGTGGAGCAGATCCGCAGGGGCGGCCACCGCATCCACCTGGTCCTGAAGAGAGGAAACGGCTACGTGCCCGATTATGGTGAGAAAGTACCAGTTTGCCCGCGGCGGTAAACAAACCACATGCTTTGTTCCCTCGGATGGACGTCGGGTCTCATCTCTCGGTGTCTTTGGGCTGAATTCTAACTGAAGTTCCTCGTCTGCTGGGTTTCCTCATCTTTGATTCTCCCTCACCACATCTCTGGGTCTCTCCTTGTTTCCAAACGTCTCTCCTCTCGTCCTCCTCTCCCTCTCTCTCTCTCCAGTGGAGCTCTCCAGCTTGTCTCTATGCATGACCAACTCCAAACTAGGCGAGCCCTGCTTCTATGTGATTGGACGGACAGAGAATACGCGGTTGGTAATGGTTCCTGTTAGTTCTTCCCTTTTTCTGTCTCTCTACTTCCTTCACTCACTCACCTCTCCTGACTTTTGCAGTCTCCCAATTTGGCCAAAATTAAAAAAAAAACTAACAAAAATACACAAGAAAGGGAGACTTGGCAACAACACCAACAAAACCCGTCTCCCAGTTTACCGATGACGCCATCTTTTTACTCTTATTCTGTTTTTTCCTGCTTTTTTTAACCGTCTGCTCCTCTCTCTGCCCTGCACCCAGGCCGTGAGCGCAAAAACGCCTCCCCCTCCCGCCTGCATCACCCCAAGGAGCAGGGTGTGGCTGCAGTAGACCCCGCCGGGCAGAAGCGGAGCAGCGCCAAGCTGAAGAAGAGGAGGAGCAGGTCTTCAACTGGACACGTGACGGAGAAAAGGACAGGAAGGAGACACGGGGTCTCGGAGGTCGCAGGTCGCGCAGATTTACAAAGCCCCACCTCCGAGGCTGGAGAGGAGGGCTCTCAGGAAGCTAAGGGTAAGCGAAGGAGCAGAAGCAGGAGCAGGAGGAGCAGGAGGAGGAAGCAGCAAACCCAAAGTTTACCCAGAGATTCCCTGAGGAACGACGGAGAGAGCGGGACAGAAGAGGAGACAGTGAGGGAGAGGGAGAGTAGGAGGAGGCCTAGAAAAAGTAGAAGTGTGGGGAGTGTGAGGAGGAGAGGGAGCGAAGAGGAAGAAGAACAAGACGGAGAGGATGGTGTGGAGAGGGAGCAGGAAAGAAGGGAGGAAGTGGAGGAGAAAGAGTGGAGTGAAGATGATGTTTTTCTACCTGTTCCCAGTCCTGTTCAAAGGGTTCCCAGACCCAAACACAAAGAGGAGGAAGAGGAGAAAGACTGGGAGGTGGAGAAGAACCACGGGGAGGTGGAGAGGAACCACTGGGAGGTGGAGAAGAACCACGGGGAGGTGGAGAGGAACCACTGGGAGGTGGAGAGGAACCACGGGGAGGTGGAGAGGAACCACGGGGAGGTGGAGAGGAACCACTGGGAGGTGGCAGCAGAGTACAGGGAGATGAGGGGGGAGGAGGTGGAGTCCTGGGAAAATGAGGGTGGGGAGACGGAGGTGGCCGAGGCTGGCGGGAGGAGGCCCTTCCCAGGGGCCTCGGCCAGGGTGGACCCGGGGCCAGAGAACCGGCCCTTCTCCTTCCTCGCCGCTACGTCTGTGGAGCAGCAGGACTCCGACTCCGGAGGCAGCCAATCAGACGTCAGCATGTCCGCCGCCGCCAGCATCTCGGGCCTGTCCCTGGCAGCGTCTGTGCAGGCTGACGGAGGCGGAGCCAGAACGCTTCCCGGCCCGTGGCTCCGGCCCGGCCAGCGGGAGGGGGCGAAGGTCGCGGAGGCGGCGCTCTCCTGACCAGACGCCACTTCCTCCGCTGCTGACGTCTCCGCCCTTTCATACCAAGTTTTGTGCCTTGTTACAGCTGACCTCTGACCTGCGTCTTGTAACCCCCCCGACACACACACACACACACACCCTCAGACTGTTCCTAGGTCCTGCAGATTCGCCGCCGCTGCCCTCACGCTCCGGCGTTTCCAGGACAACGCATTATTCCCACACACCTGGAGTTGCCTCCTTTGTCTCGCCCACGGTTCTGCATCCGTCCTCTCTCGTCCTCCCCTCCCTCCGTCTCCCCCGGAGGCTGCGGGAACCCTCAGTCGTACCTCAAACCGAGCAATAACGGTGGAGCTCGTGGTTCCGGCCCCCTCCTTCGGCGACGTCTTTCAGTGTGTCTGAGGATTTGAGCAGCAGGTGTGAAATCAATATTCTGTAAATATTTGTAAAGGAATAAAAGATATGACCTGTTGTGAATATTAACTAAAGCCAAACCTGGAATACAGATAAGCCCTTATACATGCTAGTTTATGCAGTATATACACACACACACATATATGTCCCTGTATCACACAGCAGTTACGCGTTGATATTTATTCCTGTGTGATGATGAATCATGTCAAAAGTGATCTATAAACTCTGTTGTACTCGTCCTATTAATAACTGAATGTTTTGTAAAACGCTGCTGTATATGTTGCACCAGAAGTCCGAGGAAGATGCCAAAAATATGCGTCCGGCGTGCATACGGATTCTAATATTGTGGGTGTGGGATGAGTACCAAACCACTATCTGGATTCTGGAGAGTGCCGTGCCCAGTTGCCTTGGTAACACGAACCAGTCCTTTCCAAGTACTGATTTTTTTTATTGTGAAAACCTTTTTCTGCTCCGAGGTTTGCAGCACAAGTCATGTGGGCAGGCTGTTTGTTAGGCCCGTCAAGCCAATAAAAGCCCTCCCTTTCAATCCTAAAAAACATGAAAAATTCTCTCCATCAAAAAAAAAAAAACCCCACACATCATATTTTCGTGGCTCTATGATTTAAAAATCATACTAATAAATAACTGTGAGATCTTATTTTTCTACAGAATTATCCTCTTTTGAAACACTCAGGTTGTCAGACGCTTTAAGCCATGATAGAACGAAACTCTGCAAAAGTGACTTCACGCTCATTTCAGAAGACGCAGTTTTTATTTTATTATGGGAGAGATTTCTGTTTTTAACGGAAGCATTTTGGAGACGCAGACTGTTACAGCTGTTACCAGTGGGTACATCCAGGTTGGTGTCTTACTAACGCCAGCCCCCCACCATCCCCTTGTTTGTTTCACTTTGAAGAGACCTGAAATGAAATGCTTGTTTTTTAAAACTGATTTTTCAGTGCCACACTGCCCAAAAAACAGGCATCCAGCAGCCAAACCAACATCCTCTATCCCCCCAAGCAAAGATCTGCCCTCTGCTGAGACTTGTTTTATAAGAGTACGTTATAAGGGGTCTTTTTTTTTTTACTTTTTGACTATACTGTAGAGACATTCTAATAAAACTCCAAGTGCTGAAGCGTTTCCACTGGTGCGTCTTGTTTTTCCGTTGATCCTCGAAGCGACCAGCAGGTGGCGGCAAAGTCAACGTCTCGGGAGAATAATAGCAGATAAAAAACTGACACTGAGAGTGAATAAAAATGAACCAAATGAAATCCACCAAATGTAGCAAGAGTATTCAAAATGGCTCATTCCCATCTATCAATTATTAACCCGTGCTTTTGGCCAGAACAGGAATTTCGCATTTTGCATTCGGGCTCTGAGTCTAATATTGACTCAGGGTCCCGCAACATCAGCTTCGTGATATTATTCTGAGGGAAGCAGGTGGAATTTCGTGTGTCTCAGTTCAGATATGAGCACTTATGCACTAAAAATAACAACGCTCCAAGGTCTGACGGTCGCCTAGGTTGTCCTAAATCACATTCTTCTGCTCAGTCTCCCTGCACGGATGCAACATGACAATAAATCAGCAAGGAGTCATGACGACTGGAAATAATCATGTTGGAGTAAGAGTGTGTGCCTTTCGAGCTTAAATTCCCCAGAATATTAACATCTACATTACGTTTTCCTGTACTTTTGCATGAAAATTAAATTAGACGCACACTCTTAAGCTGTGCAATTAACAAACAATAACAGATTTAAATATTATACAATTATAGAGTGTGAGCCAATAAGATTCAGAAATGAAAACATTAAATCTTGGGATTATTGAATCGTAGAACGCCACCATGCAGTAAATGTCTGAAAGGGAACAGTTTGTTCTGCAGAGTTACGATTTCCCTCTTGATTAAGCGCATCGTGACATTTTCACAGGTTTTACGTGTTCTTTTTATGAAGTAATTTGCAAATGCCAGAACTCATCAGAAAGGGACAGAACGGAGGTCTTTGACCTTAAAACAACGTCAACCAGGTTCTGGAACATTTTGAATGATTTCTGATTTAAATGATTATTTCGTGTATTTTTCGGTGTTATCCATAGCTATATATTTTTATCATTCAACTTTTAGCTCATGCGGATTGTGTTCAAAGCGAAATATTTACGTGTGAGTGAAGATTAGATCCAAATATGGGCGCTTATTGGGGCAATAAGGCAAATTTTACATTTGTAACTTTCAGTTTACATGAAATAAATATTACGTCTGCCAGAGAAGAGAGAGAAAGTGAAACTGTAAAATTAGATTTCGTATATTATATGTTCCTCTTTACCGGATGCTTGTGCTGCTAATAGTGATAAACCACTAGTAAAAATAAATAAAAACCCCATCAAAAAATCGCTCCGTTCCGGTTGAAGCGTTTGCGACCGGCGCCACGCGATTTCTCTTTTATTTTGAAACGCCTGGTCGGAAGTGGTTTTCCGTCGCCTCTGGCTTGACGGTGACGCGTTCGCCGGAGCCAGCCCGCCTGCACGGCTGCAGCTCGGACACACCAGGAGCGGATCATAGCTGCTGGAAAGAAGAAAGGCCGCTTCCTTTCAGTGGATTTACCGAGATGAAAGAGCCGAAAAGCGCCTCAGATAAGTAGCAACAAGCTCACGTCCGTTTAGACCACATCCAGAATCAGGAAAGTGCAGGCTGAAGAATTGCCACAGGCGGTTGAGACTTTTATTGCCTCATTAGGAGGAGAAAAAACAGGCTTAACAATAAAGACATGTTTCTTGAGAAATGCCACGTCCCCTCCGCCACAGCGGCGGTCGTGAGTGCGTGAGATGAAGTCTGCATGAGAAATCTGAGGAGAGGCACAGCTGGGGGACTGAGGAGACGCCAGATCAGCGGGATGTAGTTGGCTCGGACCCGAGGGGACAGTTTTTACCTCCAGAATGAACTTGGCGACCCCCCTCCGCTTACTTTCCCTGCAGTGAGCGCCGCTGAAGCCATGGGGTGAAGGCCACGGCGGCAGGCTGCGGGGATGTTCAGCGTGGGAGGGAGCAGCATTCTCCCCGTTATGTAATGACTGACAGCCTCCGATAATTAGTGGCGGATCATCTTCCCAATTAGCCCCCCACCCCCAGCCCCCCCCCCCCCCCCCTTCGCAGAAGATAAATAGTTGATTTGTGAAGAGATGAGGCTCGCGCTCGTGGCCGGGGCAGGATATGTCAAAGGTCAGCGGACGTGTTGAGGTTCGACTCGTCTTTTTTCATCGCTGGCCTTGCTTTTTTCCCCCCCTCAGTTTTGCGTCATGACGCCTCCGAATTCCGAATTCCAGGTCAATTTGTGTCAGTTTGGTAAAAATGACTGTGAGCAGCAGCGTGTTTTTCAGTGTTTCTCAGCCTCCTGGTGATCTCTAACATGTTCTGATGCGCCTTCTGGCTCTGGGATCGGGGGATATGTAGTCTCTCTGAGCGTTCAGCCCTCATGATCTCTGTGAATTCCTGTTTCTGAACTCCTGAAGTCGTCAGGTAATCTCCAGTAGAGTTATCCTCGGTCCTTCCCTCCCCCCCACTCATCAGGGCTGGTGGGGAGGGGTGGATCTCGGGCCCCCGCCGGGGTCCAAACCGGGCGAGGCTGGTGGAGGCGCAGAGGCCCACCATGGAGAACAGCACAGAAAGCCCCAACAGGGCGGTGGAGTACCTCCTGGAGCTGAACAACATCATCGAGAGCCAGGCCAAGCTCCTGGAGACCCAGCGCAGGCGCATCGAGGAGCTGGAGGGTCAGCTGGACCGCGTCAGCCAGGAGAACCAGGACCTGAGGCAGGAGCGCAGCCCGCGCACGCCCGGCTCGGACCCGCCGGAGCAGGACCACAACCACAGTCAGCCTCTGTCCCTCCCCATCCATCACGGCAGCGGCGGTGGCGGCGGCGGCGGCGGCGGCGGCGGCACCTCGGCGGCTCAGGTGACGGCAGGGTCGGCCACCACTCCAGGGCCCAGCAGAGAGAGGAGGGGCCACGCCAGGCTGACCCGAGGGCTCTCCTGCGGCTCGTCCGCCGCTGACCGAGACCGGCTGGAGCGCACCGACAGCACGGACACCAACAACAGCGCCACCATCCGCAGAAAGTGAGTCTAAATCTAATTTAGGGGTTTTCCCACAGCTCCACCCCTTTTATTGTAGCATTTATTTAGTGTTATCTTGATCTTTTATACATCTAACAGTTTATGAAAAGTTTTGCATAACAATTTTTCGTTTTTTTACTCACTTTTAAGGAATACTACCATGCTAAACAGCAGCTGTACTACTTAATATTTAAGGCCCCACAGCGTGAATTGGCGCCGTCTAGTGGCGAGTAATGATATTGCACGAGTACCTGGCTCAAAGCATTGAAGAGTGTGTGTGTGGGTGTGTGTGGAGAAGGTGGGGGGATGTCCACGCAAATTTCTGGTCCACATGTTTAGTAGAAGACGATTTTGTCATCAGCATAGACACAAAAGTTGAAATTTGTGTCCAAGGTTGTTTATCCTGTAAATATTAGGAGCTCAAAAACAGAGCCCTGCAGACCTCCTAGCTTGGTTCAGATAACAACATACACTGGCAGGTGTGTCCACTCCGAGCAGGAGAGGATTCTGAAGCTTGAAGCGAGATCACAAGCGTTTACATAATGTGAACCGTGAGCTGTTTCTGCTCCAAATTCGAGGCTGACCCAACGTTTCACTGCTGCAAACGCGGCTTTGGCAAACAGAGAGTGCATCTGTCCGCACTTTTTACTTAACCACGCACAGATAGAGCCGGCTTTTGTTCCGGAAGCATTAAGATTTGTGAGTAGGCAGCAATTCATGCGAGGAAGGAACACTGCGAAGTGCATTGTTGGTGTCTCACCGATCTGGATGCGCAGTAATCTCTGCTGCTCATCATCAGCGTGCACGTCTGCATTCAGATGAGACTAAACTCCCGATTGATCAGCTTAGATAGATTCTCTGGGGAGCTTCTCTGTTGTCATCACACCAAAGCTGGCGTTGGTAACTCGTGTAGGTGTTAAACGATGTAGATCGCTGATCACTTCTTGCTAATTAGCGTCACGTCCAGATCCAGCTCCGGATCCGGATCCCGGCTCAGGCTCCGGCAGCATCGGGAGCAGTTATTTTAAAAAGGTTCCCGGCTGTATTGTCCTGGCCTGGCTGGACATATTGGCTCAGATCAGAGAAAACCAAATCAGAGAGAACATTTTTAACACTTTTAGAAATCAGAAGGAGGGCTGGAAAGAGGGAGAAGAGGTGGAACACACACTGATGGACCATCTGTCGACAGGGAGGAGGGACAACGCTGGTCCAGAGGAGGAAAAGCTCAGGCTCCTCCCTTTGTTTTTCTCCTCCTCCGGCATCGGCCCTCGTCTCCGAGCTTCACGCAACCGTCTGGACGCGGGACAAAGAAAGACGTCCTTATGTTCCACAGCCCAAGAAGCATCCAGACCCAGTGTTTGCGCTGTCCTCCCGCGTCCCCGGGCACAGCGGTCCCAAATGCTGGGCTGCTTTGTCGCCCTCCTCCTGCTAATGGCAGCGGGAACAACGGAGGCCTGCAGCCCCTGGCAGAAATGACTTCCCATGTCAGGTCTCTCCTCCGAGGGCAGGGCAGATGTGTTTTGAATCCTCCTTTCTGAGGAGGTTACGCAAGCGCGGCGCAAAGAAACGGGGTGATTTTATATGTCGTGTGTTTATTTTGGGCCTGAATGTTGTCGGATGGAGAAGAACCCCTCCGAAGTGCAGACGTAGATCCTCCCTTGGGCACAAACGCCGGGGAATCTCTGTCCTCGCTTCCCATCTGCTCCTCTGTCTGTCATGTTGACGCAAATAGAGTTGGGTGTCCGCTGCCACGGCGGCGTCCCAGCGCGAAGCTGTCGGGCGCCGGGGGGTGTGGCTTCTGGTGACGCCACAGCGTCAGAGGGGGTCGGTAGGGCCACCCATGGATGAGGAGAGTTTTTAGCTTTCGTTTTCTATTCTTTCCAAAAATGCCTGTCCACTACTGCAGACTGCCACCAGGGGGCAGCTAGGTGCTAAATGCTTTCCACTAATTTGACCCCTGAAGGCGATTTTTGCAGGTAATTGTTTCCTGTTATGAAACCCCGGGGGTTCAGGCTGTGGGTTTCTGCCTCCTGGAGACACTGTTTACTGTAAAAGGCGCCAAAAAAATGAACCTGACACTGAACCGACATCGAACCAGTGTGTGGGACGGGCAGATGGAGTCACCTGGAGCACAGAAATGATTAATTAGTATCACTGGAATATAATTGGCATCAACCATAGGGTGACTGAACACAGCCGTGTGTGTAATTAAGAATGATGGATGTTGCGGTTGAACAGGGGTGTCCATTATTAGACTGTTAATACGAGCCTGTCGTCCGCAGCCTGTCATTGAAGGCGACGCCACGGTCGCGGCTGCGTGTGGCTGCCGTCTCCCGCGTGAGCTCCTTCTGATCCAGCTGGGAGGAGAAACCGCAGGGGAGGCCGGAGATCCGGCCGAGAGCCTCGCTGGTTGTCGTGGTTATGTAAGAGAGCAGAGGAAGATAGAAAGCCCAGCAGATATTTTCGATTCCACACTCGGCCTTGGCGCCGGTGCTCCGTTCTGTCCCTGCTCCTCTTGTCTTTCCTCCGTCTCTCCGTGTCCGGCGTGGGCAGGACGCTGGCGTCGGCTCTGTTTGGGAAAATCTGGAAGAGGGACGGACGCTCGGGCTTCGGGTTCATTTTGCAAAGTCCTAGTGAACATAACCCCCTCCCCTCTTCATCCTCCGCTCCACCCCGTCGCTCTGGATCTCTTTTCTTTCTGGCATAGACACACACACACACACACACACACACACACACACACACACACACACACACACACACCCACGCACACGCACTCTCCCCCTCGCTGGTTCTGTTTCCCACTGCTGCAGATATGACTCAGAGAAGCTGCAGAAATTACTCTTCTGCTGTTCTCTTCCTCGTCTCCTCTTCTCACTCTCAATGAAGCGCTCTTCCTCCCCTCATCACTTTGTTTTGAAACCGGTCCCGCAGCGTCCGTCCCGCTCCGGTGCGCTCCTGGCCTCAGGCGGGTGTGTGGGAGCCCTCCTGACCTCCCCTCTGTGACGACCCTGGGAGATAATCTCTCCGGACCGGCGGAGAGGAAGAGCGAGGCGGCACTCGGAGTCCTTTCAGGAATCACTCTCTCCCTGACTGATCCATTGCAGGATGTGTGATGGATTAACCAGGTCTGATGTTTGACCCACATTAGAATATCTCAGCCTCGTTACCTAACGTATATAACATTTTCCCTGCGTGTGTGTGGGAGGCGAGTGTTTGTGGGAGGTGGTTTTTCTGTTTTTCCATCTCTTTATTGCGTGCAGGGAGTGTCCGTGGCTCCACACCCGATGAACAGTCTCTCCTCTATTTACATTTGTGACTCGGGGCCCATCAGAAGGCACCGGCGCCGGCAGTGACCACGTCAAGGCTCTGGTCTTTCCGATGACTCCGCATGCGGGTATCAGGTGACTTTTAGCCACACGTGTGTGATAAGGAGTCTCACCGGAAGTGAGATGTCCTTGAAAGAGAAGTGCGCTGTGAGATGCGGTTGCTGTGGAAACTGTAAAAGAACCGTTCACACTCCTCTGTCTCGGTGTGAGGAGAGGGGATCCGGGGTATCCTGATGCTGGGAGTCTGGCTCAGGCTCCGGAGCACCAGCTCCTGTGCCGTCCGCTGTGAATTTAATATTTATGGGGTCCAAAACGAATTGGAAAGGTGTAAAATCTAAAACCAAACTAGCCGCTAAAGCTGCCGGAGGAACCTCCCACAGGGTCGATCACACCGGCGTGTGTAACGGTAGGATCTCTGATGTGTTGATGGTTAAATATTCCACGCTGGGCCTGTTTAAAACGCCGAGGTTCCTAAAATTCTCGATGTCCCCGTTCATTGGATTTCCAGATCAAATACGGGTAAAGTGGCACTTTTGAGGCGGGATGTTTGTCAAACACGCTCGTTGGAGCATAATAAGGGAGACTGGTTACCGTGGGAACGCTGTGAGTTCTTGTGTGAAGAACTCTGTGGGCGAGAGACAGAGAACAGAGATGGAAAGAAGAGAGGAGAGGGTGGGAGTGGGAGCGGGGTGAAAGACAGAAGCCGGATTGATGAGGATGGAGAGGATGACAGCTGACTCCTTTACCACGGCTCATCTTTTACCGGAAAGCTCCTCGAGGTTCCTCCTGACCCAGATCCGCTGGCGACCCCCCCACCGACCCCCGACCCCCGACCCCACCCGTTGGCTGCGGGAGGACGGTTTTCACCTCTGCAGCGTCTCCCACGTCCGATGCTAATGGCTCCTGGTGGGTTTGAGCGGAGGGGAGCCGGCTCAGATGCACCTCACGCACGTGCGCACACACTCTCACACACACACACACACACACGCTCACAGGCTGCAGCAGGTGCCTGGTGTGTGTGTGGTTGAGTCATAACTGTAACTGTGCTCCTCCTTTGTCAGTGCCTTCGCCTGGCACTCAACACCAACCACCCACACTGGCAGTCCGCACTGTTGCCAAGCAGCAGGAGACTCGGAGAGGAAGGCAAAGGGGGTGGGGGAATGTTGGAAGAGCCGGTGGAATGGCTTTTTTTTTTTTTGGAAGGGGGGGGGGGGGGTTCAAAAAGCACAGTTACCAGGTTAGAGAGAGTAAATGAAATTACTGGTGACCTGAAACATTGTGCCGTGACCCGAACTGGCGTCTTTGGGTCCAAACGTGTATATCAGGATAGAAATAGACTCCGAACGCGGGCTGCTTCGGCGCGTGAGAGCCTGCCACCACAGCACCGTCGTCGCCATGTGAGCCTCCCTCCCACTCCTCACTCGTCTATACATAGTCTCACCTACGTGCTGACACCCCCAGCCCCGGCACGCGTTTGAGGAGAAGCTAATCCCACCGTTGCTCCCTGTTCCCTGCTCCCACTCCCCGCTCCATCCCTGCTCTCCTCCTCTCCTGATTCCATTCACCCTTGCCCTCCTCCGTGTTCAACCTCTCCCACTCTCGCAGCTCGCTCTCCTCCCACTCCTCCTCCTGCCTCCAGTCAGATCGCAGCCTTAAATACACCTCTCGCATTATCCCGCTGCACCGCTCTTTCTTTACACGCCGACTTCCCGTTCCCTGCCGTTTACCGGCTCGGTGCGGTCGTCGCCGATAGCCAGAATTATTTTGCAGTAACGAGCTAATAATCTTCGTTCCATGAACTCATTTGAGAGTCTTTCAGCAGTGACGCATTAGCGCTAATTAAAGCTCAGATCTCTTTGAATCACTTTGTTTGAATGCTTTAATAATCGTTTCTGACAGTTACTACTTTTCGCCCATTATCCAGAGTGTTGTGAGGTGGGAGTGCAGGTTTGGACATGAAAAGCTGTGAAAAAAAAAAGCAACTTAAGTCCTGATTAGTCAGTGTTTGCCTTCATAGTGACCCCTTGCTGAGCGCTTTACTCAGTCCCCACGTAAGTTAACACCGACTGACGGATCACTGAACCTGAATCAAGCAGAGTTCTCGTAGGGGAAGATGATTCAACTGGTTTCGGAGCACCTCTGATGACAGAAAGGCAAATATTTCAGGAGTGTGTGTGTGGGAAGCGTGTGTTTAGTCTTCCTTTGGAGGTGTAGAAGCAGAATGAGGAGGCCCACTGGGCCCATGCGTGTCAGTTTTATGGCACTCTGGGATTCATGACGGGAAAATCAGGTCCTGAAGGAGCCCGAAAGCGCGAGAAAACTCACACAGCCGTTGCAGCGAGGCTTCTGCGTCCTGAAAAGCAGGAATCGCTCGTTAGCCGGATATTTGGGAACCGCTTTAGGAGCTGGTGGGTACATTAAGCCTGAAACACCCGCCGAGCCTCCGACTCTGGAACATCTCTCTGAATACCAAAGTCTTGTCGAAGGCGCTGCTGGTTGGGTCGCTGCTGGCAGCCGATTCTATTTTCACTGGAACTTTTTATCATTTGCACTAATCACCAGAAGCCCCACCTACATGATTATACGCCTAAACGCTCTCAGTTCCTCTCTGATTATCCCTTAAACTGCTGCCAAGTACAGCTTTTCCCTTGCAAAGTGTTTAAAATGTGCTAAACTGGTTGGGAAATTGTTTATGAAGCACTTTAATTACTTGTGCATTATAGAAACCTGATTAAATAACCGTTTCACTTAATCCTGCACTTAACGAGGTTGCACGTTCCCGGCACCCTGCGGGAGGCTTTGAATCTTGTGCTGCTCAAGATTTCTCCCTCTTAAATACCCCGCTAGCACCCTGTGAAAGGTTAAAAATAGTCTGACCATGCTATTTTGTACTGTTTTCCTGGATAAGCCTATGATGCAGACCTTTAAAGATGTCAGGGAGCACAGAATGAGGGGAATCTTCTAAAACTGGGGAACTCAACGTGAGCTGTCAGGCTCTGCGCCGCCGCCGCTGCTTCTCTGAGAGTGTTTCCATGCTAAAATGACAGGTACGGCGTGTCCTTGACAGCAGCTGGCCCGCTGTTGAAGCCAGCCATTTACATACTAATCTCAACCACTTCGGGCTCAGGATTTGCAGATGGAACATCTCTAATTACTGCCCGCGTGGAGGGGCAGCGGAGAGGCTTTTGTGCCCTTCCTGAGCGCTTGCGTGCGTTGCAGAACGCGTTCTGGCTCTTTCCTCCCGGATGAACTGCAGAAGGACCTAGTTTACATCAGCTCTGCCAGCCTGGACGTCCTTGGCTCTGACTGAGGCCGCTTTAATCGCCTCAGACTGAGCAGATTCCTTCTCTGCTTTATTTATGTGCAGTCTTTCACCTGTGGTGGTTCCGCCACCGTAAACCATCTCGTTGCCTGACAGAACTGTCTGCTTCTCTGTCTCACTGTGTCACCGTTGTCCTGTAACCTGTGAGTACCAGCGTCCCGCTTCAGGACCAGCGCTGCTCTGCTGCGTTGCTGACTGTTTGTGTGTCTGTTTCTCTTTGCCTCCTCTGCGTCCTCTCTGTGCCTCGTCCGTCTCCGCTCCTTCCCATCAGTGTTCGGCCATCGTCCGTCTCAGGGCAGCCCACCTCGGCTCCTGCCACCCCTACGGCGGCGGGCTGCGCCGCTCTGTTCCCCACCAGTCTGACCGTTCACAGCTTCGTCAGTCTTCATCAGTACTGCTGCCCCTCCGCCGATCACAGCTCACAGCAGGAGGACAGGTAAGGGCCCCCGCAGGCCCTGAGGACAGTGAGTATGTCGTAGTGAGCCCTGGCCTGGGTATGATCATACCTTCTGTAGCTGTGAAGCATTTTTGATTATAAACGCCAAATTAGCCCTTCCAGCCCAGAAGAAGCCCTAAAATCCTGCCACCCATCCTCTGCTCCCTCTGCATATGCACCATAGGTGTCGCCTTTCTTTCCCTTCGTCATCATCGGCATGCTTTATCGTTCTAACCTCCTCCCCAGCCCTCTTTGCAACCCCCCGGTGTTTGTTTTTATCCTCTCACATCTCCCTCCCTGGTGACTAACGCTTGGGGCTCCTTCATTTGTCGTCCACCAGACTCCATCACACACACTGCAACACTGCCCCCTACAGGCAGCTGCTGGTGGACGCCGTCACCGGTCCAAAGTGCCAGTTCAATCATTTCCAAATTGCACCACTTTGCTTTTCCTCATCTTGCTGTTTGTGTCTGGTGCTGTTTTTTTTTTCTCTTTCCTGTCTGTCTGCTTTCTTACATTTCTCTGCTTTCTTTGTCATCCTGCGTTGCTTTTCAAGAGAGGAAGGCGCAGATGAGGAAGCCCATCAGTTCTGTTGCGCCGCCTCGGGCTGCAGCAGCCCCTCCTCTCGCTGAGCCGGGGTGTGACCAACGACTCGCTCGCCCGTTTACCTGCCACAAGAATTTCAAAGTTTATGCTGCCAAACGGACCTTGCTGTACGCGCTGATTTGTCCCCGTAGGTGTGTAAAATGCTTGCTCCTGTCCTCGGTCATTTATCTCTCCACTTAGGGCCGTTTCAGGCTACCACAGCTTATCACGGTCCTCCCATGGCTGTCCCGCTCATGCTCGTCTCCTGTCCAGAAGCCATGTCAGTTCAGTCGTGCCCAGCAGTCACATTTCTCATCTGCGTCTTCTCGCCGCTACCGGTTACGCAACAGCTAAGAAGCCGGGCTCCTATATTATGTAAGGACTTTTGTTTAAGGTTTGAATGTCCCCGTGCGTCAGATGACCCGCTATCATGTTTGTTTATGACCCTGAAGGGATCAGCACGGCTGATTAAACTGGGACACAGCGAAGACCGCAGAAATGTCTGCAGGTCAAACAAGTGCAGCTGTAATTAGCTGTTCGGCGTCACACACCTGCTGCATTTGTCCCCTCCCGAGGCCCAATGTTCCTATCTACACGCAAATTATTCATTCCTGCGGTGGAACCCTCGCACGTTTACCCTCTGGACTATTTACAGCTGTGTTGCCGCTGAAAGAAACCACATATTTCTGTAGGTGGGGCCTCCAAATTGTGTTGGTTTATCCCTTAGACAGAAGGAATATATATGTAATCATGAGGACTTCTGCAGCCGGTGAATCTCAGGATGTGCATCCGTGTACACAGCATCAAATTTCAAAACTCAGAGCAGTTAAAATACCTAATGCAACTATTTTTAAGAGATTTTACAGCAGTTTTTATGCTTCTTTCCCAAAGCTGCTTCTTATCCACATTGTCTTAGTTTATTGTGTGTATGAGAAACCCCCAACATGTCCCTGAATTAAAGAAAGGTGACGATTTCCTCTTGTTATCATTAATAAAGTCTTCCACTTCCTCTGTGTGTTTGTCAGTTCCTATTAGCTGCAGTGTTTGGTTCTTTAGTTTCGGAGTTATATAATTAAAAAAACTAAACAAAAGAACAGTCTGCGCATGTGAATGTGGTCGGGTGCAGCGAGGGTGGGGAGAAGTTCACGTCTGTCTAAATACCATCAAGAATGTAACCTGTGCAGCTCGTCAGGGAGAGCTAAGCCGGCAGATTGCAGAGAGCGCGAGCGAGGCTGTGCACCAACACACCCTGCTCCGGTTCGCTTGGGACCCTTTTCTGACCGGGTAAGGTCTGCGTTCACTCCTCTCTCCTTTTTAACTCTGTCACCAGCGAGGTGATCTGACCTGTGGCTCCAGGGTCAGCCTTGCCAACAGCCTGGTGATCTGCCTGGCTGCTCTTTGCAAATTGTAGCGAAGCCGCAGAAAGAGACCGCCGAGAGCCTGAAACTGTCCGATGGCCAGAGCGGGCCCTTCGGTGGTGCTACTTATGTTGTTTGTCAAAGAGACATGTCTGAGGTGACTCACGGGGTGGCGTGGTGATCCGCGGGCTCCGAGCCACGCTTGTGTGCACATGCCGTTCAGATGACGGAGCACATTCTTCCGAGCTTCTGCATTTTTGAGGGCCCTTGCGCACGCCCGCAAAGCAGCCGAGTTTCAAAGCCTCAGTCACATCGGTGTCGGCGATCAGGCGCGGGTGGATGGAGGGTCTTGGCGGTGTGAAAGTGACGCCAAGTGGGCGCCAGAGGAGGTGGCAGTCGTGGAGGAAGCTCCCATCTGACCCCCGAAGGCTTCGCTTGTTTCCTTTCCGCTTGTCCGCCTGTCAGTCCTGCCCGTTGATTGATTTCAATCCCAGACAGCCCAAACATGTTAATTACCCTACATTCTTTGCCGCCGTCAGGATCGGTGCATTCGCCGACAGCTTTAAACAAAGAAAGGATGGATGAGCCGCCGCTAAGGTGAAAATGAGTCAGCGGATTGATTTGGTTATTGGCATCTTAATGGCAGTTAGCAGAAAGGTTAATTCCCCCTGTCTCTGCTGATGGCACAGACAGACCCACCGCTACCCGCTGTCAGCCCATCAATATTCTATGGACGGAGAGCAGGGGGCTGCCGGAGAGCAGGGGCATTGTACTTTTTACCTTGCATCCCTTACTGCTACTCTGCTTCTTTTGTTTAGAGAGCTTGCTCATGTCTCTGTGATTTATGTCGCAGTGACTTTCGTCAGCTTTCATCCCAGCTCTAATTAAATGTTCTGTTACAGAAACTCTGAGCTTCAGCCTCCAGAGAGACTCTCTCTGTCTGGCACTGCAGCAGGAACACATGGTTTCTTACATAAGTAATGAGGTGTCCGTGCCAGCTGTGATATGGACACACTCATCTTTAATACAACAACTTTTCTTTTTTAGCGCATCACAATTTTTTCTTCTAATTCCACGTTTTGCCTGACTTGCGCTTTGGATAAATCCTGGTGGGAAGTTTTACTAACCGTATGCACGGATGCTCAGGAGCCGCAGGGCCTGTTTGACACAAAAGAAAAGGTGATTGGCTGAAGAGAATTCCTTTTTTTAGAAATATTTGCATACATTTGAGAGGTTCGGAACCAGGAAATCTTCCTCTTACCGCTCAGAGGAAAAGGTTCAATTGTGTTTACCTTCCAAGGCAGCCGGAAAACAAGAATCCCACTCAGGTATTTCATTTCCAGGGAGCAGCCATCGATATTCAGAGATGGAATTAGCAAACCAGGCCGGTTGTGTTGAACGTATTTTTGGCTTCAGTGACTCAGTTGAATGAAAAAATACCATCTGCTCCTGCTGATGTGCACGGCAGGGGGTGGAGATACAGCCGAGGGCCTGCGCGTGCCTACCTGTTGGAGACGCACGCCTTCCCCAACGGGAGCTCTGAGGACGATGGATTTTTCTGTTCACGGTTTTTCCGTGACTACATGTAAATACTGCATGTGTTTTTGTAACAGGTATCACTCTGTCATTCACAACCTGCAGAGCATCTCCAACACCCACCTCGAGGGTGATAACAGTCAATACATTGTCATGGCAACAACGCTTCTCATCCTAACAACTGCCTCGCCGCCCACAAAGGTCCCACAGCAACCGTCACCAAGCAACCCCCTCCCTCGTCTCAGTTTCTCTATTTAAGGAGTAGAGGAGGAGGAATGATAAACGATGCTGCACAAAAACACTTTCAAGTGGAGACCTGGGCGCAAAACTCGCTCCGTTCCCTCCGAATGGAAGCAAAGTGAGGCCCGTTGATGGCGTTAACGCCCTGCAAACCCAGTTAAACTGTGATAAGTTGTGCTCTCCTGTAGATGTCAGAGTTGGGGCTTTGTCAATCTCTTATGCAATGCAGAAGCTGTTTTTAATCCTCCGTGTTCGCTCCGGTCAAGGAAGCTGCATTCCACCAATATTTATTATTTATTGTGTATATAGATTTTAGCATTACCTTCCACGGGACGTGTTCATGAGTGCAGCAGGAAGAAGAATGGAAGGACAACGACATTAGACTGTAGAGAACAGAAACCACAGAGTTCACGATCAAGATCTGCCTGTTCTGTCGCGTTCCCATGAACGGGTGACCCTGCTGACTGGCTGTGGGTCGGTCACAGCCAGCAGAGAGAGGTGTGGTTAACTGGAGGAGGAAATGAGGGCAGGAACACGTGCCCTCTGCTGTTCTTCCAAACAGAAAAAGGAAGGCGCGTGAGGGCACTGGAGGAGCCACGGCTTTGACCTGATAAGTTTTGGTATTAGAAACCTAAAACGGCGAATATTTAATTACCTGTTGAGTTGAAGGGAAACCTGACTGTGTGTTTTATAGTTAGTTTTAGTACCTGCCTCTGTTTACAGCCTGGTATTTCCAGTCAGTTGGGTGTTGCGAGTGTGTGTGCGGCTCCCTTCTATGATCTGCGGCTGCTGCGTTTGTCATGACAGGGAGACAGGATAGAACGTCACGAGTAAAAGACCGTGCATAAATATGGAAGAATGTACAGCTCAGAAGACCTTTTGGACCGTTAACTTACGTTCTAGACAGTAAAATCAGATGACATTTCTTTAAAACCTCTGCTCAAGCTGGAATTCACCATGAGTTTCAGAAAATGGTGGTTATCTTCTCATCGCTCTAAATTTTACACGTAAGTTCTGATGAAACTTTTGTGCTTTTTGCTGACCGAACTTCACCCAGGCCTTTGTTAACAAGCGTCTGTTTCCTGTTCCAGTGTGGAAGGAGAGTCCCAGTTTGCAGACCCGAGCACCCGCAAGGACAGCTCATTCAAACAGAGCCTTTACCGCTCTGAGCGCTACACCGACAGCGGCGGCGGCGCCCCCTCGGGGTCCAGGGAGCCTCCGTCCGTGGCCGTCTCGAACTCAGCCAGCTTGGCTTGGGTGCTGCGGACACGGCACCAGCCGGCGAGTCTGGCCCTTCGTAAGCAGGAGGAAGAGGAGCACAAGAGGTGCAAGGCTCTCTCAGACAGCTACGAGCTCTCGACAGATCTGCAGGATAAGAAGGTATTTCACTGCCGGCTTCGTGGCTGATAGCCAGAACACGCGTCACACCTCTTTCTGTGTTTATTAACCAGGTGGAAATGCTGGAGAGAAAGTACGGCGGCTCCTTCGTAAGCCGCAGGGCAGCCCGGACCATTCAGACCGCTTTCAGACAGTATCGCATGAACAAGAACTTTGAGCGCCTCAGAAGTTCTGCCTCGGAGAGTCGCATGACTCGCCGCATCATCCTGTCCAACATGCGCCTGCAGTACTCCTTCGACGAGCGACAGCCTCAGCAGCAGGCCCAGACGCAGACCAGCTTCACTCACAGCGTGGCCATCGGACCTCCTCATTCGCCTGACCCCGACCGTCCAGAAGACTACACCCACCTAGAGGACTCCTTCTCCAAACAGGTACCAGCGCGCAATGTTTTACCCTTCTCAAGTAATTCAAGTCTTTTAAGGGAAAAAAAACAGGTAACAACTCTTAAAAACTGCATTTTGAACCTAAATCAACAATCAAATCTCTTTTTCTCTAGGTCAAGTCTTTAGCTGACTCCATAGATGATGCTCTTACCTGCCGGGGGGCTCGTAACGACTCCCAGGAGGGCAGCAGGGAGGGTGGAGGGATGAGCGAAGACTTTGGGGAGTGTGTGTGGAGCAGCAGCAGCAACCCCTCCTCCCAAAGAGGGTTGGGGGAACGCGCCAGGGGGGCAGGGGGAGGTCTCAGCATGCACGGCGACAGCACGGCCACCTCCTACAGCGATGTCACCCTATACATGGATGATGGCATGCCTTCATCGCCGCTGTCGCTGGACCGAGCACCCAGCAGCACAGATACGGAGTACTGGGGCCCAGGTGGGGGGGTCGGGGGGCGCGAGGACAGCAGGGACACAGAGGGAGGGGGCAGCAGCAACAGTCGGCGCAGCACCCCGTGCACCGAGTGCAGAGACTTCCGGTTCAGAGGCGCCCATCTGCCTCTCCTCACGATTGAGCCTCCCAGTGACAGCTCGGTGGACATGAGCGACCGCTCCGACCGCGGCTCTTTGAGCCGACAGCTGGTCTATGAGCAGGAGCAGGGGGTGGGGGTGGGCGTGGGCGTGGGGGTGGGCTCCCCTCAGGGAACCCTCAAACACGCCGCCAACACAGGCCGCCCGCACTTCCACCAGGCGGCGGCTGCCCAGGGTCAGACCCGGGCCTCCGGTAGACCCTTACCCACGCACATCCCTCACCAGGTGGCAGGACACACCACCACCATCACCACCACCCCGTCCACCACCATCAGTACCCCGACACGCCCTCCTCCTCGTCATCCCCGCAGCAGCCCCCCACCACCCCTCTGTCCTCCTCGTCATCGACAGCGCTGCCTCCCGGTGGGCTGGAGCAGCCGTGCTGCTCGGACGGAGACAACGACTCACTGAACTCCACCACCAACTCCAACGAGACGGTGAACTGCAGCTCCGGTTCCTCGTCCCAGGACAGCCTGCAGGAGCCGCTGCCGCCGCTGGGGAAGCAGACGTACCAGAGAGAAACGCGGCACAGCTGGGACTCGCCGCCCTTCAACAGCGACGTGGTGCAGAGGCGCCAGTACCGCATTGGCCTTAACCTCTTCAACAAGTACGCCATTTTTGAGCTAACTACAGCTTTAGCGGTTGGATGATTGAAGGGAGTTGATGGTTTTCCTTCCTCAATACAGGAAGCCAGAAAAGGGAATCCAGTACTTGATAGAGAGGGGATTTGTATCAGACACTCCGGTGGGAATTGCTCGTTTCATCCTGGAGAGGAAGGGCCTGAGCCGGCAGATGATCGGAGAGTTCCTGGGAAACCGGCAGAAACAGTTCAACAAGGATGTTTTAGAGTGAGTACGACGATTTGATTCTTGACACAGTTTGACGTGCAAATGACATTTTAGAAAGTAGAAAATATCATTTGCAGTCACTTGTATACAATGTTTCCATCTGAAGAGGGAGGCCGGTGCTTTGCTTTAACCTCCGGTTTCTGTGTCTCAGCTGTGTGGTGGATGAGATGGACTTCTCAGGTATGGACCTGGACGATGCTCTCCGGAAATTCCAGGCCCAGATCAAGGTTCAAGGAGAGGCCCAAAAGGTGGAGCGCCTCATAGAGGCTTTCAGGTTTGTCCACCGTGGGTTTTTTTTTTTTTTCCTTAAAAACAGCATAAATCTGGTCATTTTAAACATGTTTCCGTCTCGTCTGCAGTCAGAGATACTGCGTGTGTAATCCGGCTTTGGTTCGACAGTTCCAGAATCCAGATACCATCTTTATCCTGGCTTTCGCCATCATCCTCCTAAACACAGATATGTACAGTCCCAACGTCAAAGCTGAGCGGAAGATGAAACTAGAAGATTTTATCAAGAATTTAAGGGGTGAGAGAATGTTTTAGACTCATTCGTTTGGCTGGGTAGGAAGAAAAAAAGGATTTGGGGATTTTTCGAAGTCTGCAGATGGTCTGTCTAATTGCTGGACACAAAAACCCACATCAGTTTCTCGTTATATATATGTTCTGCTAATTAGCCTTGCAGTTTTGCGTGAGCCTGTAAATGTGCCTGACTGCATCTGCCACCACCTTCGTTTTATAGGGCGATACACGCGTCCTTGATTTTCCTACTGCTAATTAGCTTAGCAAATTCAGCAAATGGAAAAATAGCTGTTTATTTAGGATGTAGAGGCAAATATACACACCATCCAGACTTGAACCAAGTTGGCTTGTGTGATTTGTCACCTGAACATTGTGTGACTCTGTTCCAGGTGTGGATAACGGTCAGGATATACCGAGGGACCTGCTGGTCGGCATCTACCAGCGGATCCAGAAGTGGGAGCTACGGACCAACGATGATCACGTTTCTCAAGTGCAGGCAGTCGAGAGAGTCATTGTGGGCAAAAAGCCTGTTAGTTTTGTACTTTAATAAACCAGCATCGAGGTGTGAAAGCAGTCTAGGGTCTAATCTTCATTTATACTCCCACTCGTCCCCGCTAACCAACCCCCAGGTGCTGTCCCTTCCCCATCGGCGGCTGGTGTGTTGCTGTCAGCTTTATGAAGTTCCGGACCCCAACCGACCTCAAAGGACAGGGGTGCACCAACGGGAGGTCTTTCTCTTCAACGACCTACTGGTGGTGAGTCCTCATTTTTTCGAGTTTTAGCAAAAAAACGTCTATTTGGGTTTTAAATGCATTCAAAATGTCACGTCAGGTGACCAAGATCTTCCAGAAGAAGAAAACCTCCGTGACCTACAGTTTCAGACAGTCTTTCTCTCTGGTTGAGATGCAAGTGCACATGTTCCAAAACTCATGTAAGGAAAACTTTTTTTTTTGCTTGACATGAACAAGCGTTAAATACCGTTTGAGGTTCATCTGTGGTTGCACCTCTCAGACTACCCTCACGGTATTCGCCTGACGTCGGCCATCTTGGGCGGTGAGAGAAAGGTTCTTATCGTCTTCATGGCGCCCAGTCAACAAGACCGCACCCGCTTCGTCAGCGACCTCAGGGAGAGTATTGCCGAAGTGCAAGAGATGGAGAAATACAGGGTTGAATGTGAGTACGCAACCTGCCAGCGTTGGCAGGGGAACGAAAAACGATTGGCTCAAAGGTAAACCTTGTTGTGTTTTCTATTCACAGCGGAGTTGGAGAAGCAAAAAGGTGTGATGCGGCCCAGTTTGCTGAGCGGAGGTGTGGTGGGGGGAGGCGTGGGCGTGAAGAGCGACGTTGTGAACGGCACCCTGGGAAGGACCAGTTTTGAGGACAACTGTTCTGTGGGTGAGGGTCTGAAACGCACCGCGCTCAGCTCCTCTCTCAGGGACCTTTCGGACACAGGTGAGACACCATGGACGTTCTTTTTTCCCTTCTCTCTGACCACGCCCTTTGTCTTTCTTTCTCGCTGATATCAGCCGGTTCTGATTTCTCTCACTCTTTGCTAACCCGACTTTTCCCGGCGGGGTGCAGGGAAACATGGTCGCAGGAACAGTGTTGGTTCTCTGGATAGTACCATGGAAGTAAGTCCGGCATTTCAGGTGTTGGCAGACCCGTACCACCCCTCATGGTTGTCCTTGGCAGTGTGTGTACAGTGTACATATTAATGGTGTTTGTATACCCACATGCGTGTGTGTGTGTGTGTGTCCTGCGTGCCCTGCACTCACAGTTTTTTTGTGTGTGTCCGTACGTGCTCAGGCATTTAACATGAAAATTCCAAATACTAAAATAATTCTAAAATGCTTTTTTGGACTTTTTTCACAAAAAAAATTCCACTTGGTGTTATTTCAGAGGCACGGGTTTCACCTTTGCGTGTTTATTTACCCTAATTTCCACATTTTGCATCTTGAATTAGAGCAAAGGTTTTGCATTTTGCATAAACTGAATTCATAATTAAGACCAGTATCATTCCAGGATGGTGGGAATCAGGTATTTACATGCAGAGGACATTTAGAATTTTTACTCGGTTGATTTTTCCAAGCAGTAATGATGCTTTTGTTCTGCCAGGGCTCCATCATTAGCAGTCCACAGCCTCACCAGCGCTACCCACTGCCGGGTGTAATGCCGGGTGTAATGCCGGGTGTGATGCCGGGCGTGATGCCGGGCGTAATCCCCGGTGTACTCCCAGGCTGCTACGGAACAGAAGATTTCCGGTCTCATCGCCCCATCCTGAGCCCCGGGACGGGGGTGGGGGGTGGGCCGGGGCAGCAAAACACCACTGCTGGGACAGAAGTTGGGGGAGTCTCCAGCAGTGCAGAGAGAGCAGGAGCGGGGAACAACCCTGGGGGGAGCAGCGCCAGCAACAACAGCGGCTCTTTTCTGGGATCCCTGTTTGGCAGCAAACGTGCCAAACCGCCAGGGCCCCTTATTCCACCGGGGCCACCCTTCCCCGCACCTGTCCCCCCGCCGACTACGGGAGGGCCCCCTCCTCACTCCCCTTCATCTCTGTGTCAGATGGATGGGGGGCCCTCCAAGATTCAAGCGCTGCATGCACAGTTTTGTCACACGGGCGGCGTGCAGCCTCCACCACCGTACTACCATCACCATCGCTTCCACGTCCAGCCTGTCCAGCCCCCCTTGCAAGGCCTGCCGCCCCATACTATACAGAGAGGCCCGCTACCCTGTCGGCCAGTGCTTGGCCCCCCACACACCCAGCACCTGCAGCTGGCCCATCTCTCCCAGCTCTCCCAGTCTGGCCTTCCGGGTCGCTACGGCAACATAGTGGTGGGATGTCCTCCCCCTCTTTCTCCTCTCTCCCAACATTCCCAGAACCCCCAGTGCGCCCTCTATCACGTTCAGCCCACACACTCTATCAGAGGGGGCGGCGGCCCTGGTACCAAACTGCCACTCACCCTGTCACACTCCCACCCCCACCCCCACGCACACTCCCAAACCCACCCCGCACACGTGCACACCCCACACCCTACCACCCACTCCACCCACCAAACACACTTCATATTCGGCACTCTGCCCCAAAAACTGCCCTCCGCCTCCCTCAATCCGCATCACGCAGCCTCCGCCGCCCCGTATCTCCCCCACTACCCTCCTCTCTCCTCCCCGGGCAGCCTCAGCAGGGGCCACAGGTGACTGGGGCTGGCACGACAGGTACATGGGGGCAGCTCCAAATCCAAGCCTATCAACCGGATAAGCACCGTGGTGTGAGCCGGATGTGGGGCCCCCGAGGTCAGATCCTGGATTACCGGGTGGAGGAGGGCGGCAGCAGGAGCAGGGCTAGGACCAAGTCTGCCAGGACAGAGGGCAACAGCAGCAGCTCCAGCGACAAGAAGAAGCGCAGTTTGCTTCGCCTCTGCTACTTTCACCTCCGGTTCCCACATATGTAGGCGGAAGTAAAACACAAATCTGGGCTTGAATACGATGAGAAGCACACACAGGGACAGTACGCCGCATTCACGCCCACGTGTGCAAACAGGTTATATCAGAAGAATCTATAGCCATAATATTTAAGAACGATTTAAATCTGTATGATGTTCGTTATTTTCATCCCAGTGGAGTCTTTAGGAGAGAATTCACGTGTACAGTGCACAGACGTGACGTGGCACTGGGAAATGGAGACTTTGTATTCTGCTGCTTACACAGAGGTGTAAATACAGACACCGGATGCATTTCAGTACAGTTCGGCGTTGAAACGAGAGGAATTGCAAAAAACAAAAGGGCCCCTTGACTTTGCAGTGAGTCCGTCTGTTATTACAGGTTTGGCTTTGCTGGCAGAGTTTTTTTGTTTGTTTGTTTGTTTTGTTTGTTTGTTTTTTAAAGACCTCAGTCATGTCACTTTGTCTTCTAAAAGCAGCACAGCTTTCTGACGGCCTTTCGCTCTTTTACACGTGAGCAGGAGCCACCCGGCTTTCACTGTCGAGGTGCCAAGGGGGAATTTCTGATACAATCACTAATATATTTGGAATGTTTCTGAAGCTTCTTGCTGTTTTATCAATATTATTATTATTATTTAAACCTGCAATGAATATGATAAATATTGTCCAATAATTGTTTTGATCAGTGATTAATTATACCACAAGATGTTTGTGTATGGTTATAGAAAGTATATGCACATGAATTAATTCCCTCAGTTTGCCATCCACACTGACTTGTAAATGTAAATTATTTTTATTATACCATTAGTTCTATCATTTAATAATTAATACTAATAATTGTTGAGGATAGTGAATGAGGTTGTGCTCTGCTACAGCTCATTTGAAGTGCGACACCATTCCCCCGTCATCGATGTGAGTCAACACGTTTGCACCTAACGTGTGCCAGTGACTAAAAAACTTGAATTTTCTGAACGGATCTGTTCCCTTTTCTTCTCTGTGAGGCTCCCAGTATTAGAAATGTGTGTGGAAAAAAAAGAATTTTGGAAGAAGCCATCCCCTGATAATTATACAGAGCAGCAACGTTCACACACGTTGGATTTCCGTGTTTTTCCGTTTTTAAGAAGTAGGTTTTGTGGTTTTGCACATGTGCCGTCTTGAGTCAGATGCGGCTTTTTTCTTATTTTGCTTTTTCTGACACTTTTTGTTGAAACATGACTGGAGTCAAGAATGTAAACTAGCTCACCCTGTGTCCTGGGGGGCCGCGCACAGGCGTCGTCCCTGTTGCTACCACGTCTGTGTCGAGGTTGTACTTGAACACGGCAGTAGTTCGCCTCCAACATCTGCCAGGAAAAAATCCACCCGTTCTGATTTGAGCGAGGATGAAAAGCCAAGACAAGGGTATTTTAAATAAAGCACATATAGAACACATGAATCAAAAATATAAAGTTCTGCAGCCTTGAGAAAGGGATGTGGGTGGAGGGTTGGAGAGAGTTATATGAAGATTTTATGTAGTGTGTGTTTTATGTTTTCTTTTTACGGTGTCCTTTCAGAGTTTCTGCATGAATATATCTGCATTTATTAACTCGATTGTATTGTAAAAACCTTAATGTACATATTAAATTATACATAGGCTTCTTATTATAACTATGGGATGAATTTCTCCCATTCTGTATCCAGGTGTGTGCATGTGAGTGCTACTAAGTGTGTACATATAAAAAAGAAAGATGGAATTAGAGATGTTGGCTGGAAAGAATGTTTTAAATTATTTTCTGTTCTTATTTTAGACTGAAGGTGAGAGAATGATTAATTATTGACCTTATTTAAGGATTTTAAAGAAAAGTTTTTATGTCAGTGCCCTATTGACATCATTTTAGACAAATGATTTCAATTTTTGTGTATGTATTATGTGTACTGAAAGAAGGTGTGGATATTTATTGCTTCTGATAAATTAAAGTGTCCTTGCAGTGAAATTCCCTGTGTGTGCTTTATAAGTAAGATTATTGTTGTGAAATTTCTCTTGGAGATATATAATAAAATAAATAAAATAATAAAATATCTATCTACCTACCTACCCTTCTTTCTATCTGTCTACCTACCTACCTTTCTTTCTATCCATTTATCTATCTATCTATCCATCTATATCTATCTATCTTTACAAGACAGTTATCCATTAATTCTGTTTAATTTAATAAACGGAAAATAAAAGTCCTAGTGAAATCCAATTCTTGATAACCACACAGGTTTATTTTACCTTTAAACTGAAACATTCGTGGGGTTTTTTTTTCCATATTTTTATAGTGTGTACACTACTTTTTTGTTTGTTTGTTTGTTTGTTTGAATTAGGCCTAGTTAAAATCCACTCAAAATTTATGGAGGAAAATATTACCCTAATTGATTATTAAGGAAAATTATGACAAGGTTATAAAATTTTGGGGGAAAAGAAAACGACGTCAAACATCTTTGTGTTTGATAAAATTATTTAATAAAGTAACTACTAACACAACGACATACACAGATGTTTCACTAGAGAAATAAATCAAGGGAATCATATTAATGACCTAATTGTAAAAATATTGCTCCAATAATAATAAAATACACTAAGCTTTTTAGGGGTTAGTTTGCTTCTATTAATCCGTATTTTATTGTTACTTACGTAAATGTTTGATACCGGTTCTACTTCCTGGTTACGTCACCATCCAGGGAACTAATTCGGGACTTCTTTGGCGCATGTGGCGCAGATTCGTACTACTTTCTGGGTGTAAACGTGAGATACGTGGTGTGAAGATGAAGAGGTTGTGCTTCGGTCCTGAGAAAAACTAAGATGGCGTCTCGTCAAGAAAGATAGGGTGGCCTGAAGAGAATGATGATGGTGATCGGAAATTGATTAATAACGACATAATCGACAATGTTTGAGAGTATCGCTTACTGTTAAATGGACTTTATCCATCCATGGTTTGGGCCGGTGTGTCTGACACAACGAAGTATATGGAAGAATTGAGATTGAAAATCGGTCAACTTTGCTAGCAGCGATAGCTAGCCAACAGGACCGAGCACAGCTGGCCAACCTTAGCTAACCACCAGTCATCACAACAACAGAGGGAAGAGCGGCCCCCCAGCCCTATCATACCCCGGGACATCGAGGTGTCTTCGGTCAGTCAGTAAAATGCAACGAGACAATCTAATTCAAAGCGATGCAAATACCTGCATGTTTCATTTCGTGCCCATGCAATGATGTAAATAATGGTGTCTGGCTTGTTTGAAGCTAAGTGTGTTAACCTAGCTCGCCTCTGTTGCGGTTGACTTTTTCCTCATCCACACAATTGTTAGCTAAGCCATGCTAGTCACCTAAACCCGTGGGAGATGATGGGACTGGACCACTGAATGTGTACTACTGGGTCGGGAATGTGGAGGCCTGGATGCTAACTTTAGCTGTTAGCCTCCTTACTGTAAATGTCGAAAAGACACTAAAATACTTGATGCTAACCATGAAAGGACCAAAGTTGATACCTTAATAGCACTAGGGAGGATTACAGTCGTTTATTTATATTCTCTCTTTTTTTTTTTTTGGCCTGCTCCTTGAAGGTAAGGTTTGCTTATGACGCTAGTTGGGTTAAATAGCTAATATCAATTTTATGTTTGAGTGGTTTTAACAGGACAGGTACGACCATTTAGTGTCTAGCATCGTAAATTTGTGTATTTTACCCGTAAAAGCTCAGTGTTTAGTACAGCCCGTGGTCGTATTGTGATGCTTTTTATACCTCAAGGTTCATGGCCTCCCCGCTATTGTTTGTGTCAAGGCCGGTGAAAAAAAAAGAATAGCACTCAAGGAATCACTATGTGAAATATAAATTTTAATATTATTTTAAAACTAGTGACCCAAACTAGATTATTAGTAGGCATCCAGGTTAATAGCTGGGATGCTCTTTTAACACTCAAAGCTGTTTTAAGTGATGTTGATGCTGCTTTGTTTGTTTGTTTGTTTTTTTTTATTTTTTAACACATTTGTCCTGTTAATTTTGAAATTTACTTTTAAAAGCTGATATACTAAGAAAGAAAGGTGTTTCTTTTGTTATGGCTCAGTTGCACTGTTTCTTTAAAAGTCTGTAATCTGCCACAAAATTTTTTCTTGGGGTTTCCATTCGCATTAACGCATGTTGTGAGTAGAAGATTCAGTTGCATTTTGTGTCTTTGTAACTGTTCTCAGGGCAATGGAAGGGGAAGAGTTTGTCCCTCCTCCAGAGTGTCCAGTGTTCGAGCCATCATGGGAGGAATTTCAGGATCCTCTGGGCTACATAGCCAAGATTCGTCCAATAGCAGAGAAGTCGGGAATCTGCAAAATTCGGCCCCCCGCCAGTAAGTTAGAATGCTTGATATTCAATGCAAAGTGCAGTGTATGTGTTTGCTCAGTATGACGTGAACTTAAACTTGCTCTTCCAGTCTTGAAAATATCTCAGCGTTCCATCAGAAGGGTTTCTCGCCTTTCAGAAACATATTGTGATGTATCCGGAGTACGATAGTTTGTAGAGCCCCATAAAAATTAAACAGGTTTAGTTTTTGAGAACCTAAATCATGTCACAAATAACCATGCCTTCTAATTCAAGAGGCACAAAGTTTTCCTTACAGAGACTCTAAAGCAGATACACAGAACTGAATGTTAATCGCTTTCCAGAGGCTGATAATCACAGAGCATTTTTGGTTTCAGTTTATTCCACAGGCCCCAGTTAAAACATGGTAATATTCGCTCAGTTAACATAGATTTGAAGTCACTTTCAAAAGCTGTAAGTATGTTTTACTGTGGAGGTTCACGGATTCACAAGCGGTTCTTTTCTTCCCAACAGGACTGGCAGCCACCTTTTTCAGTGGAGCTGGACAGCTTTCGCTTCACGCCCCGGATCCAGAGGCTGAATGAGTTGGAGGTAATGTGTTTTCCCTCTGGGCTGTTTGGAACTGACCAAACCGGAGTTGATGGTGAGGCTCACGGGTTCGTCTCGATGAAACTCCTCAGGCAGAGACCAGAGTGAAGCTGAATTATCTGGACCGCATTGCCAGGTTTTGGGAGATCCAGGCATCCTCCCTAAAAATCCCACACATCGAAAGGCGCATTCTTGATCTCTTCGGCTTGTCCAAGGTACGCGCTGTTTGCTTTTCTCCTACCGGTGGGACAATATAGAGTTGAGGAGTCGGTCGGCTCAACTGGTGCGTTTCAGATCGTGACAGACGAAGGCGGTTTCGAGATGGTCTGTAAGGAACGGCGCTGGGCCCGCGTGGCCCAGCGGCTGGGCTACCCCCCTGGCAAAAACATCGGCTCTCTGCTGCGCTCGCACTACGAGAGGATCATCTACCCGTTTGAGATGTTCCAGTCTGGTGCCACCCTGCCGGTATCATTCTACACATGTTCATTTAATATATTTAGTCTTGGACAGATATATTGACTTGTCAGCACGGATAAAAACAAGGAGAATGACCCAAAGTCATACCGAAGGCCCCGTTCTTGTAAAGCTTCCCTGATGAGATTGGCGCGCTCATAATGTCTTTTCTGGTTCCCCAGCACTGCAAGCCGAAGCACTATGATGGCGAGGATGTGGATAAGGAGTACAAGCCCCACTCCATTCCCCTGCGTCAGTCTGTGCAGCCGTCCAAAATGAGCAGCTATGGACGCAGAGCCAACCGCTGCCAGCCCGATGTGAGTGACAGCACCCGTCATTTAACACCGGCAAACACCCCCCGTGAGCCGCCACATCTACACCAAAATTACCCGAAAGAGCAGCGAATGTCAGTCTGGGAGTAATTGACACGTCGGGTATTGTTCTTTCTTGGGGATCTTTACATTCAGATTGGAGAATTCAATCAATTGTACCTGATGTGTAGAGACGCTCCCCAGTCAATACGAGGTCAAAACATCTGCCTCCAGGGCCTAGAGAGAGCATGAATGTATATTCAGGACTTTCACCTTCCAGCGAGGCAACCACTGGTCTGGAGGAGGAAATTGGAGACAAGAGTGTGTCTTGCTTTCACGTTTCTCCCTGGGATACTGATATCTGATCTATTTATCTAAAGTAAAAGGGTTTAATCAACTTTAGGATCCACCAGTGTGTCAGGGTCATCTAACAAATGCACACACTAGACATGACTTGGAAAATGGTGTTCATGATGAGTTATTTGTGATGGTGGGGCTTTTCTGGTGCAGGTGGCTGATTGTGTGGTTTGTTAACGGTTCACCGCCTGCATTCTGCTGATCATCCAAATAAAAACGGAGCTTACATTTTAAAGGGCTGACAAAATGTCAAGCAGAGACCTGGAGTATGTTGGATGATGGTGCTGAAGCGTGTCCCCTGCCGTCATGTCCGTGTCGCTTGTGTGGCCACCTACAAAGCATCTAAAGATGTGACGAAGCACTCCGAGCGCATCTCCGCTTGCTTTCCATCCATCCTGCCAGCCCTCTGCTCTTCATCTGCTCCATGGCTTTTGGCTCCTTTTTTTTTTTGCTTATTTTAATTCACAAGTAAACATGGTTTTGTTGTATCATTACTCTTTATTTTCAGCTTTGTGTGCTTTTTTTCTTCCATCCTGTTACCTTGTGCTTGATATAGCTGAGCGGCTAATTAGGAATAATCTCCACCTTTGCCGCCAAGTTGGCAGTGGCCTTTTCCTTGGCCAGCTAGCCTGTGGATTCGAGTTTTGGTAATTCACTGTGCTTGAGAATGGCTTCTTTGTTTTCATTCATTTAAATGCTGAATAATGGCAAAACAAGTATTAAAAATGACAAATGTTTTCGTCATTGGGTCTATTCGCTGCTAGTACCTAAAGCATTTACATGGTTATTATCTTTGTCATGGTTATTTTTTTATAGCTCCAATTAACCATGAAAGTGGACGTGTGATTTCTAAAATGATGTTTATGAGTAGAAATCTGGTGCACCGGCCGACTCACCATTTGGATTTAGATTGGACCATTCCTACAATCCTGGACTTTAAATTGGTCCAGTTCTGTGACCCAGGCAATATTTTTCACTCTCACTACTGGCTTTGTCCTTCTCCAGACTCTCCCTCGCCTCGTTTCTTCCCCCCCCTCTTGTCTTAGTTTATTGTTCCTCTTATTGTCTCCCTTTGCAGGGTCCAGAGGACCTGGCCCCCCATCCTCTCACCACTGGCTCTCAACACGTCTCTGCGGTACTGCCTCTTGAGCATATGAGTTCTCCCCCGAGTCTCTGCTTAGAGCTTTTATCTGAAGATGTGTAGATGTTGGCGTTATTTTAATTAACCACTAAAACATTCTCATAACTCATTTATTCACTCCAAGGTTGGCAGTCCATAATTGGATCACATGGCAGTTGCAGAGTTTTTGTTGCATGTTTGTTTATTATAATTTAGGATTTCTGTACTGAACAATAATAGTTTGTCTCTTGTGGTCCCTTTTTCTTTTTTTTTTTTTTTTTTAAATTTCTTTTTTACACACGTTGTGCTTTAAAAGAGCTCACAGTGCCATATTGGACAAAGTTGTTTGGTCTGAGATGTTGAATGAATTCAATTTGATCTCAAGACTATAAAGAATGGTTTTCTAATGGTTTCAAATGTCCTAAATGGCACAGGTCACCCTACATTCTAAGAACTTTCACCACTGGCTGCAATTTCAAGTTTTTCCCTCGATGAGCGGAGCTTCTGTGCGCTAGCTGTCTTAGCTAAATCTGCTCTCTGTGGATGTTCTCTGCTTGCTTTGCTGCGTGGGCTGTCTTTGTACCTGTGCTCAGCGTGCCACAGCTCGCCGTTGGCCAGCTGCATGCCTTCTTTTGAGTGCGCTCGTACTGAAGATGCTGCCAGGTTTTCGGATTCACTCGCAGAGCACCGTGATGTGATGATTGACAGGGTAGCGTGCAGTCAAACACCACTAAGCTGAGCGTGTGAATGCTGCTGGGTTTGGAAGACAGTTTTTTGGTGGTTTTGCTTCTCATTTAAACACTCAGGTCTGGGGGAATAAAGAACAACCAGAGAACCTCGAAGGGGTTCTGTAGAGGGCTAACCAGTGATACGAGTCTCCACCATGGCTTATTTAATGTCTGTTTTTAGGCTTGCGTTCAATCATGCTCATAATTTATCATCTTGTGGCTGTTAAACAACCTTTTGCAACTTCTGGAAATGTGAAAAGGGAAATTCATCTGGGGCAGGAGTTGACTTTATCAGGAAGTAAATGGGTGTTTCCTTTGTTTTCTGACAATGGTGTGGAAACTCCGAAGGGGGCTTTTCTCTGTTGATAACGATTGTTTTTGTAATAAACTAATTAGATTGCAATTTTGACACAAGGAAAGAATAACTGAAAATAATGCTAAACAACAGACCCGAACTGCTTGAGTGTGTTTGGTGTTTGTGTGGTCCGGTAGTTGGTCTTTCACTGTGATGTGGGCTAACATCCTGACTCTCTAACCCAGTATGACTCCTTTTTGTGACACGTTGCTGTGCACTCCTATCGTAACCGTTCTGCCTATGGTGTGGACTCCTGCCTTGCTTTGTGTGTTTGCCAGAGTCAGGTTTGGGTTTCATAACAAATGTACTTTCTCCCGCAGCCGGAGCCTACAGAGGAAGACATAGAGAAGAACCCGGAACTGAAGAAACTTCAGATCTACGGGGCAGGACCAAAGATGATGGGGCTGGGATTGGTAGCGAGAGACAAAGGCATCAAGAAAAAGGGTATGTGCAACTACAGCAACCTCAGCACAACTTTGACTGACCTTGTGGTGTCATGAATGCATCTTTCTTTGCTTTTAGATGAGCTGCCTCAAACTGTGACGATCAAGGAGAACATTTCTCCAGCTCCAAGTGAGACCACAGTCAAAGCGGAGCCCTTGGACTCTCAGGAGAGCCAGGCTGATGGGGGGATGTCCAGTCCCCAACTGCCTCCTCCGAGTGTCATAATCAAGTCAGAGGTGAAGAAAGAGGAGCCTGGGGAGGAGAATGGGAAAGAAAACGAAGACGAGGACGACGAGGAGGATGCTTCTGACAAACCATTTAGCAAAATGACTATGAGGCTCCGACGCAACATCAGCAACCCTCAGTGTGTAAGTTGACAAAAGGAAATTGTCAAACAACAATACAGGCCTGTAATTACATTTCATGGTGCTCTGAGTTTTCTGATCCAAAAATCAGATTTGTTTTGTCATCTGTCACATATTCGGTGTTGGGAACCCTGTTGTTTCTCCCTCTCTGATGCAGGTGGATTCGTTTGTTTGTCGGATGTGTGGTCGAGGAGAGGACGACGAGAAGCTGTTGCTCTGTGACGGTTGTGAGGATAATTACCACACCTATTGTCTCCTCCCCGCCCTGACTGACCTTCCCAAAGGAAACTGGCGATGCCCCAAGTGCGTTGCGGAGGTAAGGACAATGTTTTTACTCTGCTTTCTTTGTAAAGGGTATTGTCCTGGTTTTAAGTGTGTTTGTTTTCCTATTTGAATGTTTCAGGAATGTAAGAAACCCGCAGAGGCTTTTGGCTTTGAACAGGCGACACGAGAGTATACTCTTCAGAGTTTTGGGGAAATGGCGGATGCGTTCAAAGCTGATTATTTCAACATGCCAGTCCACGTAAGAGCAGCTGGGTGATGAAGTAGCCTGTGCTATGATGGCCACTAATGGCAGAGAATAAGCTGCTCTGTGTGTTCGGTGTAGATGGTTCCCACTGAGCTGGTGGAGAGAGAATTCTGGAGGTTGGTCAGCAGCATCGAGGAAGACGTGACTGTTGAATACGGAGCAGACATACACTCCAAAGAGTTTGGCAGCGGCTTCCCCATGAACAACGGCAAGAGGAATCTCACGAAAGAAGAGGAGGTGGGTTGTGATCAGACATATTTTTTGCTTGAAAAATTCACTGAAGGTTTGTACATAAACGGACCCACTTCTGTTCTTCCTGGTCAGGATTACGCCCGCAGTGGCTGGAACTTGAACGTGATGCCTTTGCTGGAGCAGTCTCTCCTGTGCCACATTAACGGAGACATCTCTGGCATGAAGGTCCCCTGGCTTTATGTGGGAATGGTGTTTTCAGCCTTCTGCTGGCACATTGAGGATCACTGGAGCTACTCCATCAATTACCTGCACTGGTACGGGATGCCTGTCCACATCATTAGATGTCATGTCGCCGTGTACTGAGGACACCGTGTGGGACAAACCTCTCTGTTTGGGATTTTCCGTCACCTCCAGGGGTGAACCGAAAACCTGGTACGGGGTTCCTTCTGTGGCCGCTGAACGACTGGAGGAAGTGATGAAGAAGTTGACCCCGGAGCTGTTTGAGTTCCAACCGGACCTCCTGCACCAGCTGGTCACCATCATGAACCCCAATATCCTCATGGCTCATGGTGTTCCGGTCAGTGCTGCTCAGTATCAGTGGTCGATGTCATTTGAATCTTCACCACAGTAAAAGTTGTGGAACTCTAAAAGTCCCGTGGAGCCTTGGAATGGGTTGTTTTTTATCGTACACGTACCTGACCGGGTTTGTTGTGGTTGAGCTCTGTCTCTCATCGGCAGGTTGTACGCACTAACCAGTGCGCAGGAGAGTTTGTCATCACCTTCCCCAGAGCCTACCACAGCGGCTTCAATCAGGGATATAACTTTGCTGAAGCTGTGAATTTCTGTACAGCAGACTGGGTAGGTCCTAACTCCATCTAAACTGGGATTTCACATATCGGCGGCGCAGCACAGTCAGCTTCTAACGCGCTTTGATCTCTCAGCTGCCCATTGGCCGTTCCTGCATCGAGCACTACCGGCGTCTCAGGAGGTATTGCGTGTTTTCCCATGAGGAACTCACCTGCAAAATGGCTGCCAGTCCAGAGAAACTCGACCTCAACCTGGCGGCAGCGACTCACAGAGAAATGTTCATCATTGTTCAGGAGGAGCGGAAGCTGCGGAAGGCGCTCATGGAAAGGGTGAGAGGCTCCACCCACACCTCAGGGTCACCAAAATGTTTCCGTGACAGAAAGAAAGGCAATAACCTCCCAATCTTGCATCTGCAGGGCATCTCTGAAGCCGAGCGTGAGGCCTTTGAGCTGCTGCCTGATGACGAGAGGCAGTGCGATAAGTGTAAGACCACCTGCTTTCTGTCTGCGCTGGCCTGCTCCAGCTGTTCGGAGCGTCTGGTGTGTCTCTATCACACTCAGGATCTGTGCAACTGCCCCACGGATAAACTCTACCTCAGGTAGTCATCTCCTCACGTGGCCACGCGAGTGTGCAAATGCACCAGTCAGACGTCTCTGTGCGATGGTAATTGTTGTTAATTCGATGACTTGTTTTTTTGTTTTTGCAGGTACAGATACACCCTGGATGAGTTGTTAGGCATGTTACACAGGCTAAAGGTCCGGTCGGAATCTTTCGATCACTGGGCCAACAGAGTGAAAGAGGCACTTGAGCAAGAGGAGGGAAATAAAATAGGTGGGGAATCATTCTAATATCGCCCAAGTTCGGTTTTGGTGACAGATTTTGTGGTTTTAAACAACAAATCTTTGCAGCGATTGAAGACTTGGACATGCTGAAGAATGAGGCGACAGAGAAGAAGTTTCCCGACAACGAGCTCCTGCGGAGGCTCAGTGGCGTGCTGAAGGACATCGAGCACTGTCAGCGGACCAGCGCCGAGCTCCTCAGTGACTCGAGGTGGGACGCTGCCCTGAGCACCTGACCCGGAAGCTGCTGCCTGTTCTGACACACGGTTGTGTTTCAGTGAGAAAAAGATGAAGTTGGCAGAGCTGAAAACTTTGATCCAGACGATGAAAAACCTGCCCTGTGTCATGAGCCAGTTGGAGGAAGTGCAGGTACAATTTTAATCAGATTTTTAGGCCTTCAAGGGTTGTAAAAGCGATCTTAAGGACTGTTTTATCTTCTTTCTCTGAAGGCGGTTCTGCCACCGGTGGAGGAGTTTCAGAGTCGCGCTCAGCAGCTGCTGGATGACAAAGAGTGGAGGAGGGACTCTCCTCCTGAGCAGCTCCAGATTATGTTGGAAGAAGGAGCTAAGCTGCCTGTTGTCGTGCCAGAGTGCGATTTACTGCAGGGCCTGAAGGAGCAGGGTCACTGGCTGACAGAGGTGAGGCGCACCCTGGGCACAGAGGGAGGCGAGCGACAGGAGGTGACCCTGGACGTGTTGAGAAACCTGATGGAAGCGGGCTGCAACGTGCCGCAGAGCGTGTCCGTGGAGACGGCCATGGCCGAACTTCAGGAGCTGCTAACCATCGCAGAACGCTGGGAGGAGAAGGCGCAGATCTGCTTAGAGCAAAGGTCGGTGGGAAGGAGTTTCCTCTGAGACCAGTCGCGACATCAGCACTCGTCCAAACCTTTGTCTGTTACGGTTTTGTTCCTTCAGGCAAAAGCATCCTCTCTCCACTCTGGATGCGATAGTGAACGAGGCTCAGCTCATTCCAGTCAAGCTCCCCAACATCATGGCCCTGCAGGGCTGTCTTAGTCGAGCGCGGGCGTGGGCCACAGACCTAGAGGAGATCCAGGTCAGTCCCAACGTCCCATTCAAATTGAAAGTCATTCACATCACTGCGAGGTACCTCGAACGATCGTCTAATTGTTTTTTTGCTCGGTGTAGAACGGGGAGCATTACCCGTGTCTGGATGACCTGGAGGGTCTGGTGGCTATCGGCAGGGACTTACCCGTCTACATGGAGGAGCTAAGACAGCTGGAGCTCCAGGTGGCCAGCGCCCACTCCTGGAAGGACAAGGCCAGCAAGACCTTCCTGAAGAAAAGCAGTCCGCACAGTTTGTTGGAGGTAGGCAGCCGTGTCGGCGCACACAGGCAGGGCTACTTCCCTGAAGAGCCTCGGGGTACCGAACTCTTGGTGCATGACTGAAAAGAAAAGCAGCTGTGGTGAAGATTAGAGCTTGGCAGGAGGCACAGACTGTGACCCTGACACGAGACAGGCTTCTGGCCTAAATTGGACTGAAGGCAGCAATCAAAACAAAAAAAAAAAATAGCTCAGTGTTAATGTCTGCAAATTCCATTGGTGCCCTACAGGTATTATGTCCATGTGCAAAAAGAAAAGAGAGGCGAGATGAGACGGAGCCACTGGACGATGAGTCCTTAGATGACTCTGATAACAACACTCTGGGCCTCTCTGCACAGGACCTGAGGGATCCTGCTGCGATAGTGAGTTTAAGAAGCAAACCGTGTTTAGCCTGAGCAACTTTAGCCCTTTTTTGCATGTCTTTTCATCTGAAGGGAGGATACAGAAGCGTCATTTGTTTGCCCTTCTGCAGGTGATGGCTTTCAAGGAGGGGGAGCACCAGGAGAAGGAGGCACTACTGAAGCTTCAGAAGCTAAATATGGTCAAATCAGGTCTCGACCCTGCTGCTTACAAAGAAGGCCAGGAGAACGGGAGATGGGAGGACGCCATGGAGACGGACTCCTCCAGCCAGTCGGAGAACTCTGTCAAGGAGAACGGCAATGGCGACCACGGCTGCAGCAGCGGCCCCGCTCAGTCGGTGTGCGTGTGCAGCGGTCAGCCTCGTAGCCCCCAGCTCCGCTGCCACCTGTGTAAAGACTGGTTCCACGGGGGCTGCGTCCCGTTCCCCTCCCTCCTCCCTGCCTCCGCACCGCCGGTCAACCCCCTCTGCTGGTGGGACTGGGACTCGCGTTTCTTGTGTCCTCGGTGCCAGCGGTCGCGGCGGCCGCGCCTGGAGACCATCCTGGCGCTGCTGGTAGCCCTGCAGAGGCTGCCCGTGCGTCTGCCCGAAGGCGAGGCGCTGCAGTGCCTGACGGAGAGGGCCATCAACTGGCAGGGCCGAGCCAAGGAGGCCCTGGAGACGCCCGAGCTGCAGCGGGTCCTCCAGAGGCTGCAGGAACTCAAAGACACTCTCAAGTGGGAAAACCAGGAGGACAGAAAGAGGACAGAAGACAGTTCTGTCATTGTTTTATCCGACTCCGAAGGAGGGGAGGGCGAGGACGCAGTTATCGATCTGACAGACGAGTCGCCGAAGAAGGGCACTAAAGAAAGCAATGGCACTCAGGTGGGTCTTTTCCACCGAGATTTCCCAAGTTTTGGATAGATTTCCAGGATTTTTCCAGGCGATTACCAGGAACTAATCTTGAATTTGTGTGAAACCTTGTTTCTTTAACAGGCTGCTTGTGAAAATGGCATCAGCAAGAAGTCGAATGTCCTCGGTAAGATCCCAGAAAGCTGTTTCAGAGCAGCCATCGGTGCCGTCAGCGGCGCTCACGCTGATTTCCGCATGCCTGACTGTGCAGGCGTGGAGCGTCTGCTGGCCCTGCTGCCCTCGCTGAAAGGGCAGGTTGTGGAGCTGTCGGCCGCCACCAGGACCCGCCTGGAGGAGCTGCTGCTGGAGGGAGACCTGCTGGAGGTGTCCCTGGACCAGACCTTCCTCATCCACAGAGTCTTACAGGCAGCTTCTGCTCCCCCCAGAGAGATGCTGCACACCCTCATCCAGGTCAGGAGCGCCGGGTGGACACGCGCACCGTCCAGTTCGCCCGTTTAAACCACCAATGGGGCGCTGCTCATCGAAAGCGGATCGATTTTAGCCGCTCTTGGTCTTTTTGTCACACAGATCGAGCTCGAAGAGCAGAGGCGAAGCAGCCGCAGTCGATCCAAGGACAAGCGGAAGAGAAAGAGCCACAGAGGTGAGGGCGGGGAGAAGGGCGCGCAGCCGTCCCCGGAAGGCTCCGAGTCCAAGAAAACCTGCCCCACCAGCCACTCGCCCGTCACCCGCCTTCATCCAGAGGTCAGATCTTCTGGAACCTTCTGCTAAAATGTCCCGTTGTTGAGGTTCAGGCTGATCCAGATGGTTGTGGTTGGTTTTTATTTTTAATTCACAGATTTTGTGATAGAGTCGAATCCAGGGAGCGAGGTTTTGCGTGCCAGAAGACAGTGTCACATAATGGAAAGATGCAGGACATCCACCCATAAACGCCCCCGTGCGCTTCACCCTCACCCCCTCACCCCCTCTCCTCACCCAGACATTATAACAGACTGATTCTACACTCCTCCTCCTCCTCCTCGTCCGCCTGCCCAAACGTTACTACCCACCCTTCCTGGACTCATTTTCCCTGTAAAATAGGAAGACGTGGTCGGACCGAGGCGGGACGCGCGGCGGTGGGAGCGTCTTCGGTCAGCTCTGAGGTCAGTCAGTATGAAATGTTTATCCCAAACGTATTAAATGGTAGTTGAGTCGCGCCTGTCGGAGGCAGTCGCCCTTTCAGTTGACTTGAAGTTGCGTAACCGTTGGTTTGTGGAGACCGTTGAGTTTGCTGGAGAAGCCGGAGGGGGAGTTTGGCTTTCACGGCCGATGTTCCACAGCGGCAGCGTGGGCCCATTCATAGATTTTTAGTTGTTTTAAACTCTTTGTTTCGAGGGGAAATGCATTTTGACTAAACTGATAAAGTTTTGGGAAGTGTTAAAAACAGGCGTTCATGTTTTTGGTGCTACTTTCCCAGAATGATTACGTACCTCTCGGCTTTCTTTCTCCCCCCTTTGTCTTAAGTTCGGGTGGTTTTGTTTTGGGTTTTTTTTTCTGTCAAACATCCATTTTATTCCTCTTTTTCTCCCTCTTTCCAGCCATTTTCCCTTTCAAAAATTCAACAGGTAACTTCACTGTAATTCACTTTGTCAGTTTACTTTGTTTGCCTGGGTTCAGATATATATTATTATTATTATTATTATTATTATTATTATTATTATTATTATCACTATTATTAATATTATTGATATTTCAGACACTCAGCTGTTGTGAGTTTGTGTATAAACTTTTCATTTTAATGTTGCCTATGTTTCTTTTCACTCTTGTTAGAAAAAATAAAGGTTTAGAATTGTTTAGGAAGCGCCGACTCATCATTTCATCTCCCGGAAGAAAACGGTCGACGCCGGTCGTCATGGTAACCGTATTTATTCATTTAAAAAATCTGAGCGGAGCCAGAAGGTCACAATATTAAACAGGAACACTTTCTATGCTAAATTGTAAACAAGTGGATTCACGCACCGACACAGTTACGATATGTTTAAAGGCGTTTTTGTTGTTAAATACATGAAAATGTCGCATGCACGATAATGAACAGATGTTAAAAGAACAGAGGTTGTAGTTTTTTATCGTTTTGGGCAGTAACCTAAGGGTCACCGCTTGAATTTTAGCCTGAAATTTAGGATTGAGTAATTCCCATCTTTTTTTTAAATTAAAGGAAACATTTGTGCTTCGTTTCAAAGTGAACCAGCCTTTTTGCTTTATTTTTTCACAGTATTTCTTTGTTTTTTAATGGAAATTGTGCTGTGATTTCTGAAGGCAACGTCTACTGTGCTGTTTCCAAAAGAAGGAGCATTTCCAACAAATATAGATGCGTTAAAAATCTGAAAACATGCTCCGCCGACGGCGTCTGAGCGCTGCTGCTGAAATGGCTCATCGGTAGGCGGCGCCATGGGCGTCGCATGGCCGCAATCCAGGGCGGGTGGAGCTGCTGCTCCTGTGCATCGCCTGACATTCCAAAGGAAAATGACCACCTGATCAAGGTTTGGAAAGAGCCGCGCTCTTCAGGTGCGCCAGGTGAAGGTGCCTCCTGCTCCTCAGACGGTGGTGACGGACAGCAGAGGGTTGTAGACCTTCTTCCCGTCCGCGGACCTGCTCCCGTGGGCCAGCAGCTCCTGGATGGTGATCCAGTTGTCCAGGATCCTGCGGCTGCGCTTCTTGGTGCTTCTGCGGTGCCACAGCTCCAGGATGGACGCGGCCTCCTGCTGGCCTCCCTGAACCCTCAGGAGGTCCAGCCGGCTCTGCACCATCAGCTCCCGCCGGCGCCGCTGCTCGCGGGCCCGCAGCAGCTGCTGCTTGCGCTCCTCTTTGCTCCAGTAGCGGCCCATCTTCATCTCGCTGACGGCGTCGTCGTCGGTGGTGGTGCCGCTCCGCTCCTCCCTGATCTTCATGGCCCGCGCCTTCAGGAGCCGGTCCCTGACGGGGCCGCTTGGCCACGTAGCGGGAACCGTCGCTGCGGATCTTCACTTTCCACTCCATGCGAGGGGAGGCGGGCGGCACGGGCGCAGGAAAGGCCAGGAGCAGGTCAGCTGACGCCTGGCCCCCGTCCTCGTAGGTGCTTCCCAGACTCATGGGACTGGCGCCGCCCTCTGGGTCCGGGTCTCCGTCCCTGGCCGGGGACGGAGACCTCAGCTGTGTGCAGCTGAGGTAGCGCCGAGGCGGCCTTGTCCTGGCAGGGCGGTGGGCCAGGTAGGGGCTGCTGTCTGCACCGGCCCCCCCGGACCGCTCCTTTGGGTGACGCCTCACCTCTGCGCCTTGCCTGCCGCCTGCGTCCCGAGACTGCGACCTGACCTTCGATCCCACTTCGGCGGCGTTCCTCGGCGGCGAGCAGGTGTGGTTGAGGTTGGCGCGGCCCCCGCCCCCTCCTGCGGCCCCCGCTCCGTCCCTCTGCGAGGAAGGCGGACGGAAGCGCTGGTTGGCCAAAGCGCTGCTTCTGCAGCTTCCCCCTCCGGTGTTGTAGGCGCTGGTGCCGTCCTTCTCGTAGCGCTCCCGCTCTGGGAGCTCGTTTATGTCCGAAAGGGCATGCTCGCAGGTCTCGGGTCTGCCCGGGGCCGCATGGATGTCCAAGCCCGTCCCCGTCCCCGTGCTCTTGTCCTCCAGGGGCCAGGCCTTGCGGCAACGTTCCCTCAGCTGCTGCATCTTCTGCGCCCTCAAGACATTGCGACATTTGCAACTCCAGGTGCCGGAGCTCCTCCTCCAGCAGGGCCAACTCGTGGGGCCAAAGCTTTTCATTCCTGTTAACATCCAGGGACACGCCGCCTCCTCCTCCTCCCCCTCCTTCCTCTTCTTCTTCTTCCTCTCGCGTTGACCCCTGACCCCCCTCCAGCGTGCTACTCCTCTCATAGTAACATTTGATCTCCAGGAGTTCTTTGTATCGCTCACACTCCTGCTCCGTCAGCCCCGGCATCGCCATCCTCACGGCGTCTCTGGCGTACGGCTTCTCCGGCTGGTCCCTGGGGTCCAGGCCCAGGCAGTCCAGGCCCAGGAGCGAGTCGGTGCTGAACCGGAGCTCCTGGGAGGGCAGCAAGGACGCCGAAAAAAACCTGCGCATGCTCCCGGGGGTGTTGGTGGCGTTGGTGTTGGAGGCACTGGTGTGGTCGTCTCCCAGCAGGTCGTGTTCCGACGACTCCTCGTTGCGCGTGCTTTCGTCCGTGCGGCCCACGCCGCTGTCCAGCTCCTGGCTGTTGCTCAGGACGGTCTGGAGCAAATCCGGAGAGTCCCGGCTGGTCTCGGTGTGCTGCCGGTCGACGCTGCCTGGTCCCACTCCCAGGCCGCTGGCGCTCTTCCTCACCAGGGGATGAGAGCTGTCCAGCAGCTCCAGGTCCGGTTCTTCGGCATCCAGCTGGGTGTCGCTCTAACGAGAGACGGAGCAGTTCAATGTTGGAAAGATAAATAGAAAAGAAAAATAAAATGTCAACTTTATGCAGGTATAATGTTATACACTGCCAGTATTTTTAAATTTCCTTATACAATTTAAAGAACCTTGGACGAGACGAGGCCTGCTGTGACGCCCTTTCGCCACTAGGCGGCGCTGCGCCCTCAGGTTTTACCAGCGCTTTTCTGGACCAATAAATCAGCTGCAGCGGTTTTTCTACAGCAGATTTAAATCCAGTTCACCACCCAGGGACCCAGTTTGAGTAAGATTATATTCATCTATGCATAAATACACAAAACCATTTTGATTAATGAGGAATTTGTGAAGGTTTTACTCCTTTAGAGGAGAGCATTGATTATCTTCCATCTCTTCGAACCACCCCCCCACCCACACACACACACACACACACACGCACACACACACACACACACACACACCCACACACACACACACTTTGATCTCTCCTTGTGAGCGTTCCTCTGATTCACTCTTGAATCCTAATGCGAGACCTTAGCGCTGTCGGCCTTTGGCAGCCGTGACTCCTCGTCCTGATCTCTCCACTACAAGGACATATTTACACAGAGGAAAGCTGGCTTGTGCGTGTGTGCGTGCACGTGTGCGTTGCACTAAGACCATTTTAATGAGGGCTGTTTAAATCTGCCCTTTAGCTACGGTCCAATGCTGCCTGAATACAGATGTTTTTCATCCCTCCGGTCGCTGCCTGACTTTGGTTTTAGATGATCAGATTATTTCTCTCTTTTCCAGGAGCTTCCTGACTTCTGCCGGAGGAATGACCTTGAGGAAAGCAAAGGGACCCATTTGTCTTCACCTTTATCTGGGGCTGGCACCTCCGTGGTGCCGACCTTTGACCCCCAGGAGCCAAAAAGAACCGTCTGATCTCGGCTTCGCTCCGATCTCGGCCGACAACAGTCAGTTTTTGTTGTCTGTGATCAATACCATTATTTTTGACCCCTACAGGCCCCCGTTTCTCCCCTCCCTCGCCACCAAACCACGTGAACTCGTTTCCAGCTCCGAGAAGACGGAGACAAATGGAACAAGAGCATTTTGAGGTCGTTTTCCAGAAGGGGCTCCCCGGGGAGGGAGAGAGAGAGAGAGAGAGAGAGAGAGAGAGAGAAGGTAAGTGTTTGGCTCTTCCTCACCTCCGTTTCAGGCCGTGCGAGGAGCAGCGAGATGTTGGTGCTGTCCTCCCTGGTGAGGATGGCCACGGCCTCCTCTCTGTCCTCCACGTCCAACCCGTTAATCTGACCCAAAAAAGAAAAAACGGGTTTATTTCAGCTCATCTCTGCACAGCGATACTTTTAAAACAGCATCTTCACCTGTAGGATTCGGTCTCCTTTGCGGATGCGTCCGTCTATGGCAGCGATCCCGTGTGGGTTGACCTGAACGAGGGAGGATCTTTTTCAGAGAAAGCGTGTCGACTGCATCCCAACGCGTCTGCGCTTCTCCTCACCTCTCCCACATAGATGCCCAGGTCCTCCTCCTCGTCCGTGCGGTAACAGACGGTCAGGCCCAGTTTGTCCTGCTGCCGGCTCTTGTACAGCTCCACCTCCTGCCGGGCAGAAAAGGTCGCAGAGGTCAGGGACGGGCAGCTCGGAAACCGGCTTCTGATTGGTCGGGGCGGCCTCACTTCGTACTCCAGCTCGTCCTGCCGGTCGACCTCGTGCTGGGCGGCGTCGAAGTAGTCGTTGGGGTCGTAGTAGACGGGTTCTGGAAAGCTGACAAGAACATGGGGAGGCTTTGGTGAAGATGGCGGAGGCGTTTGGTGGAGGTTTCCTGCTGCAGGACTCACAGGTCGTCGAACAGATACGGCTCCGGAGGCAGAGGGGGGGACGGCGGGGGATCGGGTGGGGGCGGAGCTCCGCAGGGATGCCGGCCGCTCCGGCCCGGAGCCAACAGGTTCTGGAAGCTGATGTCCGTCTGAGTGCAGCCGTCCACGCAGTCGGCCACGCCCATGGTCACCAGCCCTCCCCGGCTGGCCAGGCCGGCCCGCTTCCGGACCCCCCGCCTCCGGATGCTGGCCAGGAGGGGGTCCTGCAGGTCCTGGGCGGGGTCCCGCGACAGGCGGGACAGCTCCTTTACCTGAAAAGAAAGGGATGAGGTGATGACGTGTATTTATTTGCTTTGATCTTCCACTCAGAATTCTTTGATGTTTAAAACAACGGTTTTCTCCTTCAAACCTATTGAAATGCATATTAAATTCCAACCCTCCAGCCCCAACTAGGACCCTAAAACACACAATTGGGAGCAGAGAACTGAAGAGACCTTGAATCGATCGCTGGCTTCCAAAGAGCGCAACACGCGACTCTTCTGTGGAGAAAAGACGGCAGGAAAACGGTGAGAAAGCAAAGAAAACTGTGACCCGATGAGTGAAAACCAGGGACAGGCGTCTAAAAATGCCTTCCTTTATCAGCATCAACAATTATGCAAAACGCACTTATCGCAAATAGAATTTTCCCCCCCGAAGGCACATTTAATAACCTGGTTTCTCAGAAGTCCTGCTGGAACAGAACACGTCCAGGCGGTGAAAAATGGAGCTTTTCTGAGTCTGACGTTCAGACAGAACTCGCCTCCACTTAAATCACCGACTTCAATGCAACCGACAGACGCAGTCTCACCTTAGGAAGGGGTGGACTGGAATTAGGACCAGATTACCCTGTTTTTGATTCCATTTGTGCATCTGAATCAGTGGGTTTATTTTTTTTTATTATTATTATTTCTTTTATTACTTTAAAACACTGGATTTTTCCTGTTAAAAACCATAAATGTACGGAAATGAACCGAACTCTGACTCCCTGATATTCCGATCAGATGTTTGGAGTGAGAGCTGCCGTTCAGGCTGCAGGCTGCAGGCTGCAGGCTGTCGCAGCCTCTGCATCTCTGCTGCACACAGCCTCTGACCTTGGCCGTCTGCGGCGCTCCGCGCCTTCACCAGCCGTCTTTATTCCCTCTCTCCCGCTCGTCTCCCGTCTCCCGTCCCAGTAATTGCTTGCCACATCAGTGCCGCCGTGTGCAGCCAACTAGGGAAACTTCTTTTTGTGCTACGTTCGACCTCCTCGCCCGCTTCTCCATCCGCCCACCCTGAAGACCACGCCCACATCTCAGCAGAAGATGATAGAAGATGAGAATTCCCTCATGTTTAAATATGAAGATTGCTGATTGCTTAGAAAACCCCTTTGAATGCCCATTCCTTCCGTCCTTCCTTCCAGATTTCCGTTAGACCTCCGCCCTTCTTTTCTTTTCCCTTCGTGCTGCCTCAGCAGTTGCGTCTTCTCTGTCCTCTGGGGATGGACTCGTCACCATTTCCATTTATTCCAGCCTCGCTGCTCGTTTTCCTCTCATTCCAAACGCGGCTGGTGCATTTGAGCATCTATTGCGCCCTTTTAGCATTAGCATCTCTCTGTTGTCTCTGGGTTAGCAGGTCTGAAAACAAACGACTGGGCTCGTCTTCATCCGCACGCCTTTTCTCTGTTGTGTTCAAAACGGAACCTCGGAAAAGTGGTCCAGCCTCCGAGGAGGGAGGGGATGGGGCGTTGGGATGAAAGAGATGGAGAGAGTTCAAAGCAGGGATCCCGGGAGGGGAGGAACAGCGAGGAGAGGAAAGGTGAATTAAAGATGGAGGAGAAAACGAGCTTTCCAGGAAAGACTGGAAAAGAGTGAGAGAGCATGAAACCAGTGGACCACGGAGGCTGGTGGGAACGGGGTTGATGCCTAAGTGGTTCCTCTCTGAAGATCCTGAGGAAGACAGAGAGGAGGAGGAGTGGCGGGACGCTGCTGCATCGGGGGCCCCGCCAAGCCCACCTGTTCAACTCCACTCCTTCACTGGTTTGACCTCCTTCATCAGCTCTCGGTGACCCCCCATGTCTGATCTGGCTAATTTTCCTGGACAGGAAGGCAGAAGTTTGGCTCTCGGCCTCTGAGAACAGCAACGATATCGATTGGAAAAGCAGCAGAAGCTTTGAAACGGTGACCGTGAAGATCATGAGCCTCGGTGGGATTATGGATTATTCAAATCCACCTGATTCATCAATGTTACAACAAACGATTGGTTATTATCTGTCAGGCTGGGTAATAACAGGCGCTTCTGAGGCCCCTCCACCCCCGTTTAACACGACTTAGAGGTTCTCCATCAGTGTGAGGACTCCGACACACCTGTTGTGCTCTTTTGACAAACAATACGTGTCCAGACTGGTGCCGATGTGGACGGTACAGCAATATGGAACCATCGGGGACCTTTATGGATGCAATTTTTCATCAAATCTTTGAGAAGGTGTAAATATTCCAGCAGGAGTCTCCTTCTGGAACCTTATTTCAACTATTTCTACAAGTGGTGTAAATATATGTGTCTATTCAGGGAGATCATCTCAGACGTGTTCATCAGTCTGCCGGTCACACTGGGTAAGTGGCAGTTTTGTTTAAAGACGCTGTTGCCATGGGAACAGCCTGGTTCGACGGTGAGGAAGAGGAGAAAGAGAAGGGAGTGGCCCAAGGTCTCCGGAGGCCAGCGGGTGAGTGTGTCTGCGAGGATCCGCTCCATTATCTGCTCCGGGTGATTTACGGACCGCGGAGCTCCGAGGCCCCCCCCACCCGGCCCAGGCGGGACCCGGCGTGGAGAAAACGATGGCAAAGTCGGATCAAACGCCCCAGTTTTCCCACATGACCGTAGCTGTTTCATGCTGCTTCGATTGCCAAAAGCCAGTAAGTTTAATTTGAAGGTGTAATTAAACACGCTGGTTAATTAAAACAGCCCTCAGCAGTAAAGCCAGTGAAGTGTGTGTGTGTGTGTGTGTGTGTGTGAGGAGGGGCTCTGTTACAACCCCTCATCTAGGATTCTCTCCCTTTCGTCATATTTTTATGAATAACTGGGATTCAGGATCCCCGGAGCGGCCTGGAACAGCCGGATCGTCGAGTTCTGAGGGGTCCGTGTGTCTCTCGGATGCACCGAGGTGGGAATTCAACCCTCAAATTGTGTGTTTTTCCCGTAAAGTTTGTGGTGTACGTCCGACGCCGCCCTGTCGGAGCCACAGTCCCAGTTGGCGCGTGGTGCTGAGGCTGTAACCACGGCAACCGCCCCCTCTCTCGTTTTTAGAACCTGCTGCTCTGATTTCTCCGTGCCAACGCCGCTCTCAGACGGCTCTGATCTGCTCTCGGATCAGAATCTCCGTGATGGCTCCCATCAGAACCACCACGGAGCGGAAACGACCCCCGGACACAAGCGCCCGTCACCGTCGGACAGGGGTGCCGGCAGGGATCCCCCCCCTTCTGCTGAGTTGCAGGTCCAGAAAGACTTTTTGGCGCGAGGGCCAGACCGGAGGGAGGAGTGTGAGGGCGGACGAAGGCGGCTCACCTGGAACATGACCCTGTACTGGTCCTCGGGCTTCTGAACCACACACATGTTGCAGCCCATCCTGACAGGTTGCGGGACCGCGCGCGTCCACAGCTGGTGCAGATGTGGGCTCCTCCCTCCCAGGCTCGGTCGGGGTCTTTGTCTTTGGTGGCGGGGGAGCCCCACCCTCATCCACCCCTCAGAACTCCCCCTTCTCCTCTTCTTCTTCAGATGAAGGCTGCAATCCGCCGGTTTCTCAGATTAGCGTCCCCCGCTGCCGGTTCAGAGTTCTTCCATCACGTTGCCGAAGCTCCAAACACTTTCAGATGGTTGGTTCAGAAGGAGGCAGCTATCCAACCACCTGCCTCCATCCTTTCCCCTCGCTCCCCTACGCCCACACTGAGCCTCCCATCGGAAAAAAAAAAAATAATAATCCAGCTTCTGCTTTCTAGGATGGCTGAAGGGAGGACGCGCCGCAGCCGCGGGGCTAACTTTCCCCTCCGGAACTCCGCTTCACATGCAAATCTTTCTATTAGCCTCTAAACTATAGATGGGGGGGTTTCAGCTAATCTGCCGACGCGGCTCCGTCTGCCAGACCTGAGGTGAGGAGAAATGATGGATTATGATTGAATTCGCGACCTCTCTGCTGACAGCGAGCGAATCAATGAACCCGCTCGCAGGTCAATCTCTGTTTATCACGAGTCCCGTCAGAGTTTGTCTTTGTGACGGTTCCTTTTTACTCAGGCAGGGAAAATATTTATCTGCCCAGGAAGTTTCATGGTCTCTGGACTCTCTGCTCTTCCCGGGATATAATCTCCGCCTCAGTTAAGGTTCCACCGCTGAGCCGGAGCCACGGATCTTCACCCAACAACGCCTAAAATCCCAAACTCTGGCTCCCAGCGCGCCCAGTCGGGCGGCTGCGTGGACGCTCGGCAGAGGCGACCTGCAGGACGGCTTCCGTCTGCTCCTCCGTTTCCATCTCCTCCTCCACCTGGGCAGCCACCGCGGCAGCTAGCTTCGAAGAGACCACCTCCTGCCCGTGAAGTAAACGATCATTTGGGTCACTCCCTAAATCCTCCCGCAGTGAGAAATAGACGCAAAAGTTGCTCCTTCTGCAGCCTGCAGCCGTCCGCGGGTCCATTTCATTCCTCCTTTTGTCCGCTGGTCAACCAGGAGGTTTGCTGACTCTCCCAGGTGGCTCCTGCTGCAGCTTCTGCCTCAGGTCAGCCATAAATCCCCCCCGGCAGGCTGAGGGACGGCTGGCGGCTGGTCGGAGCTCCGCTTCCGCCCTCCGGAGTGATGCTGGCTGCCCCCCCCCTTCCACAGCAGCCGGGGGGACACAGAAGCAGGCTCTTCCCTGGGATCCTGCTGATCTGCAGCTGCTCTCCTCCAGCAGAAATTCACTCTGCTTTCTCTCTCCCTCGCCCTCTGTTTCTCCCTCCCCCTTGCTTTCTCCTCCCCCTCCCTCCCTTTCCCTCCCTCTCTCTCTCTCTCTCACCCTCTCCCTGTCTGTCTGGAACGCCTCTGCGTGAAAGTGAACGAAATATGGGATCTCTGGGATTATGGCTCGTCAGCCTTCTCGTGTCACCTTCAGTTGTGTTCAGACGGAGGGGAAAGGAACGGATGGTTGCACTTTTTCACGCGCAGAGCTGATGAGGCAGAGAGGAGGAGAAACCCAGCCAACTGCAGGTGTGACCGGATGAGGGGAAACCGTGTGTGGGAGAGATTCGGAGGAGCAGAAATGTGACGGACCGGCAGGTTTCTGCGGTAACCACGAGGACCCGCCGAGGGGGGCTGTGGTGGGGAAACGCGGGAAGCATTTAAATATGCATCCAGAGATTCCTGAGGCAAATCCTTCTTTCTTGTCCTGAAACTCCGCGTGTGTCAGACACTCACACTTGTTTTTCTGTTTAAAAATGTGTTCTGGGGAACGTCTGAGGGCTGGAGGAGAGAAGCCCAGATGGGTGGAGAGGAGAGCATCTATTACCACCGCTCCTCCGCCTTGGAACAAATCCGTTTGTAAAATTATCTTATTTATCACAAAATCACCACTTCTGAAGTGGCTTCGATGCGTTTCAACACACCTCCTTCTCCTCAGGGCCTCATTTCTGCGAGAATCTGAACTTGTGTCACTTTTATTTTGCTTTTTCAGTTATGAATTGATAAATAAACTGCTTTCCTGCAACTGGATCAAGTCAGTGGCAGCAAGAAAAATAAGGGACCACAGAGTTTGGACCCAAATACGGCTGCAAACCCGCCAGCTACGCGCTGGACAGGGGCCGTTTGTCCTCCGTTTCAGGACGGCGCTCTGCCGCCAAGTTTCTCCCAAGTTTCTGCTTCTTCAGGAAGATATCGACTAAGGGGAAGGGAAGTTGTGAGGTTGCTGAGGGTGAATTCTCCAGAGCGAAGGGCGTTGCCTCACCAGAGCTGCAGATGGACCTCCTCCTCCTCCTCCTCCTCCTCCTCCTCCCTCAACCTGCTGAAGGCTCTGGCCGGAGGACAGGCGGCCGTGGCCGAGGCAGGGTCCTCCTCCGGCCATCTGGCCCTCTGAGTTTGTGGCCCTTCCATTCCTTATCCCGCGGTCAGTCTTCCCACCATCCAGCAGCTCATCCTCCCTGGTGGCTCCTGAAACTCCAGGTTTGTCACGCCTCCTCTGTGTTCTGCACCTCTAAAAAGGTTTATTTCCCCTCCTCCATCGATAGAATTCATGGGTTTCTGTCAGGATTGGGAGATTTCTATTTTAAAAAACTTCTATTGCCACATTCCCTAATGGAAAAATTGTTTACGCCACTAAAGTGACGTGGCCGGAGCTTTTTAGGCGCTCCGGGAGGCTGTTTTCACCGAGAGCAAAGTCGACTGGGGAAGAAGTGAAGCAGAGAAAGGGAGGGAATGAAAAAGAAAAAAGCAGATTTTCTTTCAAGGATTTCCTGAGGCGAAAAAAAGCTGGAGCAGAGGAGGAGTAGAGAGAGCCCTGGCAGAATTTTAAGAGTGGTCTCATTATTTATTTACTCCCATGAGGAGTAAACATGGCGCCGCCACGTTTCCTGCGAGGGTGCGTGTGACACGGCGGCCGTGCGGCTGCAGCGACCGGCAGGCGGTGGAGGACGGCATCTCGCCGCAGCTTCATTCGTATTCTGCTGAGGTCCGGGCGTGTGAAAGCTATTTCACAGAGGAAGCGATGAGCTGCCTCGCAGAGGCACTGTGGCATGAGATGGGGGCTTGGATAGACGGAGGAGGAGGCAAATGAATTCTATCACGGGGGGGTGGGGGTGGGGGTGGGTGGGGAAACTTCGGCCTGCCTACTCAGGACCAATGACAGGAGAAAAGGAAGTGACAAACTTTAATTTACCAAACTTTTAGGCTCAAACGCTCCAGTCTGCCGTGTTTTTTATGATAGGTGTCCCACAAGGATCCATTTTAGATCCCCAACAGTTTATTCCATTCAATAACAATTTGGTGCTGTCTGGAAAATGTCTGATTTAAAATTTTTAGGGGGAGGTTGCGGTTTGTCAAAGTGCCCCTGAGCAAGGCTGGTGTGGCTGCAGCTTCAGAGTGTGTGTGGAGAAAAAGGACGCACAGGTGAAGGGTGGCAGGCATCCCACAGGGTAAAAAAGAACATGTCGGAAGACACAGGCCAGGAAAGATGATTTCAGGACAGCTGGAGGTGACGGAGGCAGGAAACGTTGGTGGGGAGGAGGGATGGAGTCGAGCCGGCAACCAGCAGGGTTGTGGAACAGGAGGAGGAGTGGGATTATCTGTCCATCGTGAGCCTGTCTAGCGGGCCCTGTTAGCCCTCTTTCATCATTTAATGGGTTTTCCTCTCATGAGGGAAGAATCAGAGGGGAATTAGTCCCATTCTTCCCATTTCCGTCCTCTCAAATCTCCACTCGTGACGGCGTTAAACCCTCCAGGCCCAATTCTCACCTCGGTCTTATCGTGTCACAGGGAGGGGATGAAGGTAGAGGGGACGTCAGGAGAGAGGGAGGAGGCAGCGCGAAGGAAGGGAGCGAAGCCAGCAGTTTGGAGAAAGATGGAATGAAGTCTGGGTGAAGCAGGAGAGGGAAGGAGGAGGAGGAGGAGGAGGAGGTTTGGCTGAAGCTGCAGGTCTGGATGAGGAAGGAAAACACAAACTGGGCAGCTGAGTCAAACTTTGGAAGGAGATTAATGTGGTGAAACAGAGGAAGAGGAGGAGGAGGAGGAAGATCGGCCAGATCAGCTTGCTCCTTCTGGTTGCACCATCCAGATTGATGATTCCCAGGTCAGCCTTGAGAGCAATGTTCCCGTTGGGAGTTGGAGCTCCAGAACCCAGGAACAGGCTGCGAGGCCGGTCGTGCTGAATATCCTGGACTTACCCGGAGACTCCGTTCCTCAGGGTGGCTCACCTGGCGGTTACCTCCGTGGTTAATGATCGGCTCTGTGGTTTTCCTCATCAATGGTTCTGATTTAATATCCGACCTCATCAATCCTCTCTCCACCCGTCTGATCGGATCAATCAGGACTTTATCTTCACTCGGACGATTTATTATAGATCAATACCATCGTCCAGGATGCTGTTGCCCGTAGGGACACGTGCACAGACTCACACTCCTTAATGCATTATGAAAGGAGAACGTGCACAATCCCATTAATTCCGCTCCATCCCTCCTTCCTCCCCCCTTACTGAACTCACCTAATGTGGTCCCCGGTGACGGCTGCCTGCCGGAGCGCCGGCTTTCACACCCAAACCTTGGATATTAGCCTGGAACGACGGCTTCGCTCTGGCTGTGCGCCAGTAAACACGTGGGACCCGTGTGTGTGGGTGTGTTTGTGCCGTGGAACAACAGACAAAGGCTGGTGTGAGCCTCTCCTGCCTGCAGACGAGTGGAATAAACAAGACTCGTCCCACCCAGGTGTTCCACAACATCTGCACGCCGTGTTTTTCCTCCTCCCACGCCCACTCCCACTTAGTCGCCCCAGGCTCAGCCAAATCAATATATCATTAGCCGGGCTCTCCTCTCAAAACCTCTTCTACCTTCCCATTTCACACCCTTTCATGCCATCGTTCTCTCTGAAAGACCTGGGCCTGCACCTCTCCGCCCTCTCTCCATCGCTGCCTCAGAAACTCAGAGGCCCAGAAATGGTAGACGGAGCTAAAAAGTGTAAGTAGGGCGGGGCGGTCAAAGTAATCGAGTAGAGACGAGGATGGCAGACGGGTGGGGTCGGGTATGGGTGGGGGAGGAGGAGCGGGGCAGAGATGGGGAGCGTGGGGGAGGGGAGCCTCACTGCTGCCGGCGTGGGTGTCGTAAACGTGTGATTGTGTTACGGTTGCAACCCCTCACCACACTACTGAGCCCAGGTGACGGTTGAGTCGGGTCAGTGAACGCCACACAAAAGCCAGCAGGTGGTAACAGAGGGAGCGTTAACGCTAGTTTAATTATTAAACGAGTGCTTCAATTAGTGATAAGACGACATCATACTAAGACTTCATATGGATTCTGATCATCCATAACCTCCATAATCTGGTTTCCCTCATTTGCAGACATCAGGATGACTGCACACAGCTGGGATGAGGTGACAGATTGCGACAAAAGAATGGAATCAGATCCTGGACTGGTTACTGCACAGAGAAATAGAAAGAGAGAGAGAGAGAGAGAGACGGGCACTGGCAGCACCAGTGAGGGTGCAGATGGAGGAGTCACCTTGACAGAGAGGAGGGGAGCAAGCGCAGGCACCCAGCGGCAGCACCTATCTGTTTCCTTTCAGACCACAAGGCTGTAGAACCTGAGCGTTCCCAGTTGGTGGGTTTGGCTAGAATTCATGCAGGATATATGATTAGTGCAGTAAAACTCCAGTAATCCCAGGAAAAGCTTCAGAAGCGTCTGCTGCTGTTTACCATAAACTCGGGAGTGTTCTGGTTTTCTCCCAGTGGAGGTGCATGTGGGAAAGTTGAAATATTGATCTAACCTGAGGATTTTCGTCAGGAGTAGAAATGCAATTTATAGGAAGGCAGAATTTTGTCATTTTACAGTCTAATTAATTAATTAATTTTTTAATTAGTAAACTAAATATAAGTTGCTGTTGTTGGTGTAATGTATTCTAGAGTTTTTTAAAAATAATTACAGCTAACGCTCCAAAGTTCAGACATCTTCGTTGGACAACAGCGCCCCCCTCTGGTAGATTTGTGCACAACTGCGATAAGTTGATCAGCTTGTTTTAAAGCTGACAGATCGATTTATATCCATTTATTTTTAGTTCTGTAACCAAATTACCCCTGTGAAATGTGATGGTGTGATTGATATATTGATCTTTTACAGTAAGACATTTCGAAAACATGTATTATCTCTAATTTCTGCCACAAAATTTAAATGATCTATTCGAAATGTGCGGGAATTTAAAGAAATATCACTACATTTTTTTCTCGATTACTACATCTTTCGGTTTTTTTTAAAAATAATAGTTATTTTAATTTAATTCATCGATGTGGTAAACCCCCAGGTCTGCCAGCAGGGGGCCTCAGTGCGTGGTCGGTCCCAAAAACAGTGACAAGAAAAACCACAGAACAAGAAACATTTCTCTTGTTTGTGTGTGTTTTCGCAGCCTCCAGCAAAAAACAGATAAACTGTGGGGAAATAAAACTGTCCTTCGTTTACAGACTGGAGCTTCAACAGATGTGAGTCGTGGTTGTTTTTGTGCAGAAACCGTCCTAAACGCCGAACAATCGGAACTTTTTCCGACAGCGATGTCGGCGTGTGGCGTGTCCGCCTGTGAAAACCGAGTCGAGTTTTACAGAATTCCGCTTTTTAAATAAAGCAGTTAGCTGGGAGACTAGCAGACTGCCTATGTGTCGCATGCAATTTCTGTTTTTGCATTAAGATATCGCTATTTTTGTTGTTTGACAGGGAAGGCATCCATGGATGAGAGCAATCCAGACTTTGTTCCCTCTGTATTTCCGAGGATTATTCCCAACCAAGCGACTGAAACAACGGTGGAACGCTAAGATGTGTGTGTGTGTGTGTGTGTGGTGTGTGTGTGGTTTATGAGTTTAAAGCTACTCCAAATAAGTCTCCAGCTTTGGCTAATTGGACCAAAAGAAGGGAGGGCTAGCATTAAAAGTTAAAATCTAAACACTGAATATCCAAACACTAATACACAAGAGCGGAGATGCAGGTTGTTCTGGGTAACCTCTCCCTCCCAGGGCTCATTTAGACAGACAGCAAATGTAATCATGATTTAACAAAACAAATCAGAAACCTGTGTAAAACCTTCTGTTTTCACAACTTGACTTTTCTGATGTTTTTTTCCAGGACGAGTAGATCAAAAGTGAGTAAGGTAGAAGCAGCAGGTTCTCCTCCGGATGGTCGGTTCTCTGATTTGAAGGAAGAAATGGGGTCATCTTCCCCGGTACTAAAGGTTTGCAACACTTTCCTATCTGGACGTCGTACATGCTTAATCGATGCGACAGTAAAGTCAGCTGTTCTGTGTCTTGGTTTTATAGGAAGAAGAAGCTTTGATTCAAGCAGATGAGGGTGAAATTCCGTTACAAGCGACATCCACCCCAAACAAGACCCGGGAATCAAAAGGCACCTCAAATCTGCAGCTAAAGTCTCCAGTTTTATGTTTAAGATCTGTTTTTGCACCGCTAGCTGGGTATCTGTGCGAGCTGTGCGATCAGACGTTCAGCAAAGCCTCCGAACTTGTGAAGCACAGGCAGCTTCATGAAAACCCAGAAAGCTCCCACGTCGGTGGAGACATTTTCCCGAAGCAGGAAGAACTCCCTGAACGTGTTCCGGAGCCCTCTTTTCCGTGCAACATGTGCGATCGATCGTTTACGACAAACCAGAGCCTCAAACGTCACAAACTGCTTCATGTCAAAGATGGCAGGAGGTGTCCCAAATGTGGCCAGATCTTCTGCCAGCTCCACAATCACATTTTATTCATGCCGCCGCCCAAGACTGAGCAGGACTCCTCCACCGACGGGTCCTCGTCGCAGGACTCCGACCTGAACGCCGAGTCCTCCTCGAACGAGTCTGTCCACGTGAAGACCGAGTCCTCCACCGAGGACTCGGCCCTGAAACAGAATTCCTTGGAAGATGCGTCTGAGCCAGAATCGGAGTCCTCCGCTGCGGCGACGGAGCCAGAGCCCTTAAGTGAAGCTCAGAATCCTCCACCTCCAGCCTGGCACCTAAAAGTCCCCCAGCAGGTCCCTCTGCCCAGGTTAAAAAGGGTGCTGAATCCACAAGCGGCCCGGTACTTTCGGGACGACTACCCCAGCGACTACGTCCAGCTCCACCTCCCTCAGCAGCCTCGGCTCCAGCCTCCCCTCGAGGTCTTCTCACCGCAGCGCCTCACGTCGGCGCTGCTCGAGGTCCGAAGGAATTACGAGTATATTTTGGGCAAACCGGTGAATGTTGAGGAAAGCAAAAGGCAATATACTGCTTACGACCTGGAAGTTGTGCTCCAAAATAGCCAATAACGGGGATCCAGGGTGGCTGATGTGGATATTTTGAATGTTAAACCTTTACATTTATAGGAATTTGACACTAAACTGTTTGATTTGCTCTTTAATAGTTTTTCATCAATAAATGATGTCCGTCCAAGTCCCTGTGTGGGTGACAGACCTTCGCTCTAATAGTAAAAACGACCTTATGGTCAAATTACACAACATTGTTCATTTAAATGTGTGTTTCTCTTTGTTTTTCGTGGCTTCTGTTCCTCCTCAGCCGGATGAGTCCGTCTGCACGCTGGACGCCTGTTGGTCCGCAGAGGCCCCGGCGGCTCTCATTGGTCGGACCGGGCGAAGCCGCGCCCTGATTGGCTGCCGTCGCCAGACCCCGACAGCGGATTGGCCGGCCGCTCCGGCAGCGGCGTTGACGGTGCTGATGCTGCGATAATGGCCTCCGGGTAGGCGGCAGCATCTGGAGCGGCCGTGCTCGGACCTCAGCGGGGAAACACGCTCGACTGACGGCGAAGGGACGCGGGCTCGGCGGCGGGGACCCGCGGGACACGCTCCAGCTGCGGCGGTGAAAGGGTGCGTGGGACGCCGGGGGGGCAGGGGGAGGCTGCTCGCTGGACTGGCTGCGCGGAGGGGAAGCCTCCATCTTCACGGACGCAGCTGTCGCCCCCATCCTCCCAGCAGCCTCCGCTCGGCCCATCGCTGCTCTGCATTGCGGAGGCCGTTTCGAGCGGTCCTCGTTTGGCTGCTCTCACGCCATCATCTCCTCGGTCCAAAGTGAATCGATGAATCCAAACTGTTTTGATTTGCACAGGATAACCTGAGACTCGCCGCGCGGGCTGGGGTTTGAAGTTACTTGTGCTGTTTTGATGCATGAAGTAGGTAATATCCGTGTGGCTTGTGTTTTCATCTAACCAAGGCTGCGCCTGCTTTTCCTTGTGATGGGAGGCTTCAGCCGCCAGAGGTTCTTCCAGGAGCTCCCCCACGGCTGCCTGCTGCCCACCGCCCAGCAGGGCCTGGAGCAGGTCTGGCAGCTGCTGGTCATCTGCCTGCTGTGTCGGCTCCTCTGGATGCTGGGTGAGCCCTCCCGCGTTCCCCATCTGCTCCGTTCTCCAGCGCCGCCGTCGTCGAACCCTTGTGTGCGTCTCCTCGCCACGCCAGGTCTGCCCTCCGTTGTGAAGCACCTGAGCACCGTGGCGGGAGGATTCTACGTTCTCTACCTGTTCTTCGAGCTCCACATGATCTGGGTGGTCCTCCTCAGCCTCCTCTGCTACCTCTTCCTCTTCTTGTGCCGCCACTCTACCATCCGCGGCGCCTTCCTCTCCATAACCGTGCTCATCTATCTGCTGCTGGGGTAAGAGACCACCTTACCGCTCTGGATGCCTCAGCCGCCGCGCACCTGAACCCAGTGTGATCCCGTCCCGGCAGGGAGCTGCACATGATGGACGCCACCAAATGGCACAAGATGAGAGGTGGGCCACATTTCATCCTCAAACAGAAAGACGGTGTCTTTGGGAGGGAATACGCCACGGTTCCTCTGCGCAGGCTCCCAGATGGTGGTCGCCATGAAAGCCATCTCGCTGGCCTTCGATTTGGACCGAGGCGTCGTCGCCAGCGTGCCGTCGCCCCTGGAGTTCATGGGGTACATCTACTTCGTGGGCACCGTCATCTTCGGCCCCTGGATCAGCTTTAACAGCTACAAAGAGGCCCTGGAGGGACGTCGGCTGGTGAGCGCGGCGGCGTCTCTCCGAGGTGGGAACCCGAGTCGGTTCCGTCCTGACGCTCGGGCTCGTTTCCGCTCCGCAGAACGTTTCCTGGTTTTTGAAGGCGTCTTTGAGCTGGCTGAAGAGCCAGGCCTGCCTGGTGGTCTCCAACTGCGTGGCTCCGTACCTCTTCCCCTATTTCATTCCCGTCTACGGGGACAAACTCCTGCGCAGGTGAGCCCGCGTTGGACTCCACCCCCCTTCGTCCCGCTTCTGTCCATCCCTAATTCTCCTCTCTGCTTCCTTTACAGCAAAAAGAGGCGGAAGATCAGGTGATTTAGCAGCTTGCGGGACACGTGGAACCTCCTCCATTTTCATTCAGTGTTGATTGCGTGCTGTGTCCACCCGCATGTGTCCACACCACCCCCTCGTGCCGGGACGCCCGTCCCACCCTCTCATTCACCACCAACGCCCCACCTTTCTCCGGAGACGCGCTCTAGTTAATCTCATGGCAAGTGAATGAAGCGCTTGTTTCAGCGCCAGCCGCCATTAACGCCGCGCTTCACCTTCTCTCTCTTCTTTGCTGCTTCTCAGAGGCGCTCCAGTCAAGTAGGTGTTAAAAAAAACCATCCGTTCGTTTTCACGGCTTCATCTTGACTCAGGAGGAGAAATGCAGCGTGCAGCTGAGCCGTCCCTCGTTGCTGTCCCCCCAGGTGGCTCCTGGCGTACGAGAACTCGCTGTCCTTCCACTTCAGCAACTATTTTGTCGGCTATCTGAGCGAAACCACGGCCACTCTGGCCGGGGCCGGTTTCAGCGAGGAGAAGGAGAACCTCAAATGGTGAAACGGAGCTTTTTTCTCCTCCTCTCCTGCCGGAGCAGCAGATTTTGAAGCCCTGGTGCTTTGCAGGGACATGACGGCGTCCAGGCCCCTGAGTGTCGAGTTCCCTCGGTCGATGGCGGAGGCGGTGACCTCCTGGAACCTGCCCATGTCTTCCTTCCTCCACACCTGTGAGTTGGAATCTGAAGCCGCCTCAGCTCCATGTTTGCCTTTTCACCAGCTTCCGCCCTCCCGCCCCCCCGCAGACGTTTTCAAGAGCGCTCTCAAATTTGGCACCTTCGCTGCTGTGATGATGACGTACGCCGCCAGCATGCTCCTCCACGTGAGTGCCGCACAGAAACCCGCCGCGCCTCCACCTCTGCACCGCTTGATGTGGGTGTCTCTGACTGGTTTGCCTCTCAGGGCCTGAGCTTTCATCTGGGCGCCGTGCTGGTGACGCTGGGCTTCACCACGTACGTCGAGCACGGTGAGAAACCAGCGCTCTTCTTCTTGAAGCCGTCGCCTAGCTCTGCACGGCCGTTAATTGCAGACGTGACGGTGCGCTGTCTCTGTAGTCTAACACTTTTTGGTGTTGCAGTGTTGCGGAAGAGGCTGGCGGTGGTGCTTAACGCCTGCATAATGTCCAAGAAATGTCCGCCGAACTGCTCGCACAGGAATAAGAAGGTAATGCCGCCTTTTTTGTCCTTTTTTTGGGGAATTGTGTATCTAAAGAGTGGTTGTGTGTCGGCTCCTCCTGCTGCAGGTGTTCTGGGTCTGTGTGATCAACGTAGCGTTCAGCGCGCTGGCGCTGGTTCACCTGACCTACCTGGGCTCCGTCTTTACCTCCAGTGTGGACTACATGGAGGAGGACGAGGTGAGTGATGAAAAAACGTGCGCGAGCGCACAGGCCGGAGCCGATGCTCGTCTTCTCTCCTCCGCAGGAGGATCCCACCCACCACACCATTCAGAAGTGGTCCGAGCTGAGCTGGACGAGCCACTGGGTCACCTTCGGGTGCTGGATAGTTTACCGGCTTGTTCTGTAATCAGGAGGGACAGAGGTTTTTAAAAACGAAGGTAAAAGAAGCAATAATGTGAGGTTCTCCACTCCGGCACTGTGACATCATCCGCCCAATCCACACACACACACACACACCGCAGACCCCTCCCCCGCAGTGGGACGGCTGGTAACGATGTTGCATTTGGAGTCTCGATCGAAAAGGTGTTAATTTCTGTTTTCTTTCCAGAAACACAGGAAAACCTTTCTTTTCCCCCACTGTCTCCGTTCCTCCACCTAGCTTGGCTTCGGTCAACGGACGTTTTAATAAAAACTTAATAGATTCTTAAAGAGAGTAGGAAATCTACTAATTAATTCATAACAGAGGAAATTTGGATTTTATTCTTGCCTACGGCTGTGCAGTTAATCCAACTTTAATTTTAGTTGGTAATTTGGGTTCCAAAGACCTCAGCAGTCTGACAAATTCTGCCCCAACGGCATCTAACGTACTTTTAAAAAAAAGTTTCCGACATCAGGACAGATGGGTTTGGTTTTGGTGTAAACCAGAACAATGCTGGTACGCTAAAGCTGCTCACTGACCCGAAGGACGGCTCCTCTTCCAGATCCTCACCAACCTTCACACACTGTCACAACTATTTTGCTTGCATGTGGCTGCGGCGAGCGTTACTGCATCTCTGCTGCATCAGTGGGGAAGATGCAGGTTTCCTTCAGGACGCTGTCAGTTTACAGAAACACACAGATAATGGGGAGATTTTGCGTCGGGAGCGTTGCTCACCGGACGTTACTGGGCACCTCCAGGAGAGAAACGTTCTCAGGCTTTGGCTCAGAAGACTTTTTTGAGGAATAAATTCCCTGTTGGCAATAATCTTAATCTAGGTAATTCCCTCTTTTTTTTTAAACCAGTGTTTGTTTCTAGAGCTTGTGGTCATGAGAAGAGCCCAGGCTGACAAGAACTAGTTCCCCTTTTAGTGCAGTTTAGCCAGATTTTATTGCATCTGATCATAATTTGTGGTGGAACTTCCTGACTGTGATGATGTCTGTTGAATTTTGGTTCTTTTTTTCGGTAACCTCTGATTCTATATTACCCCTGAGAGTTGCACAGATGTTGCTCGGCTGTATTAAATGCTTATCTTCACAGGCTGATCTCACTGCTGCTTTTAACGGTGCGTTCGTGTGACTGATGCTCACCTAATGAAAGAATGAGTCTGTTTCCCTTCTTTTGAATCTCTTTAGTCTCTCTTCTTCAGAAGTAGTGTTTTAGATTAGAGCCTGGATGTTTGTGCTCCACTCTGTGACTGATATTTACTATGATTACACTGACTTTTTTCCTGTCAAAGTGAGGACATTCACACACCTGTGATATTTTTATAAAATTTTACATGAAACCAGGATCGACGTCTTTGTTCAGTCTTATGAATAATGTGAATAAGGGGACATCAGAAAACACCAGAAGAGCTTGAACTGCCGTAAGAAATTGTTTATTTGGTGAATATTTACAAGAAGAATCTTTGGACTGTTACACAGTCAATGAAACTCCATCAGGGAAGGTGACAAACGCTTCTTTTTTAGCTCGAAGCCATGGTCCGGCTTGTTTTTTTTTTTCCAAGCAGCTAATAAGCTGGAGGGGACAATCTGGGGGGGTGGAGACAGATGGAGGTGTGGAGGTGGAAAGATAGACAGACTTTGAACAACAGATGGTGATGGATGGAGATGAGGTTTACAGTCTGCCTCTGTAAGAGGTGAGCAGACGCTGCGGTGGAAGGCGGCCGTACGACGGTCCAGCGTGCAGGTTGGGGAGGGAAAAGCGAGGGCCCGCTCAGCCCTGTCTGCCCCGGGGGCCCCCATGTTTGCGCCGGCACGAGCCCAGCAGAGTCTCCAACGCCATCTTCACAAAGGCCTGGAAGTTATTGCTTCTCTCCCTTCGGCTGTCCTGCGAGAGGACCAAACACAGACAGATAGCTTCACTGGAGACACAGCGGATCACTTCACCTCCACCCATCGTTCTCCGAAGGATCCAGCACAGAGTTTTCCCAACTTCCCTGGCTCCGTGTAAATGCTTACCTCCTTGCTTCTTGTTGTCATCTCCTTTCTGATCACCTTTCTTCGGCTGCTCTTTAGGACTCTGAGGTTGCTGTGGGATTGAAGTGATCATGAGGAAAATGAAATGGATTCAGAAAAAAGTGAGGCCAGTCCCCATTTTCCTACCTTGGTAGCTGACTTCTTGTCCGACTTATTACCTGACGGTGAGGAGAATATGTTCTGTTACTTTATTCCGAAACCCCAACCCTCTAAATTTTGTTCTGTATGTAATCAAGCTCCTTTTTTTATTACTCCCATAAAATAATGATTGATTGGTGTCGGCACACTCACCTTTCGTTCCTGGCATTCTGGCTGTGCTCCAGAGTCTGTGCAGATTTCTGAGAATGTGGCGCTTAATGTGCTGCTGAACTCGGTCATTTATGGCCCCTGGTCCTGAATGGCTCTGTCACTGGGGCCCCTTCGAGAAAGATCACCGTGGACAAGCAAAGAGCCCCGTCAGCTGAGCAGCATGCCCCGCAGCTCTGCAGGTCAGTGCTGAGCCAGGCGAAACCTCCAAGCTGACCTTGTAATACTGCCATTGTGAAGCCACTGGAACTGCCTGCTCACCTATTGTCCATGACCAGAAAGAGCTTTCTTTTTTTTTTTTCATAATTACACCATGTTGCCGGTGTAATTATGACATTTCCATCAAGTCAGGAATAACTAATATTTCCCGCTGCATTAAAATGTTATTATTAAAAGGGTGACGCTATTAATAAAAAAAATGATCTAAAATGCTCCAAAATAGTGCGATATGATTGCACGGCATTTTATAATAACTGTTTAGGTTTTGTCGTATGCTCTCTGTTAGAATTTAACCCGAAAAAAGTAACATATATTAATTAATAAATATAAATATTAAATATTTATTTCTAGAGATATAAATAAATAACATAAATTATAGAAATACATGAAAAAGTCCGACTTCGTGTCGGAGAAAGTGGGCGTGTCCAATGCGTGTCATGTGACTTCCGAGGCAGCAGCAATGGAGAGAAGCTAAGGAAGGTGAGCCTGTTTTAAAAGCATTCCCTCATGGTTCGTTGTGAATATCACCTGCTGTCCAACTATATAGAGCTGTTAATTTGGAAGCTAGTGTTCTATGTTGAAGAATACGCTGAAAATCGATATTTGGGTGGCAACGTCGCGTCATGTTCCGGCTAATAGCTAGCTATCGTTGGTTAGCTTAGCTGTCAAGAAGGTTCTCCTGCTTTGGCTGCTTCGAAAAAGGACCAAAAACTCCATTTTCAGTGTATCAGTGTTTCGTTTAACTCTAGCAATTTCGGCATGGCAAAATAAATAGTGGCAATACAACCAACGTGTGTTTAAAGCTGTTATTCCGTAATTAAATTCCGCATCATCGCTTCATGTGACGTAAGTTGGTAAATACTTTCATTTAGAGGAGACACGTAAAAGTCACTGTTGGCTTTTTTTTGTTGTTCTTGTTTTTTGTTCAGGAATCTGCCCTGCAAGTGTTTGTGGAATGGCAGCAGTTTGGCAGCAGGTTTTGGCAGTCGACGCAAGGTGAGACTCCAAACAGCAGAATATGGCCTTTAATGGCCAGGTTTGCTGCTGGGATCAGGTTTAACAGCTGACAGGAGACAAAGACGACAAGCCCACGGTAGCCTGACCCAAGCACCCTCCAGCTGGATGACTGTCACAGCGATAAAGACAACCTACATGCTGCAGCAGTGTGTTTATGATAGCAATCTAACAGACATCTAATGTTCTAAGTTTGTGTGTGTGTAACTGTGTACAATGTACGATTTCTGTATCGTCCCCAGGTACAATGCTTTACCGCACGCCCTACCTTTCCCACAGTTTCCGAACTCAGTACATTCCGCCGACGCAGCCCAGCTGCTCAGAAGAAGAAACGCCAAGTGTGGCTTTGAGCCGGGGCTGCGCAGGCAGTACCTGAGGCTGCGCAGCCAGCTGCTGGCCCTGCGCTACGGGCCCCTGTCTGAGCAGAGCAGCTTCAGGGCCAGCAGTGTGCGCAGCTCCCGCACCACACTGGACCGCATGGAGGTCAGACCCAAAGAAACAGAAAGGGCTGGAGTGGGTGTTAGCGATTGGGAAAAGAGACGTTGGAAGGGAAATATAGAATGCAAGATTCACAGCCAACTGCGCCAGTTGGCTGTGAGTTTATTTCTGATCTTAGCCAGGGACGACATTATTATCCCATGCCTTTTAAGCTGAGCAGCTTGGTTGAAATGGCTGGCATTAGCGATACATGTGACTACCACCAGTAACTCTATGACTTAGCCATTTTGTTAGCTTCTAAAGGTAATTATGAGTAGATGCTCATTCTTTTCTGAGTATTTGTGTTCACTTGTTTCTGCCTACTCGTACTTATGTAGTGTGTGTGTGTGTGTGTGTGTCTGTAGCACTCCGATCCATGTCTTTCTGCCCAGGACTTTGAGGAGGACCCCCGCGCCCAGGGGGCCCGCGGTCACCGCCGATCTGTCAGCAGAGGCTCCTACCAGCTGCAGGCCCAGATGAACAGGGCTGTTTATGATGAGAGGTAGCCAGGAAAGATGCCAGGCTCACCTGCGGCCTCTGCCAGCACATTTGACTCTGGCATATTTTACCGTGTGTGTGTGTGTGACTACATCTGCTCCTTGTCGCCTCGGCTCACAGGCCTCCGGGCAGTTTGGTGCCCACGTCCGTGGCAGAGGCCAGTCGTGCCATGGCAGGAGACACCACTTTGAGCGAAAACTATGCTTTTGCTGGCATGCACCACATCTTTGACCAACACGTCGACTCTGCTGGTAAGAAAAAGCTATTTTCACTGGACGCTAAGCGGTTCGGTCATGCCGATCTCTCTGCCCGGCTTCTGTGTAGTTCCACGGCTGCAGTTTGCCAACGACGACAAGCACCTGCTGGCCTGCTGCTCTCTGGATGGCTCCCTGTCCATCATGACCCTGTCCTCGTCTCCTCCCCGCGTGAAGGTGACCCTGAAAGGTCACGGAGGGCCCGTCACGGACTTCGCCTGGTCTCTGAGCAACGACATCATCGTGTCGACGTCGTTAGACGGGACCCTGCGGATCTGGAACACGGAGGACGGGCGCTGTATCCGAGAGGTCCGGGATCCGGAGTCCAGCGAGCTGCTGTGCTGCACCTTCCAGCCCATGAACAACAACCTGACAGTGGTGAGCCTTCCGCTTCAAAGACGGCTCGCGGTTTTAGAAAGAGCCCGAATCCATTTTGGACTCATTACAAAATGGTTAATTCTTGGCGAGACTGTAGGAAAATTGCAACTCGCTTTTCTATTTCCTCATCAAAAACCGGTGCGATTTATTTAATTTGATCAGTCCTGGCTCTGATGTGTATTCAATTCTTCCGTTGCTTTTCATTTTAATTAAACGCAACGTGAGGGAGATGGATGATTGTTCCTAATTAACAGCACCAACTGTGAGCAATAACCAGACGGGGGAACAAAATACAGGTATTGAGCTGCCGCTCCGAAACAACGGAGGCGCTCACCCTCCGCTGTGGTTCGCAGGTAGGAAACGGCAAGCACCACCTGCAGGTGGTGAATATCTCCACCGGGAAGAAGGTGAAGGGGGGCTCCAGTAAGCTGACAGGCCGCGTGCTGTCTCTGTCCTTTGATGCTCCGGGGAGGATCCTGTGGGCTGGCGACGACAGAGGGAGCATCTTCTCCTTCCTCTTTGATATGGCGACAGGTGCGCACACGTTCCCATCCGACAGAGTGCAGCGCGTGCACGGACTGACTCACCGGTGCTAATTATTTTTGTATGACACGTGTCTCCGGTTGAGAGGGGAAGCGTGTGCGTTGATCTCCGCTGTGCCTGCCTGCTGCTGCCCCTATAGGGAAGCTGACCAAAGCCAAGCGCCTGGTGGTGAGCGAAGGCAGCTCCATCTGCAGCATTTCTGCTCGGTCCTGGATTAGCCGAGAGGCCAGAGACCCCTCCCTGCTGGTCAACGCCTGTGTCAATAAGCTGCTGCTTTATAGGTCTGTAAGGGCAAGCGACAGCTTGGGCTCCTTCAGCTAAGACTCCGTTTAAAGTCCTTTATGTGCGCACACACACACGCGCACACACACACGCACACACAGGGGGGATTAACATTTGATCATTTGCAGGGTGGCTGATAACGATGGCACGCTACAGCTGAAGAGAAGTTTCCCCATTCAGCACGGATCCCAGCTGGTTCACAGCATCTTCTGCCCCCTCATGTCTTTCAGACAGGGGGCATGTGTGGGTAAGAAGCTTCCGCCTGATTCTCCTCCGTTAGAAACGCGGAGCTCTCGGAAAAAAAGCGGAAACCGTCCCGCGTGCGGCTGGTTCGCGGGACTCGGTTAGCGGCTCGCGTTTTTGCTGCTTATTTGAGTGAAATTCTTTGTGGTGTAATGTGTGCGTCCGCCCCAGGAGCATCGCCGCACGTGTGCGACAATCTGTTCTTCTGATTATTTCGATGAAGGCGCTGCAGGTTGGTGTCTCGGAGTAACAGAATCGTCTCTTTACCCCGTGCTCTGGCGCTGCTAGTGCCAGTTGGGAAGGTGGCAGAAAATGCCAGTGCATATGCTGAAGCATACTGCAGCATGTGAGGGAATATGTGGGTGGACCTACCCAGCATGCCTGGAGACAAAAAGCCAGCACGAGTGGTTCTGGAAGCAGCCGTGAACGCTCTGTCGTCCTTTGACGACGAAGCACGGCGCTGGGGTGGTCGGATGCCGATGCACAGCCTCGGTTCTGAAGTCAAACTCTTGGTTGTTGACGCTCTCGTTTCTCCCCGGACGCAGTGACCGGCAGCGAGGACGGCTGCGTCTACTTCTTCGACGTGGAGCGCAACACCAAGGCCATAGTGAACAAGCTGCAGGGTCACGGGGGCCCGGTGCTGGACGTCAGCTTCAACTGCGACGAGAGTTTACTGGCGTCCGCCGACTCCACGGGCATGGTCATCATCTGGAGGCGGGAGCAGAAGTGACCGCCCGCCGCCTCTCCGTCGCCGTCCAGAGGGCCCCCCCCCCCAGGCTCCATTACTGAGTTGATGTAACCACCCCGGACCTAACGGCGCTGTGTTGGCGGCAGAGGTAACGCTGACGGTCGGTGTGCGCGTCTGCCTCTGCCCCCGCCACCGCTGAGCCCCCGTGCATGTGTCATGGCTAATGTCAGGCTTTGAGCGTGACTAAAACGTGGTGTCGATGTGATGTGAAGAGGATCCGGTGTAACCAGACCTGACAGCGCCGCGCTGACGGTTCCTCTGACATAGATGTAGTTCACACTTGCGTAACTGTTGTTCTTTAAACAGTGCAGTGGAGTGTTGTACAACGGCCTTATTTCCTCCTGCGTATGGGAGCGCCTGCATGTCGGTAAGCATATCCAAGCGCTCCAGAAGTGTTTTCTTTGTGTTTGTGCTGTGAGTGTACCGATGGAGGCTGGTGGCCCATATGTGTAATTTATTTAACGCGCATACGGAATAAAGTAACTGTCAAAACCCGTTTGGAATGTGTTGGAGCTGACGGACAGAAATGGGCGTAGTAGGGGGTCAACACGCGGTGTAGGAGTGTGTTAGTCAGTGTGTGGGTAAAGGTTTCACACAGGAATCCCACTGCAAGCGCAGTAAAACCAGACTGAGGGATGCTGGTTCTACTGGGAGGGAGGAGCTAGCGTGGATCAGAATGATGTGAATTGGTCTTTTACCAGTGTGAGGGACGTCCGTGTGTCCTGTCGTGAGGGAAGAAAACTAAAAATAAATATTTTTAGATGGATTTGAACCATGAGACAGAGGCTGATGGATTGGAAAACAAGCTGTTAAAATCTGGGGATATTTAAAAAACGTCTGCTGCTCAAGAGCGTGGAAGTTTAAAACAATGGAAATGATTGTTCATTCATGTTCAAAATGGGTTCTTTATCGAGAGAATTCAACCCTGATGGATAGAACGTAACCAGGGCCTAATGGAGATGGAGAGATGCTCTCTGTATCCACTGGAAACATCCATTTCCATCGCTAGCCCAATCATTTTTAGAACAGAAGCACATTTAAATACCTCTGCCTGCAGAAGCACTGGCACCAAATAAGAATGGATGACACATTTCCTCCGAAGCGAAGCGAGGGCATGGCGGCTGCCATCTTGTGCTGCCGATTTCACCTAAATCTGCAACCAGGAGCAGTTGATGACCAAATTCATGCAGCTACCCTTTAAAAAAACAGAATTTACAATTTAATCACGACATTTCAGCGTACTTTACGCTACCAGATGAGGATGCCTTCACTAAGAGAGGCAAAGGGGAAATGATGTAACACCTGAGGGGAATTTTTCTAAATGTGCAACGTGTTTCTTTCAACGATGGAACAGGTCAGCAGACAGAATGCATCAAAAGTAGAGTCTTTATTGATGAGTGGGCAAAAGAACCACCTCGGTTGGACTGTACAGTTACAGAATATCATCGCAGAGCAACGCCAGGCGTCAAAATAATGGCCCTCGCTTCACGTTTGAGTCTGCCGCTCTGAGCCGGCGTCTGTACAGGTCGGAGTCCTCAGTCTGGTGTCCTCTAAATGCAGTGGAATGCATGCTAATACAGTTTGCCGTTCCAGGGTTTAGAAAACTGCCTGCGCTAATCTATCTATGCCAAACATACTGTCGGCCTGACCTTTGTGGGACATGAATCTTAATTTGGCGAGACGTCTGCACGTCGTCTAACCCAGTTTTTCACGCGCCCGGACTCCTGCGGGCTCCGTTCATGACTCAGGCCTTTTTAAACTTCCTCACACCCCGACACTGAACTAACGTCGTTTGCGATAAGGGGAAATATAAGATATCCTCGTAACATTCAAGTTTCCTTTACTTTAGGTGCAAATTCAGGTCTTTTAATTCGTCTATTCTCATAAGAGCATAACATTAGGTCAAAAACATTCAGTAGCTCATGTTAAAATGACACAACACCATCATTCAAGTCATTAAATCCCTCACACACTTCTTCCTTTTCTCGTCCACAGTAAAATCAGAGGTTTCCCGTCACGCCGATGCATCTGAACGAGAGAGGATTGTTTCATTTTGCACGTTCTTTGAGACACCGAGATGAGGCTGCTTTGACTGACTCGACGTTATTGGAAACTATTCTACCGGCGACACTTCACCGCCCTCGGTCTTTCTCCTCCTCCTCCTCTCTGAACCTCACACACATACGCACGGTTTCTATATAAAAACGCACAAGCAGAAATACACATTCCTGTACAGTCTATACAATAGGAAATCAAGTCTTATTTCAAAATAGTGTCATCTGCTTAACAGGTATCGTTTACAAATTAAGGAAAACAGGCAATTTTTTTTTTGTTTTGTTTTGTTCATTTTTTTTCCTTTTCAGTATAATACAAAGAATCCTGTCACGCCTTAAAAGGAGTCCAAAAAAATGGGAGCATGTCTGGGGTTTGGACAGCCGTTCGAACGTCTCCGAGGTCACCGGGTCCATCTGACCTTCTGCAGTCTTTGAGTTGAAAGAGGTGGGGTTGGCGTTGGGGTTGTGGGTGGGGTTGGGGGTGGCGGTGGGGTTGTCCATCGGTCCATTCACACCTTTTCAGTTCCGCGATGTGTTTCAAGGTGAGCCTGGCTCTGGTCGACACCGTGGCGTCCGTCTGCAGGGCGTTTCAGCCTCCAGGCCGCCGCTGAAATAAGGCAACGGTAGTTTTAAAAATTGCATTCTTCGCACGGTTGGAGCAGTGATTGTTGTGACCTCTCGCTCTCTAATGACACAGAACCGCAACACGAACGCACACTTTGTACATTTCTCCAGAGCTTCTCCGTTGCCCTTTCACACTGTTCCATTCACATCTCGACATTCTCCGGTTAAATGGCACCGCGCCTGCATTCGTTGGCAAAGAACTTTGATTTCGTTGTGCAAAACAACAAATCGGACACGTCGCCAAGGTGCATCGTTGCTCTCCTCCGGATTCCCTTTGAAGAGGTGGAACTTTGCGATCACATGATGCAGTAGGCCTCGTCCTGGGGCAGGTGCTGCTTAGTCCTCCAGTAGGTCGGCAGGTGGGCTCGCAGCACTTTCCTCAGGTCTTCGTTGAGCAGGAGGCAGAAGATGGGGGTTGACGGCAGCTTGGGCGAAGCTCATCCACACCGTGATGGACAGGTACTGGTGAGGGATGCTGCAGGACTTGACAAAGACCCTCCAGAAGCAGGCGATGATGTAGGGAGCCCAGAGGACCAGGAAGAGCAAGGTGATGGTGTAGAACATCCTGCCCAGCCTCCTCTCCGACCTCACCTCTTCCATCCCCAGCAGCCGTCGGTGCTGATTGTGTAAATTCTGCCTGATGCCCAACAGGGTGGGCGGCATGGGACCGCGACCGAACCCCGCGATCCAGTTAGCCGCAGCCTGACCTGTAGCTCCGGGGCCGTGGAAGGTCCAGTTCTGGCTGATGGCCGGCACCAGCTGGACGGGTTTCATCTTGCGGTGCCTGTACTCGAAGAGCAGGAGCTTGGCGTAGAAGCCGTGCGTGGCCAGGACCACCACGGCCAGCATGAGCATGAAGCCCAGGGTGTCGTTGGTCTTCAGGTAGCGGTGTTCAAAGATGCACTGGTCCTCGTCGCGGATGAATTTGTACGTTCCCACGTCAAAGACAGGCGGGAACGCCATGGCGACGGCCAGAGTCCACACCATGCAAATGATGGCGGCGCACGTCCAGATGGTCATGCGCTTGGCGTAGAAGCGGTGGTGGGCGATGGCAAGGTAGCGAGTGACCGCCACGCAGAACAGCATGAAGGCAGCGTGAAAACAGAAGAGCACCGCCATGAACGCCACAACTTTGCAACTCAAGGCACTGTAAGTCCAGGCCGAACTGTTGTGGACTGAAACCAGCACGAAAGGGAAGCAGGCGGCCGATCGGACCGCGTCGGCCAGGCACAGGTCCAGCAGGAAAAAGTAGGGAGCCTTGTGCAGCGTCCGGTCTCGCAGGACCAGCAGGGAGACCAGGAGGTTGCCCACCAGGCTGACACAGATGATCAGACCCAAGAAGACCAGCTTGAAGTAGGCAGACACATCTGTGGCGGAGATCCCCCCGCCACCGCCGCCGCTGTCGCTGCTGCCGCCGCTGCTGCTGCTGCCGCTGCGCGCTAGCCCGCTCTGCGAGGCCAGCACGGCCAGTAAGCTGCCGGGGCCATCGATGGCGAAGCTCTGGTTCACCATTCTACCGGCTTCCGCAGGAGCCGCCTTGTTCAGGCCCCCGTGTACACACTACTGGTCCGCTGAAGGGCGTCGGAACTGTCTGTGGCCCCCTCGTCTTTACAAAGAGAGGCCGAAATAATCTTTTCTACGTGGCAGATTCATCTTTCCTCTTTGTCCACAACTGCACCACCTGCGAACGACAGAAAACAGCTGTGAAGAGAGGCTGATTTGATCGCATGTCTTCTTTCAACGGCGTTGCTATTTTTGCTTATTCTAGAAGTCATTTTCTGGAAGTAGATGTTCTATGAAATGGGTCTTTGGAGGTTGGCTAATTTAGACATCTCTAAGCGATAGAAATGGCTGAAGTAGAGTAACGGCACCCAATAAAATACTGGCAGAAAATCAACCATTTTTTTGATCGGGAGGGGAAAATGCGTCGTCAAAGCCAGATTCCACCTGTCGGTGCGGCGTCTTTCTACACGCAGCCCAGCAGAAAGCAGAAATACCCAAGTCCAGCCTGTCAAAAGTGTTTCTGCGCCGCAGCACTTCAATAAAAGCACTCGAAGACCCCATTTTGATGGCTGAAAAGGCCGTTTTCCAGCCTAGTCATCAGGGCTGAAGCGAGGCACAAACCCACCGGGCAGAGCCGCGCCGGGCACCGCCGCGGAGGAGCTCGGCTCTGCTCGCTTTCTGGGATCAGATGAGCAGCTCTACAGCATGCCAGCTCCTTGGCTCTCTCAGTAATTACCTTGCCCGTTGCTAAGATACAACAGCTCGCATACTTTGTGCGAGTGTGGGTGTCTGAGTGAATGCATGCGGGTGTACGAGGGGGGAGCAGACAGAGTACAAGCAACACTGGGCATGTCCAACAAACAGAGATGTTGAGCACGAGCGCAGAACATCTCTCTCCCTCTCTCTCTCTCTCTCTCTCTCTCTCTCTCTCTCTTCCTCTCTCTCTCCCTCTCTCTCTCTCTCTCTCTCCTGGCTGCCTCCTGTTATGTGTCACACTCAGAGAGACGAGGGCGTCAGCTGCACCATTCAGAGGAAAAACACCAAAAAATCAGCAGGAGCGGGCAGCCGTCAGGATTTTACTGGAGGCCTTTGTGTGGAATCAGGAGCTGTGCCTGTGATTTTGATAAAAAGGCCTCCTCCTGGTGCCTCGCGCCGATAGATCCGGAGGGATCGTCTGAAAAGCGACATGCAGCATCTTTTCTGGGGGTAGTAACGCAGGGCTGAGCTTGTCTGGGTGGGCCTGCTCTATGTAGGCCATGGAAGAAAACCTGACGGGCTCACAACAGCCACTGATAAACACCGTCTGACCAGATGGGAAGGCCTTAAACAGGCTGCAAAACAAACGAACAGGTGTCAGAATCACCTCCGCCGCCCGTGCGTGCGTGCGTGCGAGACTACCTACCTCTCACCCCCTCATATTTCGGCGGATCTGTCCTTTTATTGTCACGACAGGAGCCACAAAGCGATGCCAGTCTGGTGGATTCGCGGTGCAACACCTCGACGGGAACGCACATAATAGAGACACGTCAAACGACACCTGTTAGGCAGAAATCCATCAGGAGGAAAGCAAACTGATAATCAACAGCTGATCGGCTCTGGTTATGCGTGTGTGTGGGGGGGAAAACCCCAGTGCCACCCTTTTACAGTTTCACGCCGAGGTCTGAATCTCATCCGACAAAATGATGTTGCATCGCGTCGAGCATCCACAAACAGACGCGCTCAAAATGGATGTGTAAACGTCCCGTTCTGGTGTTAAAATCCAAATGATGTCAGATTTTCAATGCATATAATAACCCACCCACAAACGACAGGGAGGAAAAAAGATCGCGCATCCCTTTAAACGGACCGTCTTGGCCGGTGGAACAATTAGTCCGCGCAGACATCAGCGGCGTCGACAGCCTCTTTTTCTCCATTTTCTTTCAGAAACAGACAGTTTTGTTCTTCTTCCCGTCTTTTTCCACACCCCACACTGTTAATATGCAGCCTTTGTTTTGCTGTCCAGCGAAGGTGGACCACATCTCACTGGTCAGCCCTCCATCGCAGAACGCGCACATTGAAAAAATAAAATAAAAATAAAAATACATCCAGCGGTGTCACCGAGGGCTTCACATTTTCGTCGAGACGACGACGGAGGAGGAAAACAAATAAAAGGACGCGGCGGCTGGTTCGGGCGAATTATTCCTGAATAATCCCAATTATGGCTGCTGGCGAGGAGGCAGCTCGCACATCGGCGGAAACGGTCGGTTTTATCCGGAGAGACAGGGAGAGGGAGGGGGGAGAGAGAGGGAGAGAGAGAGGGGGGGGGTGCAGGATCATGTTCCTCTCGTTTTCTGATGTTTGATTCGCTTTTCTCTGGTTTCATGCATGATGCTTCTGCTCCACCTGTCGGAAAAGCAGCCTGACAAACTGTCACGGCTGATTAAAGTGAACCAGCCAGAGTCACACAAAACCAGCCATGGCAGCTGCCAAGAATGGTGGGTCCTTCTTCTGTTCTTTATTTAAAAAAGAAAAGAACAGTTCAATAAAACGCAAATGATCCCACACCTGATCCGGGTTTGGCTCTTGGACGTCATCGAAACTGGTGAATTATAAAAACAAACATTATTGTCAGTGTGTTTCTGGATCTTAGCTTTTCTGAATATTGTTTTATTTTCTTTTAGATTACAGGGGAGCATCTCTGCGTGTCAAAATAGCAACGTTGTGCTGCTTCAAGAGGCAGAAATTAAATGTCTAAGAGTTGAGTTTACATTTATTATTATGAAGTTGTTTAAATCTGCAGGGGGATTTTGCAGTATTATTGTATCAGAAGGAGTCTGACATTTTCACCTCATCAAAGAATCGTCAGACGTATAAAACCAGCCTCGTCTTACAGCTGTGGGTCTCGCGTGTCGCCCTGACTTCAGCGCAATGCGCGGCCTCTGGCTCCCATCTGCAGCTCAGGTTTCCTCCTGTTTGTATTTCTTGAACCCGTGTCCACCACGTGTGTTAAATAATATAAAGAGACAGAAATGAGGAAGAATGGCAGGTTACAGTTGTGGTTTTTGGACTTTTTTAATTGCGCTACAGCAGACGTCCGTCGGTTCAAACATGGCGTCGGCCTGTTGTGCTACAAGAACAACAACCAGCGAGGAGCAACAGGAAGACTTGATGTGCAATAGTGAGGAAATGTGGAGGAAACTGGTGATCAATCACACTTTCCGCTCCGCCTCTGGGCAGGCAGCTCCGTCTCCGTTAATCCGCAACAAGTGTCTTCGGCTTCGCTTCTTCTAAATCTTTGCAGCATACGGAATTCAACCAGCAACAAGCTCAACGTGTTAATGGGGGAAATGTCAACAACACCCCCACAGACCACCTCTACACACCAGTGCTCGTTTCACCATTAAAATATCACCAGGATTCGTACCAGGCTTTCTCCTGCAACACTAAATACCAACAAAATAGTCTTCCATCGGTTAAAATGCTCAAGCTAGCCCTCACGGTGGTCCATATCTATTTGTCTGTTGCTTCTATTTTTTAAACTGGCTTGTTTTGGAATCGTGAGGCACTTAAAGGAAGAGGGCGGATGGCGATTGGCTGGAGAAAGGTGAAGCTGCTGGTCAAGGCGAGGTGGCTGCAGCCATCTTGTGCTGGTGACATCACTGGAAGTCCAAGAGTGGTGCAGCAGAGGCTTGGAACACACACACACACACACACGCAGCTGGGCTTGGTTTCTTTTTGGGTAACTAAACCTCAGATAACGTTAAACGTATCAGGTCACAAATCCAAACACAGGAGGCAATCATGGCTGATCTCCATTAGGAGAGGGCAGACTACAGTACCAAAGGACAATAATATACAATTATACTACATTTAATATATTTATATGTGCAAAAAAATATCTCGCTGTTTTTTTTTCCATATCCATTTGTGGTGTGCTGCAGACGGCCGCTAGGGGGCAGTGAGGAGGCGTGTGTGTCAGTTTTTGGAGCTCTCATGTTAGACGCTTTGATGCATGCGTGCTCAGACCGGCGGGGTCACAAACGCCGCAAGACAAGAAGCAGTCCGATGAAGAAGAGGGTGCTGGGCTCCTGGAGCACTACGGAGAGCGAGACGATCCCACCCAGGAGGACGGCAGACGACACCAGACTCCTGCCCACGTCCGGCTCAGCCCGGAGCTGGCAAAGCTCCGCTGGTGAGTTCAGTGGGCTGTGGGAGGCGTCTTGAGTCTCTGGGACGTGCTGCTCCTGTGGGCTCTGACTCGGGGCGGAGACGCGTGGACTCACAGTCTGGTCGTCCGCGGTCTCAGGTGACGCTGGAGATTCACCTTCTGACCTCAGCCGTGTCTGACCTTCAGCCGCTGGAAAGACGACGGTGGAATCTTCAGCGGGTTCCCTTATTCCCTCTGCAACCTCAAGGTCAAAGGTCACACCGGGGGCAGATGTGCATGCATGGCTGGGTGGCTTTGGGCTTGTTTTTTCCTGTTCTAACGCCGTGTCGGTGGCTGGAATATTCACACAGGAGTCCTCAGAGGGACGGCCTTCCTCTGCATCGGCCCGATCTTGCCGTGGCGGAGGAGGCGGAGCAGCCGGCTCGGCAGAGGCGCCGCTCCCCGCGGGCTCCTCGGACGGCCGGCTGCTGAATTCACAGCAGGGCTGCAGCTTTTCTGGGCGGAGGGATACGCTGGTGGGGGGCACACGGGGCGAATGAGCTGGTGGTGGGGCTTCAGAGGGGACACGATCACCTGGAAGGTCTGGGTCAGGTAGGACAGAGGGACCTTCTGGGTCGGTTCCCCTCTGGGAAAACACAAGTGAGACAACAGCAATGTGAGAATGTGGAGAATAGAGAGCGGTTTTTAATGTAAGATGGAGTCCATGCTGCCGCGAGCCAGGGGAGAATTTGGATGTTTACAGCATGACTTTGCCAAAAAATCTCTAGTGTATGTAATGATATGAAATCGTAGTACTTTAAGCCTAATGACAGTCTGATTGATTCGAGATCTATCTGTGCTCCTGCAACAGAGCAGCACAACTCCTGACTCTCACTTTTCTTCTTCCGCCTTCAACAACGTTAATCCTCAGGCCTGAAAACTGTCGGGATTAGTTCTGGTCTAATAACATTTCCATATTCTCCTTTAACCTTGAATTCGGAGACGACATACGGCAGAAATAAGACCCAAATCCTCGGTCGTGGCGCTGACTGCTTACTTCAGCATCCAACAACACCCATCATCGGAGGTCATCAAGAGGGGACTGTACGGGCCCATTTCCCAACAATTTACTATTAAATCTGACAGACCAAGGCAGGAAAACTTTAAAGTTTTCAGTCTTATGAATTACATTCTTGGTATTTTTCTTTCTTAGATACTAACCAATGAGGACATGTTAGCCTTTCTTATCCTCAGGTCACATGACAGCTCAGTCATCGAAAAATGTAAACAAAACATAGTCTTTTTAGATAATCTCATCGACAGATAGCAGCGGGTATTATTATCGTTACCGCCTCATCGTGCATCTTTATTTTCATTTCTGCTTCCGAGATCAAAGTGTAAAACTGAAAACACTCAGACGAAACGACAACGTTCTTCTGCCAAAAAGAAACAACATGCAAACTGAGATGAGCCTGATGGGAACATGCCCGGCTCTCTGTCTACATGTATGTCTGCAAATTCCAATTGTGCATAAAAACAAAATGAGTTTAAAAAAAAAAAAAAGGAACACATTCAGACAGAAGGTTAAATGGGCGGTGGCTAACGGTGGCTAACGGTGGCTAACGCGTGTCCATCGGAGCAGATACTCCCAGGTAGACACTGACTGGACCACATTAGTGCTCTGACCCGTGTCAAACAAATTCACCACCTGGGTTTGAATGAGCAGGACATGCACGGTGACACGTGTACAGTCACACTGACACGAGGAGCCATGCTGAGGTGGCGAGAAGCGTGACTTTACCTAAGTTGTTGCTGAAGCTTCAATGAGCTGTGGACAGTACAGACAAGCAGGCTGTTGGTTCGGATGGAAACGTTTGGTTTGGTTTACGAGGACACACCCGTAAGAGAAAACTCCTTTCAGAACGTCTTACCTGGTAGATGCTGATCTGTCATCGACAGCATGCAAGCTTATCTGCAGCTCTTTTTTGTAAACGTGCGCCCCAGCTGGCGAACCAGCAGCGCCTGTAGATAAAAGGAGCCTCACCTCGATGTCCAGCTCAGGCTGGACGATGACCGGGCACACTGGAACGGGCCTGAAGAGCCCCGGCTGGGTGGCTCCGGCTTCTTCTGCGGATTCCAAACTGGTAAATACACCACGATCCACCGTGGTGGTGAAAACTGTGACCTTTCGTTCCATCGGGCGACACCCTACCTCCTGTCTTCTCCTGCTCGTCCTCCGAATCAAAGCCATCATTCGCACTGGAACCAGAAGAGACGTTTTGGTTGTAGAAGCTGAACAACTGACTGTTCACACGGTAACGAAACATCTGTGTGATCACATCAGGAGAGCCCGACAACGGGAAGAAAGTCATCCTTTCATCAGCTCTGTTTGTGGTGGATTTGTGAATTATCAAAAGCCCTCGTGAGGTCACTGGCTGCTATTCCTGTGTCTGAAGTCTGGAATATTTGAAGTACGTTGGCTGGAGTTCGGAGCGTCATTGCCCAGGATGGGTCCCAAGTTAGACAAAGGTCAGAAACTGAGCAGCCTGTGGCCCTGGGAAGCATGTCCTCCTCACGTTACACCAGGCTTCACTCAGACATGCGCTTACTCTCCGATGCTCCACCGTTCGCCATCGTTTTCGCTAGCTCACGCCCAGCCTCGCAAAAAGACCAAGATTGGTGCAAATCCCAACCACCAGGCGCAATCAGAGGAGCTGTCCCAGAAACGCCGTTCCTGCTCCGGTCCCGGATGTTTCCCAGCAACCTGACCAACCCTGAACTGCTTTGGGTCAGCCCGGCGCCGTCTCCGTCTTCGGCTCTCTCTGTCCTGGACTCATCGCTCTGATCCCGCCCTAATCCAAACAGCTGCATTAGCCACCGGCGTGACGACAACATCAGTTTATACACCGTTTGCTCCTTTTATGGGAGCCGCGGAGATCTCTCCTGCTCCTCACAACACTCCAGGTATTTAGACGCTTCCATCGGGGATTAATTCATCTGGAGTCTGAGAGCACTCGAGCAAAAGAAGCCAAAATTGTTGCGCTGCCCGACGACTCTGGATGGAAAGGTCAGAGGTAAATTTAATGCAGGCCTGTAAACGACACCTGCCCTTTGCCTATTTTAATCGTCCTCACGCACCACCGAATGAGCGGCATTCTGGCGGGCGTGTGGCGGGTTTTTCTGGACTCAGGATGGGCCTCTGGGGAGGAGTTGGGTTTGCTTCCTGCTGTGTGGGACAGTGAAAACTGGACAACGAAGGAGGAGAAGCGGAGGTGGGGTTCCAGCGATCCCAGTCCCTCCTTTCAATCCGGTGACTCTGAGGTCTGCTCGGATCGCTCGGAGCCTGGGTAATTTCACTAGGCAGGACATGTCTTACCTTTAACCCCAAACACACACACACACACACACACACACCACTGCAGATTACAGTTATGCAATAACCAGGAGGGTGTGTGTGAAATCTGTTTGTTCCTGTTTGGAGGTAAAATCTAATATAGTACGAAAAACAGTGTTTGTGTGTGTGTGTGTGTGTGTGTGTGTGTGTGTGTGTGTGTGTGTGTGTGTGTGTGGGATAAAGACGCACCTGTAAACTTTGGGAGGCTTCAGGATGCCTCTGGTTTGCGGCGCGCTGATGGTTGGCTGCTCTGAATGGTCTTCATAGGACAAAAGCAGAGACACGGCGTAATTCATCGAGAAGTTATTAGCCCAGAAATCCCCCTCGGAGGTCTCGTAGCGAACCACAAACTCGATGCGGGAGCCGTCGGTGACGTAGGGGGGCGCAAAAGACAGCTTGAAGGAGAACTGGTCGGTGTCTCCGTCGTGGGAGCCGTGGACATACTCTGCTGGGTGGTCGAAGTGGGTGACCCAGTTGTCACTGGTGGCTCTGACATAAACTGCTTTGTGGAAAGAGATGTTGGAGACTCGTACCACACCGCTGAAGGAAAGGGGCTCGTTCTCCACTGGAGAGATCTCCTCCACCTCCACCTTGTGCGTGCGCACCGCCCGCAGCAGCGCGTCGCCGGCTAAGGCGGTGAAGCCGGGACGCACGCTGTAGCGCGGCTCCTTCCTCGCCTCCTCTTCCTCCCACCTGGCGCCGTCCTCTTCCTCGTCCGTGTCAAAGGCAGTGAATTCTTTGACATCGGTCAGATCCCCACCTGTTGTGTCCGCGAAGGACACCCGTTTCCCGGCGGACAGCGCCAGGTGGATCCGCATGTACTCGGCCGTCTCGTCGTAGATGGAGGCGCCGCGCTTTCGCGGCACCGGGGAGCATCTCGGGATAAGTCGGATGACCTCGGTGTCATCGTCCTCTTCCTCTTCCTCATCATCAGATCCGGCCGCTTCCTCCCCCGGAGATTTGCGCGTTTTAATGGTGGTGAAAAGGCCCTCCTCGCTCGGTATGCTCAAAAAAGACATTTTTGCGTAAGAAAACTCTCCTCATTGGATCTGTGCGCCGGGAATGCTCATTCGGCGTATCTTGGGCAGCAGAGGCCCATGGTTTGCGCAGCGGTGGGGCTCCTGCGCGGTCCCTGCGCGCACAGCCCGGCCTCGAGTTGCGCACACGAAACGCGTCTTTCCTGCCCTTGTGACAGCGTCTCCTTCGGTTTACACGTCTTTGTGCGGGACAGTTTGGCTGCCGTGGGTGAAGGAGCAGCTTCTAATTATAGCTCCAACCCACTGGGAGCTCCACGTCCCAGATTTGTCACGAAGTTGGTAGAATCCTGTGACTTTCACCCCCCCCCCCGCGCGTTCGGTTTGGTTCGGGCTGGTTTAACGGGGACGCGTCCAAACGCCAGGAGAACTAGACATTTAAAAAACAGAAATGAAGATTATAAATGGAGACTAATCACGAGGACGTTTGACGTGTCATAGTTGTGAGAAATAAAGTTTGCACATGGGAAACGTGCTCTAACTAAAAGTTAGATTCGACTCTTAAATTGTCCTTATTGTAACCATCGTTTATACTTTCGTAAACATAAAATTATTTAGACATGAAGACCGTAGACATGTCTAAGATTTCAAAATAACGGACAGCGCTTGGATAAGAGTCCTTTTTTAGTAATTTACATCTTTAGAGTCGTTTACTGTTGACGCACAAACCAACGCTTACATGGCAGATGGGACGTGAACACACCCTGGTCGCTGATTGGCTGATACTTTTGAGCGCGACGTGTCGCAGCCAATCAGGAGATTGTTTTTCTACTATGTGGCTCCGCGAATGAGCGAGCTAACCTGATGCGAAACACAAACTAACATAAAGAACGCTCTTGGTTGCAGAAGTCGCCTCGGCTTTGAAGGGTTTGTTTCTTTGGACTAGAACTTACTCCTTGGAGTTGCGCAGATGGAAAAATGTTTCAGCAGTCGCGGTGAGGAGATTGGAGTTTAGAAACGCGAGCTGGCTAACGTTAGCACTAGCTTGCTAGTTTGTGACGTTCGCCAGGCCGCGAACACATACAAGCGCGTTTTCTTCCGCTTTCACCGATAATGTAGTTTAAGACGGTCTCGGTTACGCACTGAAATCGAGTGTCTATATTCCACAGGTGTGGTCACTGGGTTGTGTCGACGATTATTGTCATTTAAGCGTGCGGGCTACTTGTCGTGATCGGTATTTTGGCTAGCTAGCCAGGATGAGCGAGGCGACGGACTGCAAACAGTCCGAGTCTGCAGCGAGGAAACGGCGTCCATCACCCGAGCGGGACGGCGATGGCACTGCGAGCAAGACTCTAAAACTGGCTGACGGGCAGGCGAGGGTCGCCTCGGAACGTTGCGACGGCAACGAGGCCGATAGTAACTTTGGGGGGAAGGCTCAAAGCGAGGCCGGTGCGGAGGATGGAGAGGAAGCAGCTGTTGTGCGTGCGGATCCCGAAGCAGCTGGCACCACTGCACAGCCCGTCAAGAACTCCGGTGGCCGGGGTGACAGAAGCAAGCTTCCAGCGTCTCCGGTCGGAGGGGAGCGGGGCCCCGAGCAGCGACCCTCGACGCACCGGTCCGACGCTGCAGCCATAGTGGCGGCCGAAGCCCTGGCCAGTTTGACAGCAGGGGATGAGGAGGGCAGCGAAGACACCCCGGGGTTCCTCAGAAAAAGGCTAAACAGACGAAACAGGGGAGTAAATTCAGAGCCAGAGGGAGCCAGCACTCGGCCGGGGCCGGGGCCAGCTCCAGGACGCAGGCGGCGGCCGCCGACAGCTCCACATCTGTGCTCCGCGCCGGCGGGGAAGAGGGGAAAGACCTGCCCGAAGCGGAGGAGGGCGACGATTCCTTGTCGGGATCGTCCTCCACTCCCAGCTCCTCTTTCCCGTCGGACAACGAGGACAATGACGACGGCGAGTGCGCCATCGTTTCGGTGAAGATGGCCCCAGAGATGCGGCAGTCGGTGGCCCTGTTGGCCCAGGTGCAGATGAGGCTGGAGGCTCTGGAGAAGAAGAGCGCCCGACTGCACCAGCGACTGGAGCTCAAGATCCCACCGGCAGCGCCGGCCGCATCTGGACCAGCGCAGCTCCTATCGCCAAGACCATCCCAGGCTTCTGGGTGACGGCTGTATCCTCCACAGAGAAGTAGCCATAAACTGTGTCGTCGTTGTCGTCGTCGTTGTCGTTGTCGTTTTCCCTGACTCGTACCGCTCCAGCTGCTGAACCATCCACACCTCTCGGCTCACATCGACGAGACGGACGAGGACGCGCTCAGCTACATGACGGACCTGGAGGTGAGCGCCGCCGCCGGTGTGTGATGTGTGCGCTGCTGCTCCGCCCAGCCGTCAGACCTCTTTTCCCTGCCCCCCCCCCCCAGATCGAGTCTTTCGACAACAACAAAGTGGCGCTACAGGATCCGTTTCCACTTCAGGCGGAATCCCTACTTCCAGAACAACATCATCATGAAGGAGCTCCACGTGGGCGTGAGAGGTGAGCGGGAGCCAGGGGTGGGGGTGCTGTGTGTGGCCGTGGGCTCTGACCGCTGGCTCGGTCCCTCAGGGGCCCCCACGGTCCTTCTCCAACCCCATCCTGTGGCACCGCGGCCAGAACCTGACGGCCAACAGCGAACCCAGGAAGTCCTCGCGCGGCGTCTATCAGACCTTCTTCAACTGGTTCAGCGACCACGGCAACCCGAGACAGGACGACGTGGCCCAGGTACCGGTGCGGTGGTTGAGCGGCGGGGCCCCCAGCGGCAGGGGGCCCGGGGCCCGACGGGGGTGGAGAACAGGCTGAGATATCGGTGCTTCTCTTCAGATTCTCAAAGACGACCTGTATAGAGACCCTCTGAGATACTACCTCACACCGCTGTGGGAGCCCAGAGAGAACGGCAGGTAACCAGCGTCACACACACACACGCATGCACATGTGGCTAGGTGTGTGTGTGTGTGTGTTCTCTCGTTCATGTGCGTGTGTGTGTGTGTCCACGGTGGGGGCAGCGGGGCCAAAACAGGCGACAACAGCAAAGGGGACGAGTGTGTGGTGATCTCCGACTCAGACGACGATCCCGACGAAGATGAACCCGGTCCAGGGAACATCGAAGAGGAGGAGGAGGCTGATGAAGAGGAGGAGGAGGAAGAAGAAGACGAGGAAGAGGAGGAGGAGAGGGGTCCAAGTGCTGGTCAGTGCTCATGTTACTCACAAAACCTCTGCTTCCTCACCGGTGGACTCAGGTTCAGGGGGACGAGTTAAGGAACACGTCCTTCCTCCTCTTGGACAGGGTGTCCCCCAGATAAGAGCTTTTGTTTAAAATCACACCTAATGTCGTGAGCGAGGGGGTGGGGCCTGTTGGGAATGTCTGGCTAAACAGGCTAAACTGAAAAGAGAGAAAATGTGTCCTCCCCAGATGAGAGCCCGCATGAGCAGGCGGATGGGGGGAGGTTGTGATTGACGGTAAGACGCCACTCCACGGCAGCGCCGCCACCTCACCACTGTCAACAGTCAGAGCGCAGCAGTCAGACCACTGGGTGGCTTCTTTAGCTTCACCACACATCCATGTAGCCAGCAGACCCCCCAGCCTGCAGCAGTGGGTCGGTCTCCCTGGAGAAGGAGCGAATCAGGGTTTATTCTCAGGTTGAGGGAGAAGAAACGGTTAGCTTGTAGATCTCCTATTTAATTCTGTTTGGGTTCCTCAGCCATCAGGTCACGGCAGCCCTGGTTCCTTTGTTTTTTCCAGGCTCTGACGACAGCGAGCAGGATGACGAGGAGGCCTGAGAGAACCGAGCAGGAGGAAGAGCGTCACCCTGGACATGACGGAGACGAGCACCACCGGAGGAAACTGGCATCCCATGCACAGAATTCTTGTTTCTTACTGAAAACAACAGCTCTTCAGGGGTTTCTGCTGTAGTAGTAAAGCCAAGGCAGCCTGTTTCTACTGATACATTCTGAACTCTGTATCCTGATGCTTCGAATTCACCTTTTTGCAACCTATTTTTTCTAAACCAGTGCGTAATTTATTGTGAAATGCGTCAAAATCTGTGCTCGGAAAGCTTTTTTGATGTAAAGCGGACCACCCAACACCGTTTCCAGGGTCAGGTTACTTTTTTTGGCTGCTTTTTACAATTCAAATCAATAATAATTCCACACGCTAAATTCGTATTTGCTACTTCTTGGATGCACTCGGTACCGAACCAAAATTTGTTCTCAGGGATGATCGCTTACACACTTTTACGCTCTGGTATTATTTGCTCTGCGAGCAACAACGTAGTGAACCGAAAGAACACCTGCGTACGCTCACGGTGCCGACCCTTCTCCATCTGTGCGTGAGCGTTTCGGCCACGTCTGTGTCCAAAACCAACGTTTCATCTTTGGATTCCTTTATTTCACTTCTAATTATGTAGTTTTGGGTTTATTTTTTACCTTTAGATTTCAGCTAAACTTTCATGTAATGATTTGGATGTTTTGTAATGTCTGTATTTATTTACTTTTGGGTTTCTTTCTCTTTTCTGAGTGTCCACGAAGGCCTAAACAAACTGAAATCTGCACAGTGAGTAAACGTCAGTGAAGTTCACAGCAACATGATGGGCTGCACTGTAAACTGTACTCTTTTTTTTTTTTTTTTTAATCAAAAAACTTGTTAAGTAATCTAAAAGTTTCCTTTTTTAACCATGAATACACTTAGGAATATTTTATTTGTTGTGTTATGTTCATAAAACACTGTAGTTCAAATATCTATACTTGTTTTGGGGGGGTTTTTTTTGCTTATTTGATTATCGTTCTTATTTGCATTAGATAAATGTCCATCTTTAAATAAAGTAAGCAGTGTGAGGTGGCTGTTACTCTTCTCCAGCCTCTGTCTTTAAGGTTTTACTAAAATGTGTTGATTTTTTTGCCTGCTCAGGTGTCAGGTTCTACAAAAAAAAAAAAAAGAATTCATTGAGTTTGAGCAAGTATTTCACTTTTGATAAACAATGGGCGGCTGAAGTTAACATAAAACCATAAATAAAGGTTGCAAATTGTCCTTGTAAACTGGATGAAATAAGGTAATAAGGAAATAAGCAGTAAAATAAGGTTAAGAACAAAAGTCTAGATCAGGGGAGGGCAAACTTTGATTCGTGGGCCACAATGGGTTCTAACATTTGACAAAGGGGCCGGACCAGGAGCAGATGGACGGAGTGCTCTGGTACCCCACCTCACTGGAGAAAAAATACACATCTTGGGATATGGTGAAAACATGGCCCTTATTCCCGCCGATCCTGAAGCCTCCGCCCCTGTGCAGAATATCCCCCTGCCCAAATCCTTTCCCCTCACCCTAGCGCTAACCCTAAACCTGACCCTAACCGTTAACCCCTCCCTCGCCCCACCCCAGGCCCCCGCCCTGTCCCTTGCCCATGCCCTAACCCTAACCCTAACCCTAGCCCTACCCTAAACCCAACTCATACCCCAACCCTAACCTATCCTTTGGTGATGGTTAGGGCTAGGGTTAGGGTTAGGGTTAGGGTTGGGGTATGAGTTGGGTTTAGGGTAGGACTAGGGTTAGGGTTAGGGCTAGGGTTAGGGTTAGGGCTAGGGTTAAGGCTTGGGTTAGGGCTAGGGTTAGGTTTACGGTTAGGGTTAGGTTTAGGGTTAACGCTAGGGTTAGGGCTAGGATTAGGGCTAGGG
>CAAE01014729.1:1528718-1586493 GCA_000180735.1 Tetraodon nigroviridis
TTTAAAAATGTCAAATTTATGTCCATAACAAGCTAATTGTGGCTACAGTATCACCATGTTGCACTAGCTTCCCATCCCGCTAAGCTAACCACTCACTCGTCACTTTGGTCTCTTGAACACAAATTATATCCGCGTCCAGAGAATCAAGAGCTTTTTTGATGCCACCTCTGAACGCCCGTATTCCATTAATGTTCCAGGTAACGATCCTCATTATTTAGGTTGGCGTTAGTTGTCGACACAAGTGTGCATTTTCAAAAGTTCTATTTTTTGTCATACCCGGAAGAACAAAGGAAGAGTCCAACGCACGAGCGGAAGTGGGTTTGGTTACCAATATTTAAGCATTTCCTTGAACGTTATTGATTGTTGAAAAAATTCAACTTGTTATTTTCGTTATCGAAGCTTTATATTTAGAAACAGGGATATTTATGACCCACCAAGATAATTAAATGAACTAATTTTTTTGCGTAGTTGCATCAACTGGTGTGCCCGCTAGAGGGCGCGACGGTGCGTTCGGGTTTTCGGCGCGCTTTCCAGTAGAGCGGACGTCCAGGAGAACCGGTGAGGAAAGGAGGCGTTTGTTTGTGCTCTAACCTCTGCTGGTACCCGGAGCGACTGCGGAGCTCAGCGAACGCTTCTCCTGCCTCGGTCACGTAGGGGAAACCTTACCGAGAGTGACTGACCCCAGCTGCGAGGAAATAAACCCGTACGGTAAGTAGCTAGTGTGGCTAACTGTCTCCGTTAGCGATGCTAATTAGCGCTGTGATAGTTCATAGTTGACGTTTTTACTACCCAGAGAGTCAGATAAAAGGTGCCTGTTCTGTCGCTATGTACAGATATGAGAAACCAGCCGTAGATTATTTGAGCTTTACAGCCTGCTGTTCTGTTAGCACCGTGATATCGCTTCTTTATGCATCAGGCCAAAACTACTCTTGCTAGCTGTCCGCCGGCCATGTCCTTTTCGCAGTCGCCTGTCGTCGGAGTTCATCCATGCCAGAATATTCTAAAATGTTCCTTCCAAGTGCCATCTTTTTTTTTTTATACAGAATGTGTTTCATTTACAACCTACTTCTTGGCCAAGGATTCCGCCGTGTTTTCGCTTTAGAGAACCCCAGGAGCGATGGGGTGATGGTGGGTTTTAGGTTGGTAGTTAACATCCTTTAGCATCGCACAGCGGGGACAGCTGCTGCTTCCATCTTCGGTCAAACAGGACACAAGGACCCGGAGAGTCCGCCCCACCCAAATAATGAGTCAACCAAGTACAATCTGATTATTAAATCAGATTTTCGCTTGTGTTTAATGGAGGACAGGACATTCTAAAAACGGGTATTGCAGACAGTGATATTAACGCTTATAGATGGTAACTGATCATGTGAAATGCTCCTTGTTGCAATTCTGACGAGATCCCACAAAAAACAGGTTTAACTTTTATAAGATCATCTACAGGTGCACTCTAAATTTCATTTTATATTCTTTAACTCGTATTTGGTGGACATGATGCTTGAAATAGCAGAAGTTGTGTAAATGCATGTTCTTGTGTCATTAGATGTTTTATAATAGAGGTGGAATTGTTCTCCTATTCAACCAGTCACGTTGTTAATCTGTGCAAAGTGCAGCTCGTTTGGTAATGTGATTTATGAAATGCCACGTTTGTTTCCCAGGCATTCTTCTGAGTACTTTATATAAATCTTTGTGTTCCTCTCTTTGTTTTGTACCTTGAAGTAATGAGAGAGGAGGAGGAGGCGTAGAGCAGCAGTAGAACATTGACAGTCAAGTGGGTGCCCGGGCAAGGATGCTGGAGGCAGATGCCGAGCCAGCAGGTCCAGCAGCGGAGGGAGAAGAGGAGGAGGTGGAGATGGAGAGCCAAGATTTGAAGGCTGAGGTGATGCGGCTGACACTGGAGCTTCAGGAAGCCACAGAGGAGAAGCTACAGGCCGCCCGCTATGGACTGGTGGTGCTGGAGGAAAGTGCTGCTCTCAAAATGAAGCACAGGCAGCTGGAAGAGGAACACGAAGCTCTCAAAGAGGAACTACAGGGACTCAAAGAGGTGGGAGCCACGATGTTACTGACCGTAAAGGTTCAGCTGCTATAAAACACGGTCCACTCACTCTGACTGATCTGACTAACTTCTCTATGTTATATAATTACCCCTTTTCCTGGAAGGAGGCAGGAGTACAGAACTTCGCTTCTTTTTCTTTAAATTGATCTATATTGGCCCGATTTCTCGTCGGTTGACTGACCTGCTGAGTGTGTTCAGACTCGGTGTTAACGAGCAGCCTTGTATAACCGCTCACCCGTGTTCGGTTGAGCGTGTTTTTATTGGCGTATTCATTTAACACCTGAATGTATAATTCTATCATCGCTGATGCGTAATGGCCTGGTGTTGCAGATGACAGCGAGCGGCTAAAACTGAATAACATACAGCACTATAATGTGCATGCAGATGTTGACGTGCCCTCACCCTTTTTAAAAACCCGTCTGCAGGCATTTGCAGATTCTGTGAGCAGTCAGAAGCGTGCAGCTGCTGATGGAGAGTGCCGTGAGGAGTGCTTGCTGCAGGAGACGGCTTCTAAGGAGGCTGCCATGGCAACGCGCATCGAGGAAGTCCAGGCCGAGCTAAAGCAAACTCGGCTCGCTCTGAGCAATACTCATGCGGAGATCGATAGGCTCGCCGTCTTCTCCACCCAGTTAAAGAAGGTATCAGATGTCACTGATGGCGACTAAACCTTGTGTCCTCACTGCCGCTGTTTCCTGTTATATCATCCTGGCCTGAATGCTCAGAAAATGTTTTCTCTGTGACTATATTGAAAGGGTCATTGCGGATTTAAACTCTTTTCCTCAGGAGTGTGAATGTCTGGAGGCAGAAAAGGGCCACATGAGGGACGAGATGAAGGAGTATAAAGTACGCGAACTGCGCCTGTTGCAAGACAACGCTGAGCTGGAAGAAGAGAACACATCGTTGCAGAAACAAGAGTCTGTGCTGAAGGAAAACCAGGTCAGTCAGCACTCAACGGAATTAACCGCGAACGTCGTTTTATGTTGAATTAGTAACCTTCCTCCGTGTTTGTTTACAACTCGGCAAACGTTGGTTGTGCTCTTGATGACAATCAGGTGGAGTTTGAAGGGATCAAGCTGGAGCTGACGCAGAAGAACGAAGAGCAGGAGGAGCTGCGAGGTCAGCTGGACGAGGCAGCCAGGCTGAGGGAGATTGCAGAGAAGCAGCTGGATGAAGCTCTGGAAGCCCTGAAAGAGGAGAGGGAGCAGAAGAACAGCCTGCGACGCGAGCTCTCCGCCTTGACCCTCAACCCCTTTGATTCTGTCGGGAACCTGGAGCTTCACCTGGACCAGCTGGACGACAGTCGGGAGGAGGGGAGAGGGGGCGAGAGGGAAGGCGAGGGTGAAGACCAGGACAGCGGTTTTAACAACGGCCCTGGCTCAGCTCCCAGCTCTGCCTCTCATTTAGGGGGATCTAAAAACAACGGCCTCCTCCACCGCTTCTCCACTCCACGCAGCAGCGACGTGTTCCTCCGTGCTCCGGCCTCCGGGCTGGTGTCGGACCTGCTGAGCGAGCTGCAGTTTTCAGACAGCCAGAAACTAAAACAGCAGCTTCTGCAGGTAGGCCACAGCGCGTCCGGGTCACTCATTCAGCTTTAGAAATCCTCCCCTGACGGCCACAATCGCTCCTTTTCTTTGCTGTGTTTGTTGCTTTCTAAAACAGAGGTCATTTTACAAACTGCCATCTATTGAACCACACCATCACAGAGGAATATATTATTCATGGGGCACTTAACTGGGGGGTGGGGTAAAAGGCTGCTGCTCACCAGATGTTGGGGCAGGAACATGGAACGGGGGCCTCAGCTAATGCAATTAAAAATGCCCTCAATGTGAAAGTAAATGGAGGAGAAATTTGTCTCACTGACAGCTAAATTCAAATATGTGTGTTTCCTCAGACAGAGCGGGAGAAGACCAGTCTGGTTGATAAGGTAGAGGAGCTGCAGATGCAGCTGGTAATGTCCAAACAAGCCCTCAGCCAGCAGGAGGACAAAGTGGGATCCCTCACCCAACAGCTGGAAGCCGTGAAGGGCGGTCAGCAGGACGCAGACGATTCCGGAGACCAAAAGTCAGAAAACGCCACGCTTGAGTATGAGGTGGACACCAAGAGCAAGGAGGTGTTGGAGGCGCGCATGCGGTCAGCCAGCGAGGAGCTGCTGAAGCTGAGAGATGAACTCACCCAGGCCGGAGCTCGGTACAACACCCTGGAGCAGCGGTACAAGCAGGAGAAGGACCGGTGGAGAGCGGAAGCCCAGGACCTGGCCGACAAGATCCGCCAGTGCATCAAATCCAGTAAGCAGGACCAGGAACGCATCGGCGAGCTGGAGAAGGAGATCGGAGCCACGCGCAAAGTCGCCAGCGATTCCGAGGGGCATTTGAGCGTGGCGCAGGAGGAGCTGCTGGCCTTCTCCGAGGAGCTGTCCATCCTCTACCACCACATCTGCGTGTGCAACAACCTGACGCCCAAGCGAGTCACGCTGGACTATTACCGCGACGGCGCCAGGGCGAGCGCACGCAAGTCGCACGTGTACCCGCAGCACCTGAGGAAGCCGCGAGCCGACGACGTCTTTGCCTCCAAAGCCTCCGTGCTGCAGTTCATGGGAGAGATGGACACGGCAGGAACCGGCAGCGAGTCTCCCAACTGCCCCGGGTCCCCCATCTTGGATTTCAGGGATCCTTCCAACGTCCGGAACCTGGTGGCTGTAATCCGCTGTCAGATTAAGCACCTGCGAGTAAGACTGTTTCTGTCATACACCCGTTAAAAAAAAAACAAAAACAAACTGTGCTTTTGCCACGTTACGGGGAAAAGATGCACAAAACCTCGTCAGGATTTTTAGCTGGAATTATGAAGCAGCTCAGACAAAAGCCGGAGTGTTTGTTCCCGCCCAGCACATGAGCTAATCTGTATTCACGTGTGTGTGTTTGGGTTCTAATGGATTGGATTAACGGGGCCTCAGTTCTGGCAAAGCTTTTCATAAATTATCTTTTATTGCCTTTCAGGAGGTTGGAATGCCACAACTCTGGGCAGGATTTCTGCCGCCATCTTGGCCTGTTGTTAATAATTATGTGCTACAAAACTAGAGAAGCAATTCCCTGCTGGAAATTTGACTTTGCTGATAGAAAGTCCTGCTGCGTTCCAGGTGGCTGTGGACCTCTGCCGTCAGAGGGGCGCCGTGCCGTACTCGGGCTTGAGCAGCAGCGAGGAGTCGGAGCGGGACGCCGAAAGCCTCCTGGAGGAGGTTCTGAAGCTCAAGTCGCTTCTCAGCACCAAGCGGGAACAGATCGCCACCCTTAGAACTGTCCTCAAGGCAAACAAACAGGTAGACGAGGATGTCCACTCACAACTGACGGATGAATCCAGCACTGCTGTGTCAGCACGATAGTAAATGGATGTTTGTAATCAGCCTTTAGGGCTTGTTTGGTGGTTACATAAGCCGGTTGACCGGTGATCTCTGTCTAGACGTCCCCGTGGTCGTGCACCTCGCGTGGTGTGGCTTTGAACCCTGCCGCTCCTCCCTTTCCTTTCCCCTCTCTAAGTACTGCCTGACCTCCTCCTTTTAGCTGTCACCCTTCCTCTCACACAGGTAATCTGTTCCTCTGATGCCATCGGGGTATTTACCTGCCGCACGCGCTCCGCTCGGCCAAAAAAAAGCCTTACACAGCAGAGACACACAGTAACGCATATTACCCCTGATTTGATGCACAAATGTAGCACCAACAGTAGCATTTGCAGGCAGATTTTTTTTTTTTTTTTTTTAGTTTACTGGATGTTTTTCTTTGTGGCGTATGCATTGTAAACATTCTTCCTGAAAACGGCACCGTCTGTGTTTATGTTTGTTTCCGCAGACGGCCGAACTGGCCCTGTCCAATCTGAAAACCAAGTATGAGACAGAGAAGAGCATCGTGTCGGAGACCATGATGAAACTGCGGAACGAACTGAAAGCCCTGAAGGAAGACGCTGCCACGTTCTCCTCCCTCCGGGTCATGTTTGCCAGCCGGTAAGAGTTCGCCCTTGTTTGACCCCTAAACAATCTAATTTAGCATTATGATCTCCACATTTCTGAAGCCACAAATGTTTTTTTGTCCAAAGTCCAAAGATTTTAGAATAACCTCTGGGTCTGGAATCAGGCAGACACCGATTTTAATATTAATTAGACGCTCTGGGTTCGGAAAGCATGGGTGACCATCTCTGAGAGGCTGGTATTTGCCCCGCTGGTTTTCCTGTGTGGTAACGGTGCTCTTGTTGTGGTTCAGCCTTTGCTGCCGCTGGTGTAATAAGCTTACCGTGCTTATTACGCCCTGCAGACAATCCGCTGGTTCACATGAAGCTTACGAACCACATGTTCAGCCCTGTGCCGGCGGAGGGACGAGGACAGGGCTGTCCCATCCAGCCAGAGCGCGTTGTCGGGGGGGGAGGACGGTCAGAGGCAGGTTAAACCGGTTAAAAGCTGCCGTCAGCTGTGAAAACCACAACAATTATTTCAGTAAACATTTGATTACTGTTTAAACTAATTATCCTGTAACGGAGAAATGGTTTTAATTATTTCTTGGCAGAGCAGCTTCAGGGGATTACCTGTGCAGGCGTCCCCAGACAGTTATGAGCTTTTAATTATGCCTGAGAAGGATTGGAGCATAAATAAAGCAGGAGCGCCCGTTTCCGTTCCTCAGATTGCCTCTCCTCCCGCTGTACTGCCCCCGTGCGGACGGGCGCTGCAACTGCACCCGCACATAACCTTCAGCGGGTTCGAAGAAAAATATTATTGTACTTGTTCAGAATATAGTACTGAAAACATGAGTGGCAATAATAGGTAATAGTGAGTAACTAATGCAAGTGACCAGGAAGTGATGCATGTTGCACGTGTGTAATAATCGGCGATAACGATCGTCAAACCTGCTTTATTTTGAGCTTTAACGTTGGATGTGTGTTCATTAACGCTAGTTGGGCTTTTGTGTGTTTGTGCTCTAACTGTTTTTGTGCATGTGTGTGCATGTTGCATCCCTCAGGTGTGACCAGTATGTCACCCAGTTGGATGAGATGCAGAGGCAGCTGGCAGCAGCTGAGGATGAGAAGAAGACGCTGAATTCTCTGCTGCGCATGGCCATTCAGCAGAAGCTGGCTCTCACGCAGCGCTTGGAAGACCTGGAGGCCCCCGCTTCGCCACACAGCTTGAACAGCAGCCCCCGCCGCTCCCGAGCCAAGGAGCTGGCCACCAAGTCGGGGCGGGCTCAGCGCAGCCCCCGAAACAGCCCCGCACGCCCCCCGATGAGGAGCAGTCCGCGCGCTAGCCCGGTTCTAGGCAGCAGCGTTCCGGCCATGGCCACCCATCACCTGCGGAGCCTCACGCGGAGCCTCCACACCAGCCCCGTAAGAACACCTCTCTCTCTCTGTCCTGACAGCTCCGCACAGGCCAGCAGCCGCCCCCGCGGGGCCAAGGGTCTCCCCCGAGACACCACCTTCATTAGAAGCCACAGCGTCAGCGATGTTTCTAGCACAGAGCTGAGCTCCGGTTACTCCCCGTCACCTAAAGACTCCGCCAGTTCAGTCGGCAGCCAGCAAATGGTCAAAAGGCAGGCGAGGAATTCCAGGAAGGATCAGTCCGGCCGCCGGGCTTCGGTCCCCACGCGTCAGGACACCTTCATCACATCTCGAGCCGTCCCCCCGTCTCCGGCGTTCTCCTCGTCCATAGAAAGCCTGACCTCCTCTTTGTGTGCGTACGCTAACACGCCTGAAGCATGGGGCGGAACTAAACCCAAGCCCGCTAACAAAATGAGCGCCGACACGTCCGTGCGGCGCAAACAGGCGGGCCAGAGGTGTCCTGGCGGACAGGCAGCCGCTGCCTGTCAGGGTCGGCCACAGCCGGACGGCGCCGCCGCTCAGAGCGCCGCAGGTAGGAGCAGGCTGAGCGGGACCTGCAGGGAGGCCCGGCACAGGTCGGCCGCACCCGGCAGCAGGTTTGCCGAGGAGTCGCAGGGTAGCGTCAGTAAGAGCGTCAGGCCCCAGGGCACGCCGGCCAGGGCCCGCAGCTCCCACTCCAAATCATCCCGCCGCCGATAAACCTCAGGTCACGTTTAGGTCCAGGCTTTGGCAATTTTTAAAAATTCCTGATGCCTTCAGGGCGTTATTTAAATTTCAAACAATGGCCGAGCATAAGAAAAATCAGCATTTCTACAATTAGAAATAAAAATATATATTTTTTCAACTTTTTTTACGTAATGACCTAGAAATTCTGAGCACATTCGGTTAGTTTTCCGTTTGTTTATCTAGTTGGATTCAAACGTCTGACAATATGATTATTTTGTTCAAAAGAAATATTAAATTAGAAATATTGATTATTGATTAAATTATCCGATTGCTGATTATTTATCCGACATGTTTGAGAATCAGTCATTTAAATAATTTCATACATTCCATCGTAGTTGTGTAATTGTCTCGTTAAATGTTGTGCTGACCCATGAATCGTTATGAATTACCTGACATTTTTCATTTTACCCGTGAAACTGATGCGTGTTTTTGTTCTGTCTCACCCTGTGTAGCGCTGAATCGCTCCTTCCATCACTCCCAGCCCCCTTTCCTCCATCAGGACCTGTGTTGTCTGCCTCCTCGGCTCCCACCTCCTTTTCCTGACTCCAGACATCTTGTCCATCCCAGACGCGACGCTCCATTTCCAACTCCGCCAAGCATGGACTTTAAAACAAACCCCTCTCATCCAGCTGGTGGTTTTTCCTGCTCGGAGCGGAGAAACCTGCATGCAGCCTGCAGACGGATGAAGAGGCGAATGAGTGAAGCGGTTGCTAGTGTTGTGCTCCGAGTGGATCCGACCCCGCCGGTGTTTTGCTGATCCTCCTGATCTTTACACTCTTGCCTTCTGCCTGGCGTCCTGGTCGGGCCCGTCCGGTGTCTTTTTACCCAGCTTAGCTCTGAGCGGTGCAGGCCAGAACCAACTACACACACATTTGGGTCTTTAAGCGATGAATCCCACCCTGATTTAAGCGACAAGCAAGCTGCTAGGCTAAAAAAGGACCCCTTTGTTTCTTTTCTGTGCTCTGTTCTGTAGTCGCGTTGCTTGAGTTGTTTATTTTCGGAGCTCTGCTTACGTTGCCGACACCTTCGGGCCTGACTCCCTCTGGTGGTGACATGACACAGGGCAGAGCTGAGCTGGGCTGATCGCCGGAGATGCTTTTGGCTGACCAGCCCGCGCGTGAGCGTGACCCCAGGTCGTTTTTACCACTGTTACACTGTAGCCTCATTCGCCGTTCCTCCTCTTTCCTGCTGCTACACGTGCATGCGTTTTTTGTGTGACTTTTCTGCTTTTTTTAGCCTTTCGGTCACAACCTTGAACTCCCGGCCAGCTGGCTCTTTTATTATTGATGGAAATGGATCAGCCATAACTCCACCTCAGGTCAGAGCAGGAAGTGAATCCTAAATTCGATCCTTTTTTACCCAACTATGCAGCGCGCCTGCAGTGCCTGTTTATCTTCATTAGCCATCTTGGAGATAACGGTTGGCACGGTGACGAGCGTCTCTTCACCTCTGCTGTTTGCTGACACCGTCTTACATCCATAAGGTCTAACGCTCAGACGGACCAGGTAGCTGTTCCTCCTCTAACACTCGTGCTCCACCACTTCCTGCCCCCACGGTAGACACGTCGTTAGAAAGGTTAGCCACAGCTAGGCTAGCGCTGGGGTAGTGTTTCCGTTTTGTCTTTGGAACGCTAACAGGCCGCTTTAACCCTTGTTATTGGAGTCACACTGACGAGTGTTATCAAACCTGTTACACAGTGCTTTTACGTGCACTTTAACACCTGCATATTTCAGAGTAAATCCCAAAGGCCGTGCCGTGACGGCGAACTGAGGGTATTTACCTGCTGTTTTGGGTTTTCTTTTGGGTGCCTTTTTTTTCTGTTTTCAGGCGACAACACATCTTTTACACTGTATGGTCAATGAAGTCTCGAGGAAGTAGTTTTAGCACTGAAACAGTGACGTCTCGTTGTGCTGAAGGCATCCCTTCGCTGATCAAACGAGGGTTCGACGCCCAGACGTCACCTGACGCTTGTACATGGATTTATTTGCTGAACTCGCTGTGCAGGTGTGATTTTTAATATGTGCTTAATTTAACACTGATGTATAATAATGGTAATACCTATTTAAGTGGTTCACTTTTTATGTAAATTGGTCCAGACGTGCACACACACACACACACACTGTATGTTTCTTTTTCCTGCGAGCCTCCGATGATGAAGAATTAAAAAGACAAAGCCGATGGTCAGGCCTGGTTTCTGGAGTTCAAGCACATGAACAAGGTTGACACAGACCCAGCGGCACCAGTCAAACCCACGTCCTGCTCCCGAAAGGTTCCACCCGGTAAACACACACTGGAGATCAAACACAAAATCAATTCACACTAAACATGACCTCAACATGTTCGACAGATGTCCGCAGTAGGTTTTAAGTTTACATTCGCAGCTCCAATTAATCAATTTGATTAATTTATTAGTTTCAATTAATACATTTAATAGGTAAAATTTAGAATAAAGCGGTCTGCTTGTGGAGGAATGGTCGCCCCCTATCGGCCAAACTGAAGTAGTGCTAGTCTTCCGTAGGTTTTCAGCCTTTTTATTTCCCGTTTTGTCCAAATATTCTGCCTTTTAAAAGTATTGAAATGAACGTTAACCGTGTGTTACACTTTCCCGCTGCTAATTACACCCATAATGTGAGTTTACTGAGGGAGGATCCCTTTAAATCTGTCTGCACACACGCACGCAGGCGGCAGCGTTGACGCGCTTCTGTCCGGGATTAGTGACGAAGAAAGGAAAACCTGCCCCTCAATTAACACATAAAAAACAACTTTTTAACACACTTTGGTGTAGAGGCTGCTATTAGACCAGCCCATTAGGCTCAGGTTGGTGTTAAAGGTCACTTTTCCACCTAATGAAACTAGTTGGAAGCTTAATTATCGCTTAAAATTTAATTACCGGTAGGTTAAAAAATGACCCGCGTGCTTATGAAATATATGTGAAGATGGAAAATTATACACAGAGTGATGAGATTTGTTCTTCTGGAGGATGTTAGTCAGCAAAGTTGAGTAATTTCCAGCACAGCTGTTATGTAACGCCTCACTTACTCAGTTTTCGCCTGAGTCGTTTTTATTCCTGAAAGAATGATTGGTGACCAATGAAGTCATCCCACTCTGACCCTAACCCGCAGAAAATGCCTGTTGTGACACTAGTCATCACACTAGTCACACTAGTCACCAGTCATTTCCTCCAGTCCTCACCCGGCAGCTCCCGTGGGCTGGACGGGAGGTGGTGAGGCCCTCCAGGGGGCCCCGGAGACTCTCCTCTCGGCTAGCAAGCACAACCACCCCAGATCTCCAGGATCTTCCTCCTCAGGCCGTGGAGGGGCTCTTCCTCAGAACCAGTCACACCTGGAAGGTGACACGGAGGCTCCAAACTGCTGCTTGGTGCACAGGTGAAACAAAAATGGCCTTTTGTGAAGGAGCCGAACTGGGCCCCTGCGTTCAAAAGGAAAAGTCTGTAAGTCTCTGGTTCGATTCCTGGCTTCTCTCCAGGGGCCAGGTCCACCAGGTGGAGGGCCCACTGGTGGAAGAACCCGTGCGGGGTCACCAGTCAGTAAGCATTTTGGCCTCTTTAAACGGTAGTTCGGTCCGCAGCAAATTTACTATAAGAAGATTTATTTTTTTTTGACAAAAAAACCACCAAGGCCTCAAACGAATAAAACAGGGTAGTGCTAGATTACCTAACTTGAAATATTAAAACTTGCTTCGGGGCTTTATTCATTTATCTGTTTTTAATTCTCTAACAGCCAGTCATGAGGACTTCATGACTGATCTGGGTGAAAGAAATAGATGTAACAGCTGAAGAATTAGGCTAAGACAAACATTCTTTAGTCGACGTAATCCCCTCTATTATGTTTACACGATCTGACTTGTCATAATCTGTCAAATTGTAAATCCTTAGGATAAATTTTGTAAATAACATCGTAACAGACGTTCCGGGATTCGGCGTCAGTTGTGGGTTTAACGAGAGGTCCGTGAAGGCACCAGGCCAATTCGGAAAAAAAGGTGTGGACGGCGAGAAGGAGGGTCTATAAACGGCAGATGTTTAAGTCCGTCAGGAACACTCGGGCCATTTTTTCATCACGGGATTTTAAAGAGCTGCACTCGAAGGTAATTTCAACACCGCGACTTCTACTGTTGGACAACTTTTTGCGCCAGTTGCGCACTTTGTGGCCGCCTAGCTTGGGCAGCGACGCCCCGCGTTAGCCGAGCTCCTCGCTGGGAAAACACCCCAAATTCGATTTCCGCGGAGCAGAAAAAGCTCGGTCAAAGTTGTCTTTGTTCCTTTCCCTCGTCGCTGCGCTTCGAGTAACTTTTAACAAATTCAATAAGGGCGAGCTGTCGGTGCGGTTGATGCCATTAAGCCGCGGACAAAGCTGTTATTGTGGCTAACTTGGCGGCGGCGGAGGGTCGCGGGCGCCGCCTTTTCCCTCCAATTCCTCGCCCTAGTTGCGCTCTGGAGGCCCGGCAAACGTTTCCAACGACGGCCTAGGCTCCCAGCGAAGGAGCAGAAGTTATTTACTCGCTTATCTGGGCTGCGCCAGTCACGTTTACGCTTTGGCGATCGCGCAGAGATCAAGGGATCAAAGCGTTTTTCTGTGGCCTTCAGAGGGTCACGTGAGCCTTGATTCAAAGCGGCCTGAGTCTAACTTTGTTCCGCTCTCGCGAAGCTCTCAAAGTTCCAGGTAATTGATTAACGGCAGAGAAAGGAGAGGCGGTTGTTCTAGATGTGGAAGTTGTGATAAAATCTGTCCAAAAAACGTCTCAAAGACACGTGAAAGCTCCTTTTGTTGCACGGCTCTTTGATCCGTGCAGTCACGTGCTAATTATTTGGCTCACCGCAGTTATTTACCTAACTTTGATACAGAAATGGTTAGGTGGAGGTTGGTTACAGGTGACCTGTTTCCTGAAAGCAGCCCTTCCTGAAGCGGAACTGTTGCTCTTGTACCGCAACGCTGCTGCCTAAAGCCACAAAAACCTGCATGAAATGATGCTGCTTGTCTTTTCTCCACGCAGGAAGCCGATCTCCAACCATGGGCGTCGAGGGGGGAATGAAACTCGTCAAGTTTTTGGTGTTCTTCTTCAACTTCCTGTTCTGGGTGCGTTGACTTGGTTACCTTCAAACCTGCGCCGTTCGGGTAGCGATGTGCCGGCCCGGCGTTTGGTGCTTCTGAAACACAGCTCTGAAAAGAGGAAACGCGGCCAGTTTCTGTTGCAAAACCTGTTTGGTCGAGGTGCTAAATCATCTGAACCGTTTGACCAGAACGGGCTTTGGATGAGGCGCCGTCATCAGCTGACCAGCGCCCAACCCCCGCTGCTGGTTTGGGTTAGCTCTCCTGCATCCTGGACTCTCCTCAGTGTTCCAGGATGTTCTCTGATGATGATGATGATGATGGTGGACGGATGAGTCTTGTGACCAGATTCGTCAGCGTGTCATGTGACGCGTTCCTATCTCTCCTCGCTTTTACTTCCTGCCCTTCCTTTAATGACAGGCTGAATACCGGATCAGCCTTTAGCAGGAAGGAGGAATGAAACAGTCAGACGCTCACCCTAAAACTACAACACAGTTTGCTCGTTTGCCCTTTTAAAGTCATTTTCTCGCGCTTCCCTTTGATCGATAACCCGTCCGGAGTTAAATCTGGGTCATGGAAACACTCCTCTGTTACGTCTGCTGAGCAATCAGTCAGTAAAAAGGCCCACAAAGAAGAAACATGAGCAAAAATGCTTTTTATCATTTCATTCCGTTGTGTTGCTTCCTCCCACTTGTGTGTATTTATATGTGTTTTTTTTTTCTGTGCTCCCACCTTCAGAGTCCACCTTCTGACCTGTGTATAAATATTTAAATTGGTGTAGCCCTTAAGGAGAGGCTGTCAGGTTAAACACGGATAAGACAATAAACATGGTTTATTTGGGAGCGCAGTCACCTCTGGACTTGAGCAAACACTCCGTTTGCGTCTTTATGTTAGCGCTTCTGTTTGTTTTGCTTCTATATGTGACAGCAGCAGAGTTGACGGACCAGTTTGGCTGCTGATTTGGCTGATTTTATTTTGGTTTGCGGGTTAAAACCCCAACCTGCCGGCGTCGGTCTGTTCCGACGAGGCTCATTATTCTGCAATGGGGAAGTTGCAGAACGCTGCTGCTTTTCTTTTTAGTAGTCGGTTGTTGGTCATGTGACAGCATTAAATAAACATGACAGAAGGGGCCCTGCTGAACGTATGGAGGAACCAGCAACCTGGCGGAGAACTCGGGGCCCCGGAAGGGCCACCGAGGGCTTCAGAGGGCAAACACTCCGACCCTTCAGCAGCTCTGGGAGGCCGTGACGGAGGGAGCCACGGCTCCTCTGTAGCTCCGGCTAACGTTGGTCCCTGGAGCAGACGGGTCAGCGTCTGCTAAAGATGCAGCGTGTCTGCAGAGCCGCTCAAGTGTGGTTCACTCCCTCCCCCAGTTTCATAACCTATCGTTCTTCCTTTTGGCCGTCACCATGAAGGTTGCAGGTTGTTATTCAAGCTGAGTCTAACTACACGTGCCCTCTGGGAATGTGCAGGTAATTTGTTAGAATTTGTTCTGAGGTTTTCGTCTGTTTGCCTATTTAAATGAAGCGTTAGCATCCGTTCCTGATTTGGACGACCTGGAAGGTGTTGGCGGTGGTGGGTGTGTGTACCCTGCTGCTGCGTCTCCGCGGTGACCCTGACCCCCCTTTCTTCTTCTCCTCCCTGCAGCTGTGCGGCCTCGCCTTGATCGTGGTCGGCATCCTGGTGCAAATCAGCCTGCACAACACCTTCCAGATCAAGGACGCGTCGGCCTCCGGAGTCCCCATCGTCATCATCGCCGTCGGGGTGGTGATCTTCTTCGTGGCCTTCTTCGGCTGCTGCGGCGCCTGGAAAGAGAACTACTGCATGATCACTACGGTGCCTCAGAGACCCGAAGCCCGCCTCCCTGGCCCCTTTTTGTCGTTCACGCCTAACCTCCGTCCCCCTCCTCCAGTTTGCCATCCTGCTGACGCTGGTGATCATCGTGGAGATCGCGGCCGCCATCGCCGGCTACATCTTCAGGAACAGGTGAGGTCCACGCGCCGCCGCCGCCGGGCGCTGCGATGGTTAACGTTGCTCTCCTGTCCCCCGTCCCGCCCCCGCACAGCTCAACAACATCGTCCAGGACAGCCTCACCGATATGATTTCCAACTACAAGAACGGAACAGCCGATTTCAGAAAGACTCTGGATAAAATGCAGGAGGATGTAAGTGCACGCGCGCAGCGCCGCCGGGCCGGGCCGGCGCGTCTGAATCACACCTGTGCATGTTGCCCCTCAGCTGAAGTGCTGCGGCGTGAACAGCTCCGCCGACTGGAGGAGCTTCGCCCTCGACGGGAACAGCGTCCCCGACTCCTGCTGCATCAACGTCACCAAAGACTGCGGGAAGAACAAAATGACGGACGGATCCGTGGTGTACCTGAAGGTGACCCAACGAGCCGCCCGAGTCCTCCTGGGCGGGACCGCCGGGCCGCTAATTTGCGAGGAGGAAGAGCTGACGGTCTCTGTTTTGATGTGCTAGGGTTGCCATGACGCCGTGGTTGAGTTCCTGAAGAAGAACATCCAGTGGGTGATCGTGGCGGCGCTGGTGATTGCCTTCCTGCAGGTCCGTTTGCTCGGTTCTGACCAGATCGGAGCCGCCGGTTTCTGTTGGGTTGAGTACCAAGCAGACTAATCTCATCCTTGACGGGTCTGACTTGTTTTTTCCTGTTTTTTTTCCAGCTGTTGGGCTTGGTCTTTGCCTGCTTGTTGATGAGAGGCATCCGCAGCGGCTACGAGGTCATGTGATCCCAGCTGTGCTAGCATGTAGCCGTAGCTTCAGCCGGAAATTTCAGCTCGTTCTGCTTCTAGTTCCTGAAGTGATTTTAAGGATTTCTTAGGATTTTTCTTCCCTGTTGAGGTACTTCAAAGCTCTTTTTTTGGCTCCAGGTTTCTATATTTATTTAAGAATGTTTGAAATAATTTCTAATTGTTTTAAGATTGAATAAACAGAGTTAGAGATAAATTCATCACAGGCATATTTATTTCACAGACAGTTCAGTTGCGTCAAAGACGACGAGCAGGATGTCACACGTTAGTTGTCTCACTGTGGCAACGCTGGTGTAAAGTTCAACACCAGCACTCAGGCGAGAAATTGGCACAAATTTAAATAAAACTAAGAAAAGCAGTTTAAACAGCAAAAATCATTTAAACTTCAGTGCAAACAAAAACAAAAGTGCTGTTCTTTTTTCCCCCCCATGTTCTACTCTTAAAAGGTTCTTTTGAGCAAACACACCTGTCATCCTCTTTTGAAACGAATACAAAACACTGGCTGTCTGACGTAAACGTGGTGAAGGCTTTTTTTCTGTAACTAAATGGAATGCATCTGCATCTCGTGGCGTCCTGTGATACAGGCCCAGAACCATCACGGGTCCAACTAACGCACAGACGCACACTGGTCCAGGCAGGAAGCTGTGATGAATGTCAAATCAAAGCTGTCAGGGTAGCGAGACGTGAGAGAACTGGTCCGTTTCTCAAATTCACACGGACGCCAGGCGGCTTCTCAGTGACCTGGATCGGCCTTCCGGCCTGGAAATGTGGAATTAGACAGCAAGTAACAGGCTAAAATGCACTCCTACCTGATTTACTCCAGCATTTAACCAGTTTACAATGTTTTCCTTTAAATAGATGTTATGTTCTTTGTTGTTGTTTTTTTTTTTTTGATTCAGAACACGACTTTCCTTCGAAAGCTCAGTGAAATGTACGGTCCGGTGAACAAATAAAAGTGTAATGGAGGAAGCACGGTGCCTCAGACTTGCTTTGTGTGTGTGCTGGAGCCGGTCGGGTAGTTGGCAGAGAGGAAGACGAGGCTGTGCAGGAGCAGCGATGCCTCCGAGTCTGGAAACAGGAAAAGAAAAAACAGTCCTTCAAGGCTAAGCTGAAGACCCGAGCTGCTGAAGGGAATACGTGGGAACGAGTCGAAGGCGACCTCTGAGCGAGGACGACACCTGAAGCCACTGAGACAACCACGCTCGGCACTGGCTGACCTGAAGCCCGTCGGGACTGATCCCCCTCAAATAACAGGCCTGAAAAGAGCAGAAGAAGAGTCGGCGCCCTTCAGCCGCCCGGACGGTGGAACGTGCGCGACTGACCTCTCTGATCTCCGAGTCCGTCAGCTGATGGGGGCCGAGTCTGGCCAGGGCCCGGTCCAGCTGGAGCAGCTCCAGGGCGTGGCTGTTCAGCCGGCGGGCGACCAGGAAGGCCGGGAGGCGGGGCGTCAGGAAGAGCAGAGGACTGATGTGTCTCTGCGTGTGGGCACAAGAACAGCAAAGCTGGGCTGGATGAGCCTTTTCCAGAGGAGAGCCGGAAGTTCTTACTCACCATGTGACCCGCGCTCATCCCCTTTATGCTAAGAGGCGGTCTGGAGAACAGGCCGCGAACAGCGAGGATGTCCGACGCCTTGGGGTTCTGACCGCCCTGCACCTGAAAACAGCAGGACTGACGGGAGGAAACGACGTCCGCCCGGAATATTGGCGCTCCGGGGTTTGCGAAGCCTTACTTTGGCGCACAGGTCCAGCAGGCGGCCGCGGAGTGGGCCGTCTTCGATGCGGTGGCTCGTCTGCTGCAGACCGGCGATGACGGGCCGGTGGTGGCGAGCTCGGAGGGAGTGGTACACTCCGCGGAACTCCACCCGCTGTCTGGGATTCCAGAAATGAGGGATCAGGATCTGCCGGGGGAAGAAGTACCTGGGAGAGAAGGTGAAGGGATGGAGGGTCAGGCGAGGCGGAAGGACGCCGGCTGGTACTGTGCAGCCACTCACATCAGGACAAACACCAGGTAGTTGGCAAAGGGAGGGAGCGAAATCAGCACGAGGGGAGCAGCTTTGATCAAGTCTCTGCGCACCTGGAAGCAAACACGGAGCTCTGAGTGATTCAAAAGTCCTAAAACAGAAGAGGCAACGAAGCACCGCTGGGCTTGACTCAGCCAAAGCGTGCGTGCTGCTGGCGTAGCGCCTGATGCTAATTTGTGGCCATTATCTCTTAAGAACCCGGAGCAATCTGGCCCGACGACGCTTCCAGCAGCGTCGGCTCCTCGTAGGCCTGCAGGCCAGAGCCCACCTGTCGCAGTTTCTCCATGTCCCTGTAAGGCAAGTCCTGGAACGGCACCCCATCGGCGAGCATCTTCGTTTTGATCCGCTGGACTTCTTTGGCATCTCGGAAGAGCAGTTTGAATCCTGGAGCATTTCAGTCATTAAAGGGTTAATGGCAATGTTTTGTTTTTTGTTTTTTTTTTAATTAATATGTGTGCAGAATGAAAGGCTCCCGCCACTGCAGGAGAATAATTATATACGGTTTTTAAAACATCCAACTATGGTGTTAGATCATACCCATAATTGCTACGGTTGCACACAATGTTGACTATGAAGCAGCTTTAATGTGGTCATTTTATCTCTTCTGCAGACTTGGACCACACCCAGAGGAGAAGAAGAACATCCATCCTAAACTAACAGCTACCAGAATCCCTTTGCACAATTCCAACAGTACACAAACGTTTGCACGAACCTTCCACGAACGTGTGATAGAGCTGGAAGAAACGTGGAAATCGCATTTTTAGGAAACGTTCATATTTGGTGTTCAGTCTCTGGAGCTTGGTTCCCACGTATCGCCCGATGCCCCGTCTGACACCGGATGAAGAATAATGTCGACACAAGGACGATCTGTGAAAAGATTCAACAGAATGATTCCAAAGCAGATACATTGGGTATAACTTTGGGTCTTGTGCAGATAAGTTAATATATCCCTTTCTAACCATTTCATTGTCACAATCTAAAAATGTTATGACGGACAATAACTCATAATCAATGAAAAATAGACCCAGTTCACTGCCGGGGCTAAGCAGAAACAACTGTGAGGGACAATACATGAACGATTAACCACAGGTATGTAAAACAAACCTGGTAAAGCAGGACAAGTGGTAAGAATAATAGTTGTTAGCCGTTGTTTTTGTCCTTATACATAGTCTCAGCAAAGATAAATTACTAAACAAGTTCGGACAGGAGAGCGCCATCTTTGAGTTCATACACTTCCGTGTAGATGCCGTAATGACGCGTATGAGAGGCCCAATTACCGTAAGAGACCAAAACAAGGAGCTCTTCAACTGCTAATGTTCATGGTGTTCATAGTCTATTTTGTTTATGCTGCTAATTTTAGTTTTAAGTTTATTGTACTTTTATTTAGATATTTATTACGATGGGCTCTTGGACTGAAATTCCATCTTTGCTCTGTCGCGCATATTTAACTTGACTTAAGTGTATTTTGTATTTTTTTTATTTAATCAACCATTAACCATTTTAACAAATCTCAATGACATTTATTCATTCACACTGCACAACACAAACGCCTAAAATGCTCAAAAACGTTTTGCAATTAAAAAAAAAAATAAAAACAGCATAAAAGCAAAAAACTAAAACATGTTAAAAAAAAAAACAAAACCCAAACTGGTCAGTAAACAATGAAAGAAGTACAAATTAAAAGTCCGACCATGGGAAGGTATTGAGTTTTTTAAAAGCTTTGGATCAAGGGAAAAATGTGGGGGGAAAAAATGAAAAGAGCAATCACTTCAGTTGTTCTTCGTGCCGAGCATGAACGGAGGAGCATGATCATCAGCCTCTGGAGGAGGAGAACAAAAGGTCAGACACATGGGGAACACCGCTACAAGCCGCCCTGGGGTTGAAAGCAAACCTTGGTCCCAGTCCTCCGTCGGGTTCGGGTTCTGCCAAGTGCTGACAGGAAGCTGATTTCTGAACATCCCGTTCGCTTCTGCTGCATTAGAGAGCCATAGAATAGAATAGAAAGCTTTTATTGTCATTGCGTGGTGCAACGAGATTGAGGTGCAGCTCCAGTTACAGTGCAACAATTATAAATACAGTTTAGAATATTCACAGTATAAGTTATCTAAGTATGAAACCTATTCACAGTAGAATCCTATCTAAGCGTAAAATCTAGTATAAAATCCTATCTGCAGTATGGGCATATAGTGCAGAGCCCAAGACGCAATAAACCAAACAGTTGTGCAAATTGGCAACATCAACATCAACCAGTGCGAAGCAGCAAGGAGGGCTGGTCCAAAAACAAGCTCACCTTCCCCGCCGTCCACGAGCGTCCGGTCTGAGCAGGTCTCAATGTGGGCCTGCAGCTCCGGCTTCGGCACCAGGTGGCGAGCGTTAAACGGGCAGGACTGGAGCTCACTGGCCAGCTTGGGATGGTTCTGTCCACGAGGGAACACAGGAAACCTTTTATTTCAGTCCAAAGGACGAGATGGCAGACAACAAAACGATAGTAGAACGTTCCAAAACCAAGTCTGTTCCACGTACGATGAGCTGGAAGGAAAATCTAGTTATCAAATAAGGTTTCAGTGAGTTGGAGATGTGTGTGCATCGTCCACGCATCAACCAGCTTTTACCTGCAGCAGAAATGCAACGACTCACCTTCCTGCACTTGATGATATGGTATGGGAAGCGGCTGGACCGGATGCGGTGGTTTTTGTCAAAGGGGCACAGGAGGAGCTTGTTTGGGTCACAGTTGGCCCGCGTATCTGAAGTGGCAAAGACAAAAGTCACCTTCAGCGGCCTCCCCGTCAGGAGGCGGTTTCAGGTGAAGAACAGCCTGTTCACCATATTCGTCTGCCTCGGGCAGCGTGGCAGAAGCGGTCTTGCTTGGGTTGGACGTGCTTCCAAATGTGAAGCGGTGGGCCATATTCCTGGGAGTGGCAACGGCTTTCCAACGTTGCTCCCAGTGATCCTGGAATGCAAACATTTTGGACAGAAAAAGTAAATATACTTTTTAAGATGTGACAACAAAGCTCATACAAACAAAATACAGGTTTTGCTAGAAGGGGTGTTAATTACTAGAAGGAAAAAAATCGCCAATATATTCTTCCACAAAGAAAAAAAAAGAAAGAAATCCAACATCCCATGACTGAAATACACATAAAACGAGTCCAACGAATCTGCAAATAAATAGCTTTGGGATTAGAAAAGTCCCACTAACCGAAGCACCGAATCTCAAGGAGAAGCTAGTTTAGACGTAATTAGATGATGGAACCGTTGGTGAAAAAACCGTCCACTAAGGCCGGAAGTTCGGCAGTCTCCGACAGAAGTTCACAGAGGTCACAAATGCATTTAGCGCCTAAAATCACTAGTCACTAGTTACCAAATGTGTCGAGGCGGTAGGAAACGTTTTAACAGTAGCTTGGTCACGGTAAAAACGTGTCGGTGCAGTCGATCAGGGCCGAGGCGTCCGCTGGAGGAAGTCACGTGACCCGGGGCCTCGCCAGCCCCTTTTAAACCCGCTGATGAAGTTCGAAAATCGGCAAGTTTCTCCGGTTTGGGTTAAAAACCAGAGATAAAAGCTGTTTCTGGAGCGTCGCAGCCGCGTTTTTAGGAGGTCCGGTGGCGACCTGTTCGTTTCAGCTCATATACAGCATATCGGGGACATTTTATGTTTAATAAACGTAGGTTTAGAACATTTTTAGCGCTAAGCTAAGCTAGCGCAGTCCTTGTTTTTTGTTTTTTTTTTTTAACTTTATGACATGTTTAATTCCAAATTAAGCAGATCCTTTGGATTCGTTGTTTAAATGAATAAACTACATCTGCCTAATGTTTGAATTGCTTTTATTTTTATTTGCTTTGACGTTGGCTTTTTCTTTTATTTTCGTACAGAAATCTTTATCAGAAAATCCTATTATGTTTTTAGATAAACCATTTTTTGACCAGAACTTTTTACAAAGTTCTGTCTAAGAGCGAGACCGTCTGTGGCCACTAGGTGGCGCTGTTGATCGCGTAGAATAGAAAAGAACTTTCTTCATCCCACAGCGGGGAACTTCACTGTTCCAGCAGCAAAAACATTGGAGAAAAAAATGAAATATAAAAGAAGAAGACAAGATAAATAAAACTATTTTCTGCTGGAATGTTACACTATGTACACAAAATAAAAATAAATTGTGTATATACAGGTGCTTCATGTATCTACATCTGCTTTATGTCCCTTATGAAATGAAATCCTCAAAGTTTTTATATTGTTAGTCGTTCAGTCAAATGTATTTTGATGTGGTCTGCAGGACTTAAATCAGCAGAAAGTACCGGGCACAGAGCATTATTTAATTTATTGGGATGGCTATTTTGGTTGCGGCTATAATTGGAGGTGTCTGGCTGGACTCTGCTGCTCTGTCACCATCTTTAAGAATGAGATATGACCCTTGCGGGCATGTGCTGGCCATATGGTCTCTATGACGACCCTGTGCCCTTCACGTGCATTGTGGACGACAGCATGCAGAGAACATGGATGCTGTTTACAAGTGAAACAGAAGAGCTCATTCTAAAGATTAAAGAGCTTTTAGGGGTCCTTGTTCTCTGGTGGAAACATCAGCGCCACACGGATGTTCATGTGTTTATTTATATTTAAATTTGGTAGAATGTCTCTGCTGACAGCTGGAATTTTTTTCCCGTTTTGTGAAATGAATAAACTACAACTAAAATCAAAATTCCGGGACGTGACACTGATGTTTCATCAGTCGATGAGAGGGTTGTGTTGCAAAGGTCTACTCTTCCAGGAGTACTGCAGGGCTCCAGCCAAAACAAGTGCATTTCTGTACGACACCATTCACCAGGCCTGGTGAACTTAGGACCTCAAACCTTTTAATTAATCAAATAAAGATGGCCAGAACAGGAATGACACTCATCTCTACCCTTCATCCATTCATCCACCTCTCTGTATTCATGCTGACTTTGCCTTTTTTACCCTCGCTCTTCTCACAGCAGGTGTGCAAGCAAAGCAGAACCTCGCGTGTGATTTACTCTGGGCTGTAAAAGGTGCACATTCATGTTGAGACACACACGTATGTGAGCGTGTGGCCCTGTGCAATGATGAACTAGTCTGGGTTACTTGAGACCAGATGGGGAATTCTGCCAGTTTCTAAAAACAGACCGGAACATAACTGGGAGGGAGCTGAGCGGGGCCGCGAGCCCCGTTCGTCTGCCAGAAGACGCTCCACTCCAGCGGGGTCAGCGACAGCGGCCTGCCAGCGCCTTCGCATCCATCGCACAGAAAATCAGAGAGAAAAGGTATCGAAGGAAGGTGAAATAGACCAATTGAAAGTTGTTTTTTTTATTATTTTTGGCTGCATTAAAATATAACTTCTTTTTGTGTAAAAATAATCCGCCCAAAGCGAAAAGACAATTTCCCCAAACGTCATGCAGCGAAACCAGCAAAATAATGAACTTGCAAGCCCGTGTGGGAGTGGGAGTGCACAGGACACACAGCTTACAGTATCAGATTGTTCTGACTGTTTCATGACGACTGTCCACTCAGTCACACGGTGCAACACAGCAAAAATTTGGACGGGAAATGGCTCTGTGAACCAAAAAAACCTGAAATGAAGCACTAGAAAACAGAAGAAAGGCCAACCAGGCCGTGCTTGAAACGATGGCGGAGGTGGTTGGTGACTGGAAAAGTGCAACTATAATTCACCAGGACACATAAATGCTTCCGTTCATGTAAACATGGTGTCACCTTTTGGTCCATGATTTGGCCTGTTTTGTTCTGTCAGCAGAGTATGAAGCAGCCTTCACACAAGTGTGTCTGCACATTTCATACTTTAAGGCACAATCCCTCAGGATTACTCTTCTCTTTCTCCGGCAGCTTTCACTTAAGACCGCCGGAAGTCCGAGGTCTCCTCCGGCAGGAACACGCAGACGCTCAAGCTCCCGTCTCAGAACGGGAGAGTGTCCATGAATATCTTGTCCACGATGGGAGGAGGAGGAACTAAATCTTCCAGTTTCAGGTAAAAGATGCGTTGGAGGCCCTGGGTGCACAGAGTCCTGAGCTCGGGCAGCTTCCCCAGAAGTCTGGACAGATAGTTGGGACGCGAAGATTCGGAGGCGCAGCCTGAAACGTGGTCTTTGAGGCAGGTGACGAGCTGGTTCTGCATGTTCTCCACGCGCCCTGGCTCCTTCAGGCCGTGCCGATCTGCACGAGAAATGAATGCTCATTAGCTCGGCTTTGCTAATACACTCTGCACGAGGTTTGCATGCATCTGAGGTGCATTTATGGCACGTTTAGGCTGTCGTGATTTAATATCATCTCTGCTCTATCAGTCAGTTGTGTAACCCTCAGTCACGTAGCTGCCATATTATCCAGACCCTTAAAAATACCCAGCAGAAAGCAAAACTCCTCTTTTTCAGACAAGGGCCGTGGAAAAGCCGGACGAGGGGGCCGACGCTCTCACCGGTGATTATGACCAGCGCCGCCAGACAGGAGAAGGAGGAAACGTCAAGCTTCATCCGACGGAGGGCTTGGGAAAACTCCAGGATGGAGTCGATCCAGTCCCCGAAGCCTCGCACGCACTGCGTCTTGTGAAGCACGGTGCCTTTGCAGAAGACGAGCTTCTCCGTTTCTGGGTCGGAGCTTTAAAACAGCAACAACGAAAATCAGGCAACATAAATAACATAAACATTGCTCTGGCAGTCTTTGGTTTCACCAGTTGACACCCGTAGTTGCGTTTAAATTGTCCGAGGTGTAAAAGACAGCCATCTGGCCTTCACACTTTGTCGCCTGCATCCTCAGCCGTGGCTGAGGGAGAATCATCGCTCCGCCGCTATTATTGGTGTTCCAGTCGTTAACGCCTGACGTCCCCATTCTGTTTATTGTGTAACGTCCTTCATCGTGAAATTTATGGTGGGCCTGAACGCCGTTGTGCTATTTAGAGAACGTGGCAGTCGCAGGAGTGGCACCGGAGCTGAGCCGTAGCTGTGAGAACAGTTTGGATGGAACAGCACCTACCGGTACGCAAGACGGAGGATGAAGAGTTCAACGAAGGCGGATTCCAGCAGTAGCTCCTGGTCCTCAGAGCAGAAGTCGGAGAAACCGGGGACGTTCTTCGCCCACTCCCTGATCGCCTCCATGGAGGCCGCCAGTAGGTCGTAGAACTGCTTGATGTCGCTGGCCTCCTCCTTCTGGTGAGACCTGACCTCTGTCTCCACGTACTGAGGACGGGAGGGAGGAGACGATCAGGATTGAAGAAGCGAGTGATTCGGGTGTGGCGGAAGAGCGGGAGGACTCACTTTGGAGTAATCCAGCATGCTGGGGTTGGAGTCGATGTGCGCCCTCACCAGGGACGCCATCATGCTGACGGCTTTAGGTTTGGACGGCAGGCGGCCTCTTCGTCCCTTCAAGCTGTCCTTTCTCACGACTGTGAAGAGGACGAGCACAAACGTCACCCCGGGTTCAGCCTGACCGGCAGAGATCCGGGTTTGCGCCAGGCTTACCTTCCCTCACCATGCCTACGGCCAGACACTTCTGGAAGCGGCAGAACTGGCATCGGTTGCGCCTTCTTTTGTCCACGGGGCAGTCCTTGTTTGCCAGGCAAACGTACTTGGAATTTTTCTGAACTGTGCGCTGCAATAAAAACAACAACGTGAATCAAAATCTCTCCGGCAGCCATCTCTCCGACTCATGTTTCTCCCGGTTCCCACAGACAGGTTGGCGTGGTTACCTTGAAGAATCCTTTGCAGCCCTCGCAGGTCCGTACGCGGTAGTGTTGACAGGAAGCGTTGTCTCCGCACACGGCGCAGCAGCCCTCGTTCCCACCGGGACCTTTGACCTTAGGAGATAAGCTCCCGGCCATCCCATCGGCGCTTTCAACGCTGTGTTGAGGCTCTGTGGCCGCAGCGGGAAAGTTCAGGGACGCCTGGTGTTCCAGGGACAAACTGAAAGGATCCTGTTCTGGTAGGTGTGGCAGACCCAAGAGAACCATGTCCTCCAAGGACCCTGAGCCAAAGGTGAAGAAAGGAGGTGTGTGTGCCGCTGAGGTCTCCTCCGCAGCCCAGTAACTTGGACTGGGTGAGTAGTTCCCCAACGCCGAGTCCCAGTTGGGCCCCTGCTGGCGCTGGAAGGCCGGTGTCGGAGGGGACGAGACAGACTTGGGACTGCCGAAACAGTCGGAGCCTGTGGGGGACGCGGACTCGTCCGGGCAGCTGAGGGAGAACACTCCCGGGAAGCAGCCGTAAACCTGGAGGTCGTCCAGCTTGAAGGCGGCGTCCTGGACGGACGTGCTGATGTGGGCGGGAGCTGCGGTAAACTGCAACGAATACGCGTCCAGGTCGGCTGGACAGCCCAGCAGCGAGGTGAAGCCCGGCAGCGGCGGAGCCGACAGGTGGTCCTGAGGCCCGCTGGCGTCCATGGACAACCTGGAGATGAAGTCTGCGCTCTGAAGATCCGAGCTGCCCAGACCGAGCTCGCAGGGCTGAGATCCGTGCTGGGGGCCCATGCAAGTCATGGCTGCAGCACTGGAACCAGACAAAAGCACCTCAGACCTGCGTGCGTGGGCACGGTCATCAGCAGGGCCAAGTCTAATTCCATAGGGAAGCAGGTCTCGGACCTGGACCGCTCTCCTTGGTGGTTTTGTGTTTATCCCTGATAGAATCACGTGTTTGTTTTACGCATTTAGGTCTGTCCAAACCACGTTAATAGCTATCTCCTCTGAATCTGTCTGGATTTCTCGCTTTAAAAAGAAGACACTTGAATGTTTGAACGCCTAACTTCGTTGTAAAGCTCCGTGCGCGTAGTTCGTGCGTGTGATCAAGTCCTCACCCTCGCCTCCTAAACTTTGTCCTAACTTTCAACAGCCGTTTAAACGTGCACACTGTCCAGAAATGTCCAAAATCTTACCTGTGTTTTAACGCGTTTTAGTCCCGACCGAGCGGAGCGGCATCAGCTGGCGGCGCGTGCGGGCCCGAGCAGCGGCGTCCTCCGCAGCCTCCGCGAGCGCCTCTACTTATACGCGCGCGTCTACCCATGACGTCAGAGCAGGGCCTGCGCGGTGGGCGGGGAGATTTCCAGGCTGCGGCCAATCAGGGCGCACGCTGGCTCGAGCCGACGTGAAGATGACGCACGCCGGGATTCCGTTGACGCGCGTGGAGCGAAGAACCGCGGCTTTGTTCAAAGGCGCGCACGCGCACGCAGGGAACGGGCCGAGGCTCGTGTGATGAAGAGGCCGAGCGCGTGCGCAGCCCATCCCCACGCACTCTCGGCCCGCGCGCGCGTCTTCAGTCAGAACTTTATTAGTTCGGGTAATAAAAATGTTTTTGTCACAAAAATGATCGAATATTAAAACACAGCAAGAGTTTTTCACAATTACGACGATTTGTTGTGATTATGAATGATATTTGTTGTGATTATTAATGATATTTGTTGTAATTATGAATGATATTTGTTGTAATTATTAATGATATTTGTTGTAATTATGAATGATATTTGTTGTACAATGATTCGCTTTACAGCAGCAGCAGTAGAATGAATCAAGTTAGCAAACAAAAGCGAGGCTTCTAACTGTTAGTTTCAGTTGTGCGCGCGCGTGTGTGTGTGTGTGTGTGTGTGTGTGTGTGTGTGTGTGTGTGCGTATTAGGCTGAAGTTTTGATGACTGAGCCATCCTTCTCACGGCACAAGAAAACCACCTCGGACTGAGCACAATCTACACGACGGACGTTCTGAGAGAGGAGAGTGGGCGTGTCTGCTGCTCGGTGGGTGTTCGTGACATCAGCCGTGGCCCCCCCACGCTTGTCGTCTTCGACCTCGGCTCTTCTTTCTCAGACTCTGGTGGAAACTCGTCTGGCTGATGTTGTCGTCTTTTTCTCTGAATGACGGGGCAGCCCAGCCCGGCCTCCCCGCCGATGGCGGGGGCCAGACCCGGGCCCCTTCTGCGGCCCCTACGGGGACCTTCCTTTATGGACCTTCTGCACGCAATCACACGCACGGTGCGTGCTTGTTATGCATCGTACTCCGTGCACGGCCGGAGCCCCGCCCCCCACCTGTTGTCCCTGCAGGGTGCTATTTTTAAGTGGAGAAAATGCTTGTCATTGTGGAGAAATCCTCCGGTTCTCATCACTAAGACCACGTCGCTCCTGGGAAGTTTTCCGTGGCTCACGCGCCGACCCTAACCCCGTGGGGGGGGGGGTCCGTGGGGGCGCTCGGCCCTGCAGGGACAGAGGTGACCTTTGTGGGCGAGGCCGACCCTCAGCTGGCTGCTGCAGGCGGAAAAAGAGCTCGCAGCTGTCGGCATCCGTTGGCCTCTGGATGCCGGTGCTTTGCATACAGATGAAAACGGGTGTGTTTCGCGTGGGTTCCCGTGGAGGATTCCGCGCGGCTCCGCCGTGGTTCTGGACGGAAGCGCCGGAATGCAGAAGCGCAACAGCAGCGCGGAGGCTGCGGTTGCGCTGGCCACGCTGGCGCTGTTTCCCAGGGCTGGCGCAGCTGTCTGCTCCGTGTGAACCGGCTGTTCCTGGACCAGGGTCGGACCCGGGTGGGCGGCTTTAGGCTCCGCCCACCGCCCGCCGCCCGCCGGCCTGGTTGATGGGTTTATGGGATGTGCAGCGCGTGCATTCTTTGAATCCCTGCAACAGGATATGCAGTCATCCCCGTGTACGTGTACGAATCTACACGTTCATGCCTCTGCTGTACTCGGACGTGCACGTTTCGCACCCGGAGGGTTCAGAGATACAAAACCGCATCGGATGTGACTGCTCTAAGTCTGAGAGCAACCCCCGTCCGAAACATGCAAAAACAGACAGATGTCATGCCAAGGGCCTCACGCAGAGAAGCCGCCGTTTCCGTGACGAAAGCGTGTTTCCACCGCGGGGCAACTCTTCCTCTTTTTATTCGACCAAACGTGTCAGGCGATGGATATCGCCCTACCCGCTGTCCTTATCGGGTTCCACTGTCCTTATCAAGTTCCACATTCCAGTTGCGCATCAAAAGATCAGATATATTAAGATACATCAAAGTCCTTTTTGTGTGTTACAGGAACACACACACTCAGCCTCGCGGCCTCTCGTGTTTTTTGCAGAGTTGATTTCACTGGCAGCGTGGACGGTTTTTAACCCCTCCAGACACGCTTTCCTTCTACTCCAGAGTTCATCACTTCCCGCGCTCACACGCCACGCACCCCCCACGGGCCCACCTCTGGTTTCCACGCTGCAGAAGTCGCCGCAGTTTTTCCTCCACGCCAACACCGCCCCCTGGCGGCGGGACACGCAACGGCACGATTCCGGTTCAAAACGCCTCTCTGGAGCACAAAAGTGGACAGAAACACGCAAAAATGGCTGGTTATAAAAACACAAATGATTCTATATTGTAACATACATGCAGCAACATTAAAGCCGTGTAAAGTTACACATTACTGATCTGTAGAAGTAGCTCAAGGTGCATTAAAACGAAGATCCTGCCTGAAACACGAGACCAGATCAGCAAAGAAACTGGATCAGACGTGAGCAACCATGTAAACAGGGGTGATCCGGTGATCTGGGAGGCTGGAGAGTGACGGACAGTTTCTGGTGTTTCAGTCGTTCCTGGTCAAGTTTTATTTTCCTAAATAAAACTGAATCACCTCGATGGCCGCTAGAGGTCAGCACCTGCGCGCAAGTCCCCTGAAACAGAAAATAAACACAGAAACGTTGATAAAATCACACGTTACGCTTTGTTTCCTTGTCTTTGAGCTGGTCTCCAGGCGGTTCCCAGTGTCTGGTCCCCGGGCAACACACTGGGGACAGTTACAGATGTTGAAGATTACTGCACCGCAACAAAGACACTTTCTTCTGTTTTTATTCTCTTCTGAACTTCTAAACACTCCGGGTTTCCTGAAGCAATCAATTATGAGTTTCCTTTTTTCATCAGCATTCGACCATTCGATTCTTTTCAGCAGAGCCAGAAAACCACAAAGAAAATAAATAATAATACCATAAAACGCGTCAGCGTCAGTGTGTTGAAGGACGGATGGAAAGCCCTCTGTGCTTTCACTGTTGAGCTGGACCACATTGGAGCGGAGGGGACGCTGGTCCCGGCTGTCCTGTCCTCAGAGACATTTCACCAGCTGGAATAATGAGCTCCGTCCACGCTTGTCTTTGTCACTGTGGAGGACAAAATCTCTGCTGTCATCCATGTGTAGGACGGCAGAATGGCCTTCCCACACTCACATTCCTGCCTTGATGACTGCCCACACACACTCACACACACTCACACACACCAGGGACCAGGGACCACCTCCAGGACTTCCCTGGAACCAGCCCTGCGAGGCCTCGCCGCTGCTCTGGTTTTGGTTCCGTTCCAGGTCCGGGACAGCCGCCATCGCTGACTCACACACTCCGGCTCTACGCTGCCTTTGGCTCCTTTTCATCTCTAACTTCTTCTCTTTTTTTCCCCAGGAATTTCCTCTTGTTTTTCCAGATACAGTGCACAAACGGAATAGTGGTGTTGTTGTTCCAGAGTTTCCTGGACCTGCTCAAGGTCAGAAGAGAGCGGCTGCAGGGCTCTGCAGAGGGGATCCTAGGAGTTGGGATGACTTGGAATTCAAGTCCTTCAGGACTTCCAAAGCTTGGATGAAACCCGGAGAAGGTGGAAGAACGCGGGACAGCTCCGTCCCGAGGTTCTTAGGCTCTGCCTCTTCCCCTGTCTGACCGGCAGCCTGTTCCTAAACTGGTCAAAACCTCAGGAGGAGATCTAAATGGTGCAGAAAAAAAAGCCAAAAGCAGCAGAGAAATCAGACTTTTTAAACCATAAATATCCTCTCATTCACTGAATATTCCCTATAATTGAACAGCTAATTATGGAGGACACCAAAACACGCTGAGCTGGAGATTCTGGTTCTTTTAGTGTACAAAACGCTGACAATCGGGGTCAAATTCCCGCTAATTCCTGCCCCCGTGTTTCTTGGAAGCTGGTATCTGTGCGGCACCATCCTCTTGGTTTTCCTGGAGCTAAAAACCCCCAAAAGTCAACTTCCTCTCTGCTTTCGGCCAAACATCACCACTCACAACAATCCAGAGGACGCAGGATCAGCTGTGTGGACGGAGCTTCCTGTTCACCCCGGACACAAAAGAAGCGAATATAAGAGGAGAAGAAGCCGAAGACCCCGATGGCCCCGAAGACCCCGATGGCCCCGATGGCCCCGATGGGCCCGATGGCCCCGATGGCCCCGATGGCCCCGATGGCCCCGATGGCCCCGATGGGCCCGATGGCCCAGCGGCGTCTGAGCAGAGAAGCTCAGCCCTTCTCAGCCGTGGAGGCCTGAGAGCCGTCAGAGCCGCCGACCCTCCTCCGCTGGCGCTTCCTGCCATTGTGTCTTTGGACTTTTTCTGTTTGTGTGTGAACTCTCACAGCCATGGGAGGATTCGTGTCCATGTTTCAGCGTTCACACACACACACACACACACACACAGTCCAAACAGTCCCCGTCTGATTAGGCCTTTGTGTACAGTTTTTAATCAATTTGTTTAAAAGAATCCCTCTTGTTTCAGGTTGCAGGCTCGCTGGCTGTTGTTTCACCTACGTATTCACACATGTCCTCAGGGTATTAATAGCTGAATGGAACATGCACGTTGAGGGTGTGTCAGGAAGAGTGGGGGCCGACACCACCGCAGCAGGTGGCTCCTTATCTGAATCATGTTCTCAAACATCGTCAAGCCATGAAAACCAACCGATCCTTTCATCCCTGAGGAAAACCCCTCGGCCCCTGCGGCCTAACGGTCGCCCTCCACCGCCACACACCCTGCAGCGGGAAAACAACCGCGCAGAAGAGCGCAATCCGCCGGATTCGTTCGTTTGAAAGCGGGACAAGAAAAACGGTGGAATCCAGACACGCGCGCTGCATCAGGTCCACAACTGCAGCGTGCGTTACACCCACCGGACGCAGGAAAACAGGAGAAAACGAGTGACCTCGTTGGTGCCGCCGGCAGCTGTCGTGGTTCCGACCGGGCCCTTTGAAATCTGAGCCGCAAAGAAAAAGTGCATTTAGGACCGGCTTTCACGCTTGAAACACACATTTCGTGTGTGTGTGTGTGTGTGTGTAGTGGGCGGAGGGCAGATGCAGACATGTGTGATCTCATGATGTGACTGAACATAACCAGGTTGCTACGGTAACACAGCCATCACTTATTCATGTTGAGACCTCTTATTAGTTGGCAAACAGTGACCAAATGTGTTGCATTTCACCTGCAAATGGCTGAAAAACACTCGTTTTAGCTGCTCTTCACCGCAAAGACCAGCTAAATGTCTTTATTCTAGGTTTAAGGCTGCAGCTGGAACCTTTGCATACAGAGCACACGGCTGTCGTCGGGTCCTAATTTAAACGCCGGTGCCCGGAAATGCGCCACATCTGCTTTCTTCGCCTCCAAAACACACAAACAAAAAAAGGTGTTAAACGTAAGCACCAGAAATAGTGGAAGAGGAAGTTTCAACCGCATCTGGAGACGACAGCTGCCGGGACAAATTAAAGCTGCTGCTTCGACGTTTCGGGTTCTACTAAACCCTCATCAAACACGAAAGCTTCCCTTTCATCTCTATTTAAATGTTCCGTTGATAGTAAAATGAGCCAGACTTACATTCTCTTATCTCTGTTTCGTTTATGGCTGGTTACGTACTTATATAAGACACAAAAGGATGAAATGACCTCGGCGACGCCCACGCTTCCCCTTTGGCCTGCTTGTGTCACGTCTCCCGCCTGATTGTCACACACGTCTGAAATTTGCGGTCTTTTCTTTTTCTTTTTCTGTTCATATTTGGTGCCCAAAGTCCTGACTGCTTCCTCATTTTCACCCAATAAGACGACGTGCGCTCATCCGTTCATCTACCCAGAGAGGAAGCGCATCATCGGAGGCTGTGACGCACGTCCATGACCAGGCTTTCGTTCCTTCCTGTTTCCCCACATGCCAAAACCTCCGATAAGGGACCAACAGCGCTCAGAGAAAAACTACTGTAACTGTCTCACGTTTGCCACAAAACAGGGGAGACAGGGGACATCTTTGACGGTCAAATCCTGCTTCCAAGAACAGCACACACACACACACACGCACACACACACACACACACACACGAGATGCTTACAAGCTGAGGTGGTGCAGCTTCCTCCTATTGTATGAAAATAAAGTGTTTCGAAGAATACACACTTGGGCGTTGTCACCTCGGTCTGGCCTCATTTCATCCCGTTTTCACGACATAAAGCGGCTTCTACAAATTTAAACATGCAGAAAATAGACCGTTTGTTTTGTTTTCAAGCGCGTCATGTTAGTTTCTGTCGATTGTCCCATTAAATTTCACCAAGTCTGATAATCGATGCTGATCTTTGCTAAAACAGCCGGTGACAGAGGCGGCGTGTGTGCGGTTCAAGCTCAAACAAGCTGCTGTGGACGCAAGAAATTCAGCGCAGCTCCAGTGTTCCGGCAGCTGGGTGAAAACCCAACGTTTGGAGAGGAGCTCCTGAACGTGGGCCTCGCCCCGGCGACCCCCGACCCCGGGACGCGACCCCCTCCGGTGGCTGAAGCGTCGTTATCTCCTCATTACTCATGCGGCACATTGGCACCGCAACGGTGGTTCAGCTTTGCATCACAATCCTTCGAGTGGTCATCGTCGCCGTCCCCGCCCCCACCGACCCCGGGATGTCAGCGGCGAGGGCCCGACCCGGCCCGGATGCACGGGCGCATACCAGCGTCGGCCATCGTCCAGGCTGCTGCCTGTGAATGAGGACAAAAGGCCGGAGAACCACCAGCATGACCTCAGGGGTCAGCTGGAATGAGAAGACCTCCCAACAACCCCCGCCCAAACACACACACACACACACACGCACACACACACACACGCACGCACACACGCTGGCGGGAGCTTTAGGTCAGCTGAAGGCACCACGGGAATACGGCAGCACGGGCAGAGGGACGGGCGGAAAAGCCAGTGGCGTTTGGAATCCTGGGTCATGCTGCACATTCCTCGCTTTCCTCCGAACAATAAACAGTGTCAACACGTGCACGACGGCTGCCCCGCCACACACAACCCCAAGATAAACGCCCTAAGTGACTCGACGCCTTCAAATACATCACATGCCGCAGGAAGCATCCGCGCACGTCATCCCGAGCTAATTTAAACCCGGCAGCCATCAATTAGTTGTGGCTTGTGGGAACAAAAAGTTTCTGGCACGAAACGGGTGATAAATGCGCCATGTGCACATGTTTTTTAATTCTTTTTTAGGAAAGATGACTTAGACGGACAGAAATAGGATGCGTCCGAAGTCGAGACGACAAACTCACGGCGTGGTGTCGCACAATCAGCAGTCCGAACAAAAGGGAGCGCAGTTAAATCTCTGTACACACACTGGCAGTAAAAAAATAAATTATTAAATTAAAAAATGGGTCAAAAACAGAGGAAATGTACAGCCGGGACCGGCGGCCCATGGTGAACCTTCGCTAGCGAGCGTCTCTCACAGTTTGCTCTCCTCCTCCTCCAGCGGCCGGTTCAAGCCGGGGATGAATTTGAGGAGGTGCCGGCGGAAGCTCTTGGGTTTGGGCTTCCTCTGCAGAGAGCTGAAGCCCCCCGCCTTCTCCCCCGGGGCCGCCGAGGGGCCCCTGGTGTAGCTGCGCGTGCTGGCGCTGCGGCTCAGCTGCGTCTTGGCGGCGGCGAAGAGCTCGCTGGCCGGCCGCAGCCGCAGCGGCCGGGGCGGCTCCTTCTTCCCGCCGTCGCCGTCGCCCTGGTCCCGGCAGCTCTGGTAGAGGGGCTCTTCCTCGGTGGCCGTGCTGAGGATGCTGGCGCTGCTGCTGGTGCTGCCCGTGCTGCGCAGGGCCCTCTGGGCGGCCGGGCTGGGCGTGCCGAGGCTTCCGTACACGCCGGCTAACTCCAGGGACTCATACACGGAGGCGTCGCTCATCACGATGCCTGCGGGTTGGAAGAGGGGGATGAGGAAGACCCTCGCAGACCGAAAGGGGCCAAACGGGAGCGAAACCCACCGTGAACGAGCCGCTGCTCCTGCACCATCAGCGACCGGTACTCGTCCCATTTCTCATGAAGGGTTTGCTGCAAAGGGAGAGAGCTGGATGAGCGCCAGGAAACAAGCAAAAACAGCGTCAAACGTCTCCATTCTAGCAGCATTAACGTTAGCGCTCTAATCTCTTGAATGCTGGATTTGGCCTCTCGTGGGCACATGTTTCAGCGCCTGGAAGCTTCACAGCCGCACAGCTGCGCTAATCTCGGGGTCGTGGCGCAGGCAGGGTTTTAACCGCCCAGGCGGAAGAATGTCTGCAGGAACCTAACAGGTGCTAATGCAACAGGTGCTGCTGCTCCAGAGACAGGTGGAGAGGCTAAATCCAGACGTCCGGTGTGTAAAGTGTGTGTGGACAACCGTCAGAGCAGCTCCACCGGCCTCACCTTCAGGTACGACAGCCGGGCCTCCAGCTCCGCTTTCCTGATGGAGTCGCTGTACACCGTCTCCAGCCTGGAGGAGTAAAAACCCAGTAAAATAAACACAGGAAGTGGAAAAAGAACAAGCACAAGGGCGGAAAACAGGGGCTCCGGCCGTATGAACGGCTCCTTTCATAAACCAGCAGCGGAAACGGCTTCCGAGAGGCTTTGGTGTGTGAAACCTTGGAACCGCAGGAGCCGGCATCAGAGCTCCGTTGGGTGCGTCAGAACTTTACACGGCCCCAACCCTGAGTCCAAAGTGTTGACGGCGCCCCATAAATCCTGCTGCTGCGGCCGCTTTGATGCGGTTCACCTCCGTCCTGTTTGCAGCTGCGCTAAGAGCGGCTGGCTAATTAGCTCGTTCATCTACCCGGCGAAAACGTAGCTCCTCTGAACACCCAAGAGCACCCACCAGCCCTTAAGCTGGGGTTTGTTGTGGGCTACACACACACGCACCCCCACAGCAACACACACACACACGCGTGTCTACGAGCCTGCAGAACATTTCCATGATTGGCCCAGAAACCGGTTGGGCCTCATTGGCCAAATGTGTCAATAAAACACAAACGTCTGGGAAAATATTGAGCAATCTTACGTAATTTCCTGGATAAAAGGTTTGAACAATAAAACACACTTTCAGACACGCACACACACACACACACACACACACACACACGCCGCTTGCGTACCTGACCGTGTTGCCGCAGGCCCTGATGAGCTGCACGATCTCCCTGTGCCGGAATCCATCCACCAGGTTCTCGTTGATGCTGGCGATGGTGTCCCCTGCACACACACACACACACACACACACACACGTGGTAAACAGCAGTTCCCCAAACGCCTCAACCCGCCCCGGCGTCAGTTTGCGCAAGCTGCAGCTGCCAGGCCTTCGTTTGGTTTCAAATATGACACACGTGCAGCACAAATGTGGAGGATGCGCGTGTGCACTCGTGGCAGGAGGCCGGTGACCGACCGCAGCCTCGCCGGAAAAAGAACCGCGACCGGGAGCGTTCGGCAGGAATTGAGGAAGGAGTCTGAACAGCAACGTGAATAAAGTCCGCTTTTTGTGTGTGTGTGTGTGTGTGTGTGTGTGTGTGTGTTTGGTCTTTAACTGCTTCCATATTTGGGTGATTTTCACGGTTGACGTTCGTGTCACATCAGCACAGCATCGGACGCGGCGTGAATCCAGGCGTAACCGCGGCTTTTGTGAGGCTCCAACACAAAAACCCGTTTTCGTTCCGAAAGTGACAAAGTCGCAGCCGACAATGGAGCCAGCGTGCGAGGAATGCAGGAAGTGAAACTGGAGCGGTGGACGCCAGAGAACGGCGAGTCGGGGCTCCTCCGGGCCGCCGGGGCTGCTCACGACCTCTCGTCTCACTGCCATATTTCCCACATTCACACACACTTTGTGGCCGTTCCGGGTGGTGAACTCACCAACTTTAAGCCCCGCCTGCTGAGCCGGGCTGTCGTCGTGCACCTTGCACACGAAGGTGCACATCTCCACCGAGTTTTGGTCCTGATGGTGCAGGCCGTAGGTCTGGAAGAGGCGAAACAAGCACGTGAGGGGACACAGTCGGGCTGGAATCTGTCCTTATGCAACAAGAGCGGTCCTGCGCCAGCGGCAGAGGTGAGGCAGTCGCGCAGATGCTAACCCAGATCAGCAATTTTAGAAAACGCAGCGATAAAAATCAGAAAACCAGACGTTAGCGTTATCTAACCCCGGCGCTTCCTAGTTTCGTTCAACACAGACTGTTTGGGCAACAGATAAACGTCCTCCGGTTGCAGAACTGTGACGTTGGTGGCAGACAAGGCGTGGCCGTCCCGTCAGCCGCCGATATCTGTCGCCATCGCTGCTGCAGAGGCCGAAGGACCAACACGCAAATACGGCCTCAAAAGCAAACGCCACATTTACATCTTCCAGCTGGGGGGAGGAAAACCAGCCGGTCGGAGCTCCCGAACGCCTCGCTCTCCCTGTGTGTGTGTGTGTGTGTGTAGCAAGGGTGGGAACGGCCGTCCCAGCCAGAAACGGGACCAGGCGTCTCCCCCCGGGAAGACTGGCTGGCCGTGGCAGCAGAAGAAGCCCGCGCTTGTTGAGGCGGGTGAGTCCGAGGTCGAGCGTGAGCGTGTGAGCAAACCGCAGCGCTCCGAATAAACGCGGCAAAGGAGGAAACACAACTGCCTCCGTTCCTCGCGGGTCATGGGATCCACGTCAGGCAGCCATGGAGCACCTCCCGGCCCGCAGCAGACGCTGGGACCAGCAGATTCTCAGGGAGAAGACGCGCACGTTTGGGTGTTTGCAGCAGGTTGTGGGCTCCTCACCTGGATCTCAAACCCAAAGGCCTCCTCGCTCTTCTTCTGCAGAACCACCACCTTCCTGGGAAACAGAAAGAGAAACAACAACACTCTTATTTGTAGGCTTTGGTGGGTTTTTTTTTTTTTAATCTGTAAAGGCTTTTTTAGGGCTGATGAGAAGTTTCTGTTTGACTCGAAGAACAGCAAGAAGAAAAGAAGAGAAAAAAGGATGTGGTTTGACGCAGACGAAGGCCTGGCGAAGAGCAGCTCTCTAAGAGCGTCGGGATGACGAAGAGGACCATGAGCCTGGTACCTTTGCGGTTCCGGTGACTGAGTGAGGGGTTTCCAGGTCTGCAGGCCGCCCCCCTGCCAGGAGAAAAGCAAACCAAACTCCACGTCAGAGGTGAATGCCAGATGACTCACACGGATTCCCCCCCCACCCCCACGCCACCCGTGTTTCCTGGACACGCCTGCTCCACGCACCGCTGCTCGGACCGGTCCCGCAGGTCCTGGAGCCGCACGCGTGTCGCGTGTCTGCGTGTTTTTGGCAGAGTTGGAAACCAGAAATGCGTGTCTGGCTGCTCTCTGTTTACTTCTGTGTCGTTGGGCTGGAGGGAAGCTCGGCCTCCGTTTCCTCCTCTAAAGGACCGACCGGCATTAACGCGCTCAGACGTGGGCAGCGCCAAAAAATCCCCACTGCCAAACCAAATCAGGTGGAGTACCTGCCACAATGAGGGCATTGAGGGGAACCCGGGGCCCGGCCCGGCCCGGCCCGGCTCTACCTGCCTGTGTAAACAGGGGAGGCATCTGCTCCACTTAACCCCACACAATCGCTCCTGTTCCAGCTCCACATCCAGCCCTGAAGGCCGGCTTTGTCCGGCGCTTTCTCTCCCTCTGCCTCGTAAAATGTTGCTTTCTTTACGTCCCAACACTTCCAGAATTGTCCCACCGGCGTCTCAATGGGAGCATTTATTCCCGGATACCCGCGGAGGGCGTCGGGGGCGGCCGCAGAGGCCCGGCGGCCCTCCCCGGTGCACAATGCGCTCCTGTGAGCCTCCGCAGCAGCTTTCTGCACGCTTCCACGCGTGTACAGTGGCTGTTTCACAAGCCCCGGCTCACTTTTGATGGAATCACACACTGGCTGGGGGAAGACGCAATTATTTCAGAGAAACAGGAAGGTGCATCATTTGAGCAGCTCCGAGCGAGGCTGGCGTCCGTCTGGACCAGGCAGATGGTTCCGGGACTCCTGGGACTCCCGGTCCATCCAAGTCTGTTGATATCAGGTTAAAATGCTTCATCTGTTTGGCCGAAATGTCACACAGACACGGTCTGAGGGAGAGCGTCTGTCCTAAGTGTCTGAGATTGAGGACAGGACTTGTTTTAGCTCAGCAGATGTTTTATTTTAGGGGATCAACAGCTGGGCTCACTTCTCCCGTCGCATTTGGATCCGGTCTCCCAAGAAATCCTTTTCTAATGTTTTCCCGAAGGTTTTTACCTTGAAAGTCGGCCAAGGCGAGTTTGAAGTCATGTTTTTCAAACCATCATCATTCAAAGTCTACAAGTAAGCATAGGCGGGACCTTTTGGATGAAATGTGTACATTTTAAACTAACAACAGTGGAAACGTAAACATCAGAAAACATCTGGAGGCTAATGAAGGGACCCATCAGTCTCCGATAATATGTTTTTGAGAGAGAGCCGTTACCTTCCTGAGGTTCCTGGGCAGAGTTCCGCCAGAATAAGCCAGAGTTCTGTAGCTGTAAACTTCGGGGCTGCAGCTCCGGAGCTCCTCGCTCCTGCAGCTGTCCGACCGGGACGAGGGGAAATAAATGTCGCTGTCCCGACTCGCTCCGCTCTCCGGCCCGCTGGAGTTCACCTTCTTCAGCCTCCGGAACGTCATGTCCAGCTCATAAACGAGCGCAGAAGTCGCTGGAAACAAATATGCCCGCAGATAAAGAGTCCCGAAACGAGAGGAGCGGACGAAGATGCTGACGGAGGAGCAACGCGGAGGCGAGAGTGACACTCGGGGGCGGGGCGGCCTAAGCAACGGGCTGGGGGCGGGGCCTGTGGCGGTGACGTAGATCCTACATGGTGCGTTTACTGGCAGCTCGGCTTTTTGGGGTCGGCGTGGTAAGTGTTCGAGTGTTTGGTGTGTGACTTAAATAAGCGTGTGTTTTTTTAATGTTTTTCTGCCGTAGTCGATAAAAACAAAACCCTTTCTGGGTAAATGTGTCAATAAACTGTGATGATAATAAAATAAATGATTCTCTGAGTTTTGTCTTTACCATAACTTAACGCGTTTGCAATCAGGCTGCCTGAACTCAACATTCCGCCGTCCTTTGAAAAGCTGTTGAATCGTATTTGAATAAGATGTTTAATGTCTTCTTTATCTATTATTCGGGTTTCTATGTGACGCAGATGTAGAGCTGGACAATAAACGATTCTTTATGCATTGACGTGCTAAAGAAAGATCATTTGAAACGCTAGTCCGCTCACACAAGCAGATAACTGTCATCGCATCTGTTTAAATATTGAAATGCTTTCAAATGCAACTTGCGAATGCATTTAACATTTGTAGGCAGCGAACAACAGGCGTGGGCTCTGCTGTGGTTTCTTAGAAGTAAACTGATGCCTTTCTAGACATATAAGTGCAGATTTCATAGCCTCTCCAGTCAAAGAGACAACACGTCTTTGTGTTGGATGACGTGAGAAAGATGAATCCATCAGAAACGTTCATAATACTCACCACTCGTGGGATCATATGGCATGAATCGTTTTGCTGCTTTACACCGAAGCAGACGCCTAAATTGCTCTGACGTACCTGCAACATGCAACATGCAACATGCAACATGCAACATGCAACACGCAACCGCGTCAACTTTGGAGGTTTTTGCGTCAACTTTTGTTGATTTCCTGCAAACTCTGGTTGCAGCGTTAACGCACCGCGACGCCCCCTCGCGGCGAAAAGGAGAACGACAGAAGTAAGTTTGCGCCGTTCGTTTATTGTAAATAAACACTTAAGTACATGTGATTTATTAACATCTTTACACAATTTATTTCTTAGGCATTTAATCCTAATGTCTAGTATATAACTAAAACTGCATGCCTTAAATAACTATACCTTCTGAGGCTTTAAAACCCATTTTTTATAAATTAGGACTAAACATCTCTCATTTTCCTGTGATTAAACCAATAAAGTAATATATTTTCTGTTTCCTAACACACACACACAGACAGACATACACACACACAAGCGACAGCGGAGAAGGCCGAGACATGGCCCTCGTTGCTGTCCACCAACACTCTTCAAGTATCTTCTGAAAGAAAGTCAAACTTTTGTCTGAAATGTAATCTTGATTATTTCTCAGTTCTGTTGCTGCACAACAAAAAGCGTTACTACGGGGTTATGTTCAAACTGCACGGCGCTCTGTGCGGCCTCTCCCTAAGCCGTAACCACGAAGAACAGATTTTAAAGGCACCTGAAGCCGAGCATTCCTCTACCTTAGCATATTTACGTTTCTTCCTACAGCTACCGACTACGAAGCGTGAAACCAAGCGGTGAGGTGGCAGCTATTCACAAATACGCGGGCTAAGTTTGATTGGTCTAAGTTAGTTTTACCACAATGCAAACTTTTGTATAAAGGTAAAGTTTGTCTAAGTCTCTAAGTTTACAGACATGCAGAAAAGTGTCGACCGTATATTTGCGCTTAGTGGGCAGCAGTTTCATTTAGAGGTGAAAAAACCTGATGATTTGGCCTGCGGCGCCATCAGCATACTGGCTTGATTCTTGTGTGTGATAAGGATCTGGAAGGGAAATAAAAGATGCAGGATGAATTCCTCTCCAGTGGTGGAGAGGCGGGTCGGCGGTGTGTCTACCGTGCAGGGCGGCTGCATCCACGGCTCCCCGTCGATCTGCATTGGTAACGCTTTCTTTGTCCTGGGTGCAAAGTGGGCACAGCTCACATTCAAAAACACAACGACCCGCATGTTAAATATTCACGCATGCCTAATTAACACGTAGAGAGCGGTTAGCGTCAACTGTGGAGCGAGCACGGAGGCCGACAAGTCTGAACATGCCGGCACGGACGGACCCACCTGATGGTGATCTGGGAGGTTTTGGCGAGTCTCACGGCGCTCTTGAGGCCCGTGTAGATCTGTCCCATCTCCATGGCTCCTTCCAGGCCGACCACCTCGAGCCGACGGTCGCTGAGATCTGCCACGAGACAACAACAACAACAAAAAAGGGGCGTACGCGCCAACGTCAGGATTAAGTAAACTAAAGGAATTTGACTCTGTTGTGTTTCGTGATAAACCACCTGCCATGTTCCTGACATCCTACAATATAATAGATAATTATAGAATGTATTCATCTCTAGATAATTTCCATGTAACTATTAACTTGGACAAATGGGAATAACCTTTAATCCCCACATTCGTGTTCCTCCAACAGTGTGTGAGCTATTCGGTAACATGAGCAGCCCTCAAACAGCACATTTGCCGGCTGACTGGCGTGCACGCTGCAGAATTCGAGCAGGAGCTGATAAATCCCTCAGCGGCTGACGGAATAATAGTGAGGTGCACACAAACACAACTGCTGAGCGAATGAAAACCGTTGTGGGTCTGTTTGACGTGTAAACACAACGGTCGCCTCTGCTGCCCCCGCGTGGCCGAACGCGTTAACGCACCATAAACAGACGCCACATTGGAGCCACTTTTACTTCACCCAAATATGGACAAACACCCTTAGGGAACTATTTTTTCCCCAGAGAGTGAAAAGGAAGCCCATTTGGTGGTGGCATACCTTGCGAAGCCACTTTGAGGATTTCCGGGTCGGTGATCACCTCGGGCTCCGCCTGACTCGTCGGTCCCTTGGTGTCGGCTTTTTTGGTCTCGCCCCAGAGGTTGGATCCGCCGTGCATGCTGGGAATGTTTAGGACAGCGATGCCCTCGAGGGACAGGGCGCTGAGATCCAGAGGAACGCCGCAACACTGAGGACGGAACATACGTCAGGTGGAAACACACCGCAGGGACGTTTCCAGGAAGAAAAGGTAGCGCGGCCGTTTCATCGGATGCTGCTCTCACCTCCATCGTCAGGCTTTCGCTCAGCTTCTTGCAGGAAGCGGAGATCGTTTCTGAAGTGGCAAATTCAAAATACCACAGCTTGTTCTTCATTCTGCAGCACGGAAACGTGAGAGTTTGGAGTCTTTCACACACACACGAGAGATGTGACATTAAAACAGAATATTTCAGTAAATTGGCTGCAGAGTGATTCTTAGATGCTGTTGGGGCAAAAGAATCCCAGTAATTTCCTTCCGAGATGGGAATATCAGCAGGAATCTGTACCTGCTGTTGAATTTCTGGGGGTGTTTTTCTCTCATGGTGTGGAAGCGGTGAGCGATGGAGGCGTCCTGCGGACACAAGGCCGAGATCCCCGAGGTCGGTTCAGGCTGAACTGGCTCGGGCGGGAAGTCTGGGAAACTCACCACGCCGATGGAGAAGTAGTTGTTGATGATTTCGTAGGGGACGGGGTCGCCCTCGTCCTGACCCTCGTCCGTGGTGACCTGCACGCTCCAGCGGTCCATCTGCACCAGCGAGCTCCCCTCGATGTCCTTCAGAATCCGGGTCAGATCCTCGCCGTCGTATCCTTCCGGAGGGAAAAAGGAGGATAAACCCATGAGAGGAATCTCTCCTGGAGCGCACCGCCGCGTCGGCGGTGACCAAGCTCCGCCCCTTTCTCACCTCCTCCCCATCGCAGGCAGCGTGCAAGGTCATTTCCTGTGCCCAGAGGAAGCACGGCCACCGGCGGGCGAGCCAGCAGGTTGGATTTGTCTGGGAAGCGGAAAAAGAAGCAGGTGGCAGATGCTCGGGCGAAGGGGCTGAAGCCGACGGCGCTGACCCCAAGCCTACCTATGGCGTCTAGGATCCAGCCCACGGTCCCGTCCCCCCCACACACCAGGATCCTGTAGTCCTGAAGATTCCGAAAGAAGCTCAGCCTGGAGAGAAGGAGGCAGAAACGGGCGTGAACATCCGGGCCTTTGCGCCTTCTGGCGGAGGTGGTGGCTCTCACCCCGGTCCGGGTCCGCCGCTGGAGAGGTTGTACACCTGCCGCGGATTCAGCAGGTACTGAAATTTATGCAGGACTCTGAAACACACAGAACCAGTCTAAACACACACACACACACACACACACACACACACACACACACACAGAGCAGGTTCTCACCTCTCTCCCTGTTTGCCTCCACTTTTGGGGTTGACGAACACCAGGAGAGGGTGGGTGTTCGCCACCGGGCTGATCTGTGGGTCACAGCAGACAGACGGGGGTCGTTAGGAAGGCGGCGGCTGCGGAGCCGCCAAACGTGGCCATTTTTCCCGCTCGTCTCCAGCAGCGGCGACAACCTGCAGGACTTGTCCGTCGGGGGTGGTGTTGAGGTCGCTGTCCTCGGCCGAGCAGCCGTTCTTCACGCTGTTGGGTCTCTCCTTTGGGGGAGAAAGACGGGAAATCTCACACAGGCCTGGGCCACAGCGCTCCGTGTGTGTGCGTGTGTGTGTGTGTGTGTGTGTGTGTGTGTGTGTGTGTGTGTGTGTGTACCTTTACAACTGGATAGATGGCCCATGGAGGCAGAATATGGTCTCGGAGCAGCCCACAGCTGCACTCCGTTGGCTCCTGGTCAGCGCATTCATCGTGACGCTGTGGAGAGAGACACACACACACACACACACACACACACACACACACACACACACACACACACAAATTATTAAAAGAAAAGAAATAAAAACAACATTAGTGAACCTGGAAGCAGACCGGAACATAAACAGATCCCAGGTCCCATCAGTTGTTCGGATGCTACGCGATGTTGGCTTTCTGAGTTCCAGGTCGATAAACTCAGCCTGGTCAGACACACACACACACACACACACACACACACACACACAGGCTGGCTGTCTCACCATTGTGTGGCACCACACACAGTGTTTGACTGTCAGGCCTTGGAAGCTCTTAATCTTCTTCTGGCATTTATCACACTTCTTGGAGTCGCAGTTTCCGCTCACCCAGTCGTGCGCGGGAACCTGAAACGAAGGGGGAGCGTTTCAGATCCACACGGTCCGATTTGTCCTGTGTGGCCCCAAACAGACGCCACCGGTTTACCCCGATGTCTTTCTTTGACTTCACGTATGTGCGCGTGCAGGGTGCTGGGTTCCTGTTAGCGCAGCGTCCGTGCACGGTGTATTTGCAGCCTGCACACACAGAATCCAGCTGTCAGGCGGTGTTTGCTTTGCTGTAAACCACTCTGGCAGACTTAAATGTCAGGCTCTAAAATGGAGCCTGCTCTTGGTGGGGGGTGAGTGGGTGGGTGGGGGTATGCGGCGGAAAGGGCGCCCCCGCCTGGTGCGTTCAGGTACTCACAGGTGCAGCACAGCCCTTGCTTCCTCAGGCCCAGCAGCAGACTCTGGCACACGTTGCAGTAAACGGGCCTGTTGAAGTGTTTCATCCTCCAGAGGTGCTGCCCGTCCGTCTGGGTCATCTGGAGGAGAAGGAATCCGTGAGGAACCGGAGGACCGGAGCTGGGATTTGAGCTGGGCTAGCAAACGCAGCTTCTGCCGCTTCCTCTTCTCTTTTCTTTCCCACCGTCACAGTTAATCTGCCCCTAATGGCATTCTTGATTGACTGTGACGTGCGGTGTGTCGCCTTTAATAAAAAAACTCCCGCCCCCCTCCCGACTCTAATCTCAATCTCTCAACACAAGATTAGATTGCTTTCCATCTGCTGTCTCTTATCCAGATTATTCTGTCTTTTTCTGTCATGACACATCAGCACATCGTTTAGCGAGGTGGGCAGCCATGAAAAGCGCGGCCGGATTCGTGCACCCCGGGCTTCAAATATCTACGGTGGCCAGAAATAGCCTGTGGGAGGCCCCGGGCATTGTTGCAGGGGCCAAACCCAGTGCCAGAGTCCAGCTGGTGGACTTGGATCCCCGCAGTTATGAGTGCAGAGATAAAAACGCCTCTCTTCTGGGCAACCTGTGCAGGATGGCTGGCGTTCTGACAGTCACGTCAGGACTCTTGGCCGCGCCCCGTAACACTGAGTCGGCAAAACGAGGGCCTGGTCGTCGGGGGCGCGACAGACGCGCGCGAGGCCAGGCTGTTCAGCCAGGCGCTAAAAGCAGCACTTTGCTGTAAACACCGACGCGGCGCGCCTAATGGAGAGAGAGAGAGAGAAAGGTTGTTTTTCCCAGCACCTTCAGGCCCAACAAGACGAGCAGGGGAATGTTGTTCATGCCTCCCTCCACCCACTCCTCCAGGGACACGGTGCCGCTGCTGTCAGCATCGATGGCCGTCATCATGTCTTTCAGAACCTGCCACGGAACCACATTTAAGCCTCATTATCCAGACGGCACGGGGCTCGGTCGCTTCACCCACCCTGGTGAATCATTAACGCGCCCCGCAATATAGTTTTACATCACGCTGCACATCATTCAGCCGCGCGCCGTTGCAGGACTCACTGGTCTCAGCTCGGACACGTCCCAGCCCAGGTACTCTGCGGCGTGCATCATCTGAGCGATGATCCTGTCCACCTCCTGGAAAAGGGTTCCGTGGTGAGACGCTGAGGGCGAGACCTCCACGCTGTTGTCAGACGTCTTACCGAGCTGTCGAGGACTCCGTTGCCGTCTCTGTCGTAAAGCTTGAAAGCAACTGGAGGAGAGAGGCGGAAAGGAGAGTGAGGGAGGAAAAACAGCACTTAGTGCAGGTTCACTTAGGCGGGGCGGCCACTCACACTCCAGCTTGTCCCTGGGCTGTCCGTCCTCCAGCAGAGAGAAGTAACATGAAACGTCCTTCAGGAAGACCTCCTCTGCAGGGGAGACGCTCTGGTCAGCACTTCTGCCCCAACAGGCCTTTACGGCCGCGCGGTGGCGGTCGAACGCAGCCCGAACAGGCCGTGGCCGGGAGTGATAAAAGCGTCGGGGTGAGGGTGTGTGTGTCTGGGCTTACTGGTAGCCTCTTCCTGGGCGGCTTCAGGGTTTTGGAAGGAACGGAAGAGACGCTGGCAGAGATCCGCAGGGAAGTCCTCCACCTCCAAATACGTCTTCAGGAAGAGACGGAAGCCTTCCTCATTGATGCACTGGAAAAACAGATGAAGGAAGGAGGAATGGACATGCAGAAAGGCAACAAATCTGTGTGTGCGTGTGTGCATTAGCTAAGGGGAACAGCGAGGGTTCGGATGAGGGCAAAACTACCGAAAACATATCAATAAATGGGCGTTTGCCTTTGCTGTGGGCCAGCTGGAGTCACTTTAAGGTGAAGGATTCCTGCCACAGACGAACGCCTCCTGGTTTTGCTGAACTACAAACCCACATTTTTGTCGTTGTTGTTGTCAAGTCCTTCGCTGGGTAGCCTGCGGCGCTGGCCCAGTAATAAACGATTCCCCTGCTTTGGCAGCCAGATCACAGCAAAGACACAAGCCGGTGCCAAATAGCGCCGAGTACAGGATGCAGCTCGCTTCAACCAACGTCTCTCCTGCGTTACATAATGTGGTCAAACGCTCCAGCGGGAACTGATGCCTTTTCTTCCCGTCAACGTCAGCCACTAATGTGGAGAGAGGTGCTGCGTGAGGGCAGCGGCACGCTGTGGAGCAGGGCCCTGCTGCGTGGGCAAAAACCAAGGCGTGATTTACATTTACGGCCTCGCTCGGGCGTGTGGAAGATGTTCCTCGCTCGGCGCGATCAATGGGTTTGCCTCCTAATCAGCTGGAGGAAATTAGCCAGCGGCCGTTGAGGCTGAGCCAGCGCAGGAGTTCTGGACGAGCGGAGCAGATGGAGCTCACCTCTCCGTGCCGGTGCCGGGCCAGGCTGCCGTCTGCGTCGAATTCCCTCAGAACATCCTTTACCTTCACGCTGCAGTCTGCGAGGGAGGGAGACAAACAGCCACGCATGGAAACACTGGGAGATTCACACTCTGTCATCTCTGACATTTTCCTGGTTCTAATCCAGGCCCAGAAAACTGGAAAGTGCAGGCTGCACAGACGGGCTGCAGCAGACAGCTGAAAGAGTGAGTGTGTGTGTGTGTGTGAGTGTGTGTGGGTGGGTGGAAGCAGAAGTGTGTGGCGTCAGGCTGAGAAGGCTGCCCACCCTCCTCCCCGTCTGTACTCACACTCGATGTACTGCTGGAGCTGGATGAAGTCGACGGGGCTCAGTTCCTTCACCTCTGGGTTTGTGGGGGTGGACATGGCGCCTGTTCCTGCGCCAACCGCCTGCCTGTGCACGGGCGAGAGAAGCAGCCAGATGTAGACGCGGCGAAAAAGAGGAGGTGGGTGCACAGCCGCCCGCCTCCCCCTTCTGCAGATCATAAAAGACGGCGTCTTTTATGAGTTGTGAAGGAAAAACGATGAAAAATCATCGACCGCGGACGAGAAAGACACTCTCCGTTTAAAGTTTGAGCGGAGCAGAGGCCCAGCGGATGGCACGGAAAAAAGGAGGAGAAGCGCAGCTACGAAAACAAGGCCGCTGGAAAACCACCCAAGAATTCAGGGTGAAAATATGGCAACAAAACAAAAACATCAGCCATGTTTGACCCAGCAGACAGAGTGAAGACAAGCAGCAGAGAAAAGCCACCAGCTTTGGAAGCAGCTAATGAAAGACGCGGTTGTTGGTCTTTGGGATAGCGAAATTTCCAATCGGTTGCAGCTTTTTGTCTTTTGTGACCGATCATCACTTTGAACAACGATCTGGTTTGAGTTTTATTTGCCATCTCACAGGAACTGGGCCAGGAAGTCTGGCAGAAATGATGTCAGGCCAAATCTCCAGGGATTTTCTGTACCCAAAATCTATTTTCCTGCACTCTCTGTCCTATATTTGAATCTTAAACGACTAAATGTGGAAGCGTTGGTTTAATTTAGCACAATAGAGCAGAATGAAGGCAAAAATACACACTTGGGGAGGTTTTAAAAAAGCCTGGGCGCCGGGGCCTCCCCGCCGAACAAAAGCAAGAACCTTAAATGTCACAGGAGGCCGCGTGTGAACCGGCATGAACTTCGAAACTGACGCAGAAAAAGAGGCTGCAGATGTTTTCTGGATGAGCAGTTGGCAGGTCCATTATGAATAATTTCATCAGAAGTAAACATGCTGTTAAAACATAATGGAAGAGCCTCGATGACGGGAACACAAGGCCGGCAAACAAAAGCAGCACTGAAACAAAGCAGGAACTCGTCGATAGAGGCGAGAGAGCCGACATTCTGACATCCTGTTTCACGCTGCAGATGCATGCCAGTCAGAAGAAAACAAAAACAAAAGTCAAGACAGCAAATGGCTGATAATCAATAAGCGGCACGAAGCGGCTTTTACGGCTCTCGGAGACCGAGGCCGGAACTGTTCCAGCCGAGCATCAGGACTCGGACCTTCGACTTCCTGGATCTGAGGGCAGCGCCGGCGGCTGACGGCGTCGATAATGAGCCTCTGAATATTTCATCCCGCTTCTCGCTGCAGAGGAAAGTTTGGATGGTTGGGCCATTGTTTGCGATCCCAGACGGAGGGACGAGGGAGGGAGGGCGAGCGCCGGCCCACCGACGCCGCGTTTTCTCCCTGAATACACACCTGAGGGCTGAGGGGGGGTTCAGCCGGGCTGCTAAAGCGGATCTTCCGGTTAGCGTGTTAGTCGTGTGTTCACACGCGTGTTATTAACACGCCAACATTTAGAGGACGGTCCGCTGCTGTCTAGGCCACATCGCGCCTCTTTCTGCTCCTCATCGTCATCATCATCAGCATCAGCCTGAATGAGATTTCAAGCCTGGGTGGGAGTAATCGGATCCCTCACATCCTGATTAGATAACGATTTGCACGCGGGAAGCGTAATGGGAAGGAGAAGCAGTGGGAAGGTGGAGCAGGAAGGCCGGCGCCCAGCCCTTCGAGCTCCCCGCCAGTCGCTTCCACCCGAGAACGACGGAGTTTGGCCCAACGCTCCGGGACGACTGAACTGACTGGGTTCCGGCTCAGGAAGGTCAGACTGGGGGGAGAACCCACCGTCTTCCCACATGGCCGCCGTGTGACCCCGCCAGGCGCGCTCGGGGATGACCTTTTCTCGGTGGGCTGTGTTTGTGCGGGCTGCGGCCTCGCCCACGCCCTGTGTCAAGGAAACCTGCTGCTTCGGAGCTCCACCCGTCAGCCTGCGGTTGGAAAACACCGCCAACGGCCTCCGAAAGCACAGGCGCGCTGCGGCGCTCGCTTCTCTGCTTTTATTGTTGTTTCCCCTCGCCAAAGGACGATTCTTCAGTCTGGAGTGCGAGCAGATTGCATCAGGTTAGCAGAGGAGGGGAGGACGGAGGGGGGGTGGACGGTGGACGGCTCCGTTGCCATGGAAAGTGTTTCCCTTCATCAGCTGCTCTTCGTCAGAGTGCTGCTGCTGTGACTAACAGGTAGGAGGAGGCCCAGATGGAGGAGGTGGTGGTGATGGCGGTGGGGGGGGCGGGCTCAGGGACGGGGGGAGCCCGCCTGGTCTTCCCCCTGCGGCTCCACCTCCTCCAGCTCCAGGGACCAGACTCTAAATGACATTCTGCGTGCAGTTGCTGCCGTGACTTATTGCTGGGACGGTGCGTGTGTGCGTGTGTGTGTGTGGGTGTGTGGGGGGGGGCTTCTTTTACTATAAATGGACTTTTTGCTGGAGGGGGTCACGGACGCAGTCTTCACATCGATTCACGCCGGAAGCTTATTAGAATACGCAGCCGAGCGGGGTCACGTGACCCCGGAGGGGGTATTAAAATGATAAATTAAAAGCGGGTAGTTAGGTTTCACGCACACACGCACACCCACGCACGGACACCTCAGCCAGGGCCACAGAAAACAGCAACACTGTCCCTCTTTAGGCAGATAAAGAGTAATGTCGCCTCTGTTCAAACAAAGCACAAAAGCTCCTGATCCACGCGCTCACTCAGACTTCCCCTTTCACCAGAGACGCTCCACCGCAAACGCGCTGTTAATGCAGCAGAGACACATTTCTGCCGACGGTGAAATGACATAATTTACCAGCCACGGGCTCAAAATAATCCCGCCACCCTCCTCTTCCTCCTCCTCCTCCTTCGTGCTGTTCAAACTTGTTCAAACTGTCGGCACAATCACTCAGAGTCCACGAACGCCGAGCAGCTCCAGCCATTAGTGGCGCAAATGTGAGCGACGTTATCACCGACTTCCTCCCACGAGGCTCCCGCGTTCACGCGTTTTTTTGCAGACTGCGGGGACATTTAAAGGCCCGCGACCGCGGCTGGGTCCCGTGAGCACGAAGAGGAGACAGAAAACAGTCAAAACAGGGGCGGAAAGCAGGAAAAAGAGACGTTCACCACAGCATGAATCACACATTCTTGGAAAATGTAGGCGAGGCTCTGCGCGCTCGCCGGCATCGGCGTGAACTTTCAGCCCGTCACTTACATAACGGCTTCTGCTCCGTGCAGAAGCGGCCTCGGAAGTTTAAAAAAAAAAGAGAGAAAAGGTGAAAAGAGGAGGCGCAGACCTGCCCAGGATGGTGGAGGTGCGCTCTGGCGCTGCGGGGGGCTCACGGCTGCGTGCGCCAGAGCGGAGGGTTGAGAGTCCCAGAGCACCGGAGCCTCTGGGCTCCTCCACCGCCTCCTCTCCATCTGGAAGGGGGATCCTCAGGGGGAGAGGGCGCCGGTGCGAGCAAGGAAGGCGAAGATTCGGATTTCAGGCCGAGCTGAGGGCTCAGTGAGGCAAATGGAGACGAAACTGAAGGGAAAGAGTTTGCGAGGCAAAGAGGATGTCTGCAGTTTCTATGGCCACGGCGACAGCGGCCACACACAAAAGCACAGTTCTTACAGAAACAAACAACCAAACTTGGAGCAGCCTCCGGGCGGAGAGCATCGCGTTGTGATGGATCAGCCCGGGGGGGCTGAGGGAAACGCTCGGTTGATGAAACACCCAGACTTTCCTGCAGGATGTGTTTTTCCAGTCGGCTAGAATTTAAAGTTGCGCCCAAATGGCGGTGAAATCGGTGCTTTGTGCCAAAGCGGTGGAGGGACGGACACCCAGCAACCCCGCCGGCGCAGGACTGATCTTTCCCCGCGTCGCAAACAAGCGCCGAGCCTCCGTCGGGTTCCCGACGCGTGGAGAGATCCGCGCAAACCTCTGGACCTTCTTGCGCCACGTACGCGCCCAAGTTTTATGGTTCCCTGTCAACAAAACCACGGACGCCCCGCGGTTTTGTTGCGCGGAGGGAACTGTCAAACGGCTCTCGGGAGGAAGGGCTCCGAGCGGAACCCAAATGATGCGTGTTTCAGAGGTTTAAGGAGGAGGCGGCCAGCCGCGCAGTCGCTGGGCTGGCCCCGCCGGCCCAGGCCAGGACTCTGTTATTATCCCCACTTTCTCCTCGGGAGAAGCCCGAGGACTCGCCCCGGAGCGGCGGCCGTGCGCGCACGTCTGCGCCACCGCAGCCGAGCCGCCAAAGTTGGGCCAGCAGCGAGTTTGGGGGTTTTTCAAATGTCATTCTGGTTTCATTTACCTTCCCGGCGCTGCTCCCTTCTGGATCTGGCGCAGTTGGGCAAGTCCGGCAGACTGCAGCTCTCCGGCGCGCGGAGGGTGTCGGTGGTGGGAGCGACGGGAGGCGTCTGCGGAGCGGAGAGTGGCGGACTGCGCGGGGCTCCGCCGACAAGCACCGCCTCAGCGGCGCGGCGCCCTCTCGGCTAACAAACACACCCCTCGCATCTGCAAACTTGCACTGCAGGTGGATCCTGTGCAGAGGAAATCAATGCAACATGCAGCGTGCAGCACGGCGAGCGTGCATGGTGCATCACGCGGCCTACAGCGGTGTAAGCCGCTGGAGAAACAATAATTAGGACTTTTTCCTCCAATGTGCGAGTTTAGAAGTCAGACGTCTCTCCAAAGAAGTTAAAGAAAGGTTTTAAACCACCAAAAAAATGAGCTTTTTAGTGATTCAAAAGGATCCAATTTGAAAAAGCTCCAATCATCCTTTTAATTATGACGACGTCAACTCATTCGGGTGAATGGTTACCTCTCCACACCGGCCTGGTGGCCGGGTGGAATCCTGGCACACAGGCCCCGCGTTGGAATGGCTGGAGCCGTTAACATGTCGGAATAATGGGCCCAAGCGGCGTCAGTATTCGGCAAAGCGCATGATTTGACATTCCAGGGCCGAAAGCGCTCAGGGATTAGGCTGCACAAAGAGGACGGGGCTGGCGGGGGAGGATAACGGACACGGAGGGAATGTGGGAGAGGGAGCGAGGCTCAGCCGAGCCGCCTGCCCCGTTCTTCCATTTCCAACCTCTTTTCTGAAACAGTGCGTGTAGCAAGTGCGTGCTGACCTCCTTGGAGCGCTGCTCTTCTGGACCTTGGCTGAAGGTTCGGGTGGATCTTTACTGACGCGCCGTGGCGAGAGGCGGTACTGCACCTAGGGCGAAAAACAATATTAAAAACAAAAACAAAAACAAACAACAACAACAAAAACAGCTAACTGTGCGGATCAGTCTTGACAGTTTATTATTCTGTACAACACAATACATGACAAAACAAAACATCAACAGAAAGACTAACAAAGGGCACAATCATATTTAACGCCTTACTGCACTTATTTGCTCTTCAATGGCTGACATTTGAAATGTTGTCTTCTAACAGCAATAAGTGACCAACAGTGATACATTTCACCTCTTCAAAGCCATAATCGACTTTACAAATAATCATTTTCTACAATCTCGCAGACTCGAAGTCGATCGTCTAATAGATGATCACAAAGCGATTCGTGTATGTACTTCAACACCATTTGTCAAATAATTTCGAAGTCTAGGACTTTGGATTCGACACTTTTGGAGCCAAGCGGACCCAACATTCAGACTAGAATATATACATCTGAGGCAACAGGAAAGAACAAAAAAAGATCTCTTCCTGCAATAAAGTTCAAAAATAAGAGCAGATTTCAACACATCACATGGTAACAACTTCAAGCCTGTTTGTGTAAAAAGGCAACACAATAAATAAAAATGGCACAGAAGGCTGACGGATGCAGGAAATGTGGCGTGAAACGTTCACAGGAAACCAAAGCGGGCAGGTGAGAAATCCTTCGTACCTGCAGACAGTAACACGGGATTACACAGCCCAGATGAACAAAGAAGACAACCTAAATACACACGGAGGAATAAGAGGATGATATTTTTATATAATTTGGTATTTACAAGCTTTTTGTACAACTGGGGACATTAAAGGGGGGCTTACTGAGCGGAAACAATCAGATCGGGTAATGCACCAAATATAAACCTTGTAAACATCAAATCTCATCTCTTCCTCCGCTCAGATTCCGTTTCGGTTTGACAGCTTGGACGTGTACGCTCCTTTCTTTAAGGCATAGGCATAGGCTGTTTTAAATAATCCAGATTACCCTGGAGGTCAGTGAGAAGTGAGATTCGCCACGACCGACCCCCGAGACCGCCCCCCTCCACCCCGTTCCACCTCCACGTGTCTGTGGCTCCGCTCTGCTGGCGGCGCCGTTATAAGATCTCCTCCACGCCGTGAGCGAAGATCATGACCAGGCCGGGCTCCAGGATCATGTCCTCCCCCATATGCTGGTTCTCGCAGGCCATCACCACCACCGCCTGCTTGCCGGGGATCTGCTTGGCAACGTAGTTCTCGTAGTAGCGCCTGTTCATCTGCCGCGTCTCCAGGGTGGCCAGGCCCTGCGGCCAGTTCCGCTCGTGGGCGTTCTCGATCAGGTCGTTGACGATGGAGTGGGGGCAGCCGCTGTCGATCAGCGAGCGCTTGATGACGGCCTGCAGCACCGCGTCCGGGGTGGAGATCATGCCGCCCCAGCGCGTCACCCTGGCAGGCTGCATGGAGTTCACCCATCTGAGGACACCCAAAACCACAACATCAGTGATCGGTCGGATGGAAATCTGGAGGAGGAGACGCTCCGGAGGGACTGGCGCTCTCCCGCCGTTTAGAACGGTACGGTTCGGAACGGCCTCCGGGGGGGGGGTTTGGACGGAGACGGCAGCAGCGGTTACGTAAGCAGCAGTACAACCGCCTAACGACCGATTCAGTCGACCGCGGAGAAGAACGTGACACCGATGAGGTCTGACGTTTGCTGAAACCGAATACAAGAGAAACACAGCTTTTTTTTTTTGGCTCGCTCTCTGCAGCACCAGCACCCCAGGGAGAGAACGATGACCAGCGGAACTCCGGGACGGCGGCCCAAACGCGGCAATGAGGACGGAAACTGCTGAGTTCATGCCGCATCTGAGGAGACGCGGGCGGGGCCGAAGGGAAGCGGCAAACTTACTCCAGGATCTCGTTGTACTCGATGCTCTCCTCCAGGTTCTGCAGGTTGGGGTTGGCGCTCCGGATGGCCCTCATGTAGGCTTTCAGCAGCTGAATGTCTCGTTTCTGGAAATTAAAAATTATTTTTAGACGCCGGCTTAATCCAAAAAGATGAATGAGCTATCAAATGATTGGGCCCCGTGTGTTTCACTTAATTTCAGCACTTAATTAACAAGCGCTCACGTAATTACGTCTCAAACCATTAAAGCAAATGCAGGAAGGAGAAACAATTCTTTGGAGATAAAAGAGAGCTTTTTTAAAAGCAAACATTCTGTTGACTCGTTCCAAACCTGTTTCTACAGACATCTTTAAATAATAACACTCGGGACTTGGTCTGCCAAGTATTTGACAGCGGAAGGCCAGGAGGGGGCCAGGGTTCTCACTTGTTCTCCCAGCTGGTGCTTATGTTCTGCTACGCTTTTCTCCAGCTCGGAAATCTTTGTTTGCTGCTGCTGGACGACGCTCCTCAAGTGTTTGATGCAGTTGTGGTTGGGCAGCTCGTCTTTGGGCATCTCCAGGCTGCAGGGAGGCCGAACATCAGACTTTCAGAAGAAAGGCACATTTCTATTTCCTCCTCAAAAGCAATTTGAGACCCATCATCATGAGTAACCCAAGCTCACCGGCTAGTGTTGGATTTACGACCGAATTAAACACGTATAAATAATCACAAATGTGTTTAATTGAGCAGAAGTTTAAATAACCGGAATCTTTTATTGCTCACGCAGCAAGTTTTATACGTCATGTTTAAAATCTTTTTCCAATAATGACTAAAGTAGAAGCCCGGGGCCAAAACAAGCGGTTGGTTAGATATTTTTGGTAAATTATAAAAGCAGTTTGGAGTAAACTAGTCACCGGAGTGATGGCTACTCACCCACACCCCTCTTCGCAGTTGACAGGCCTTTTGGGATTATGCTCGCAGTCCTTCAGGTGGGACTGCAGCTGATCCAGCCGCAGGGTTGCCGTGCAGCCAAACCCGGCGTTGTCGCAGCTGATCTGGAGCTTGGACAGCATGTTGCGCATGATGCGGGGTACGGGACGGAGGTGAGCGAGGGTCACTACGGTGCGGTCCACTGGGCAGATCTGCTGCTGGGCGAACCACTGCGTGATACACGCATTGCAGAATGCATGTTCACAGTGTGGGGCCTGGAATGCAGACAAGCACCTTACGTCAGTAAAAAAAAAGGTCTACGGTCGCGCTGGGCGATCTTCCAAACGTGGACTGGCCTGCACTGGTTCTTCGAGCACTCCGCTACATATGGGACACAGCAGGTCTTCATCCACCTCTCCCTGGAACCTCGTAACGTCGTACCCCATGGTACATTACGGAGACCAGAACCTGCAGGGTCACGCAAACCGAGTCAAGGGTGTTTGACGGAAACGTGACGCTGTACGACGGCAGGCGGTTAAACACCCACCTCAGTCACAAAAAGCTTGAAATGTTTCCATTCAGCCTGCGAGGTGCTGCTGTTATATCACATCTGAGTGGCAGACACAATCGCGCCCTGCAAAAGTAACATTGTGGTTAGTTTATGATTATAATAAGCCAACTTATGCAATGCAATTAAACCTCCCAAATAGGAGACAATGTCCTGGAAGTTCACCTAGAGCCATTTGTAAATGGGCGTCGTACCAATAATAATCAAGCACAAACTGAAATATTTATACAGGTACAATTCCGTCACCGCAATAATGAAACACACACACCCACACACATACACAAACACACACGTTCACACGGGGCTTTTAAAATATAATGTGCGGCATGTGAAAATCCGCCAGCCAGGCGCTAATCTGAGGATGGCATTCTGCTGTCCTAGCAGGCTGGTGGCTGACCTAAATTCGCCAAAAACGGGGCACACCGGCATGGAGGCGATCTGCACATCCTTCCCTCCCATCGTCCCGTACACAGGCTAATGCTGCGCTAACGTTAGCCGCGGCTCTGCCTGAACCAGCTCTGCTACAAACACCGCACCTAAAGTCGGCGTTTGAAAGTTGACAGAGAGCAAAAGTTTAGTCGGAATAATCTAAGCGATGCTGGAGTTTTAAGACAGTATATCGGCCGCGGCAGGAATTAAAGGTTGCTAACTGCACAGCGCTAGCAACCACTACGCTCCCGATGCCTAACCATCAAGCTGACCAGTCATCCGTCTGGCTTAGACGAAAAGGCAATTTGAGGTAAACACTCTCAAAAAAGGGAAAATATGTTACTTGTACTTACCTAAAAATGTGTTAAAACGGAGCCCGACCGGAATATTTGCGTGTTTCCACACGTCCCACGGCCACCAGTAGCTCGCTAGCTCGTGCTACATCCTATACGGTGACGTCACACGCCGGAGGCTCCTACGTCATCACGTAGAGCGTCATTCGGGTGCCCGTAATGTTTATTTTATAGCCATTTTATAAAAATTTGTATTTGTTGTTTGTAAAATTTGTTGTATTTTTTAAGTTATTTTATTTTAAAACACTTTCTTTGTTCACACAAATTCTACAATAGGCGCTCAAGGAAATCAGAAAAACAGACAAAAAACATATTTAGCAATAGCACTTTATTGAACACAAACAATCCTAAGCCACAATACTGAATGACAAGACCAATTGGCTGCAGCAAACATTTTATAAAATAGATTCAGGTTTCATGTCACTAAATTGTTTTTTTCTTTTAACGTCAGAAAGACAGATGCAGGTTTTTCCAAAACAGTGAATGATCTTTTACATATTTAACATTTTTGTAACAAATCATCATTCACATGTTCACACAAAGGGAAT
>CAAE01014729.1:1626225-1681125 GCA_000180735.1 Tetraodon nigroviridis
AACGCCTGCTTCAAGTCCAGTTGTGAGAGGATTGTTAATAGCTTGTGAGTTGAAATGAGGTGGAAACATCTACAGTGAAGCAGACCAAAAGTAAACACTTTAAGAGACGACCGCGGCTAAAAATGTCACCAAACATGCAGAATACATCCTTTCCTACAGGAGGCTATTCCTAATAGCACATTCAAGGGGGCTCGTAATGGGCAAATTGTCTGATATGGCTCTGTTTCAGAGTGATCAAGCTTGGTGTGAGACGGTTGTGGACTCACAGGAGCAAAAAAGAAGGAAAAAAAAAAAGAAATAAAGAATCGCTGCCTTATTTCACCTGCAAAAATACTTTGTGTCATTCATTTCAAGCGGTTCCGAAAACACGGGCGAGTGTTCCGAACGTTTGTTTTCCTTTGTGTAAATACAGTTCCCCGTCAGGACACCTCCTCTGCTGGTGAACAAACGGCACTTTCGAGGGGAATGTTTCTCAAAAACCACAATCACAGGACCTCCGAGTAACAAATTCTGAAAACACACAAGCTATACAGTAGATAGAAATCTCAAGAGTTTAACTGTACAAGCTTTAGGCTACACACTAAAAAGGGAGGGACATGTAAGAACCCTTAATGCTCAACATTGAAAACAAATATAAGGCATTTCATATTTCCTTTTATCCGCATACATCACTGACAGCAGGTCTAAATATTTCAGAGAGAAATCATTCAAGGAAAGGAGGAGGAGGAGGAGGAGGAGGAGGATGCATATACACATCTACACATGCAAATGAACGCGACTACCGGCTACAAACCAGAAGTCCAAACTACGATACCATCAAAGTCCATCTGTGAGCAGGAGAGAGGGGGGAGGAAAGATGGATGCACCTACTCCAAACGATCAGTCAGCCTGTGGACAGTCCATTCTCTGAGCGGGCAGCGTTGAAAGTCGGACACGGATCACAGTTTTAAGAATGGAATATCAAAAACACTCCACTGTCAAACGACGCCGTTCTGAGCGCAGGGGACCGCTGAAAATCCGCTTTGGCTACAGACGAGCGGCTTTTGGTGTTAAAAACAAACCACGCACGCAAAAAAAAGGGCAGATTATTATTTTTTTTTTCCAACTGAGGAAGCAATGATAAACAAAAGGTTATTGCACTTTTTATCTTTTGTCTATTTCAAACGAGGTCAGCTTAAGAGTCATGCCTTAAATGTTGCGGTAGGACAACAAATGTTACGTCACTTCTATAGTATGATCACACCGTTATTAACACTGCACACAGCTACGACTGCAACCCTACTTGCAACCTTACCTACAAGTCTACCCTAAATAACACAAAACGATCTCTACAATCAATTTGCAACACAGTCACGACAAAGTTCGCCGAAACGCCGTCTGGCACGCAGGCGCCGCACCGCCTCACGTCGCCTTTAGTTACAGATCACCGAGGAAAACTAAAGCGCCGGCACGAAGGATGGGCAGAAACCGTGAATTGGATGGTGTCCGCAGTTAAATCCACAATCAGAGCCCATCTGCCTCTGCTCAGATGCTTCTGATTCCTCCAGGTTTTGCCTAAATTTGGGTTACAGGTTCTCTGGCCCCTGTGTGGGCGGAGCCAAGCGGGTCCCCAGATGCCGTCTTTGGAATTGTGCTTTCGTAGTAGTGATCTGCATTCATTCCTGTTCCGATGTGCCCTAAATCACTTCTGTCCTGTGCAATTCTTTCTGCCACTGAGCGGTCAGCCGATGGAAAAGCAGACAAATCCTGTTTTTCTTTTTGATTTTCCAACTCGGATCACATAAGGATTGAAATAACCGCGCTCGGAGGGAATAGTGAGCCCGTTTTTTTTTGTTTTTTGTCTTTTTTTTTTTTTAAGTGTTGTATGTTCAGTGTAATTTCCTTTTTCCCATTATAAGGCTTCTGGGAAATACAAATGGAAGACCGTACCTTTCGGTAGTAACGAATAAAAGGCACCATGCCACCACTGTGGGGGATGAGGGGATAAATAACCAACCAAGGTGTTCAAACGTCATCTTCAATTAGACGTTACCCTCTACGTACCCTAGGCGACCTGCCCAGGTAACATCTGTCCATATGACGGAGCAAAACGTGAATATTTAGGATCTTTTGTCGGGGGAGGGGAACAGATCTGTGCATGCAGAGGCTCAAAATGCATCATTACGCCTAAACGTCACTCGCATACGCACGGTTTCGAAATCTAGGAGACTAGGATTTGGAACAACGCAAAGTCACGGAGGAGAAACGTTAGCATCGTCACACAAAATGAGGTAAAACTGCAGGTCCAATAAAAAGTCCAAGGTACAGTCGGCTGCCCTTTGAAAGGTAGAGAACAGGAGACACTATTCCAACACGTCCACCTCTGGTTTAGGCTGGCTTAGGCAGAATGACTCCATGCGCAACAACATGGACCAGGTTTTTATAGCCTAGCCGTACAAGCGTTCCACCCTCAGACTCGTGACTTCACCGTCAATAGGTGTTTTTTCTTTGTTTTGGAGACGCACCGTTGGTTTTCCCAGCCTTCCTTTCCTTGACAGAGACGCCAAACTTGATTGTTTACGAGTGAATTCTGAATTAATTCATTCACAGTGGCAAATATGGCAATATCCTAACCTCAGAACAATCTCTGCAACCATGGCAACCTCGGGCTATGTGCTACCGCCATTGATGTGTGTGCTTCTCGACACGCAAACCACCAAAACCATTAGAGAATTCATCTTTTTAGCCATCCCACCAACTCCACGGGTGACGCGCCTCATCGGCTGCTGCCAGGAATCAGTTCTTTTTTTTTTTTTCCTTTTTTTTTTCCAGCTTTTAAGGCAAAAGGCTCAACAGTGGATCAGAGAGTTGAATTGAAATTTGCCAGTTACTTCAAGTAAGAGCCGAGACATCCGTCGAGGCAAATCAATTCTGTACTGTCTACACCATTTTTGGACATCATTAAATTTTTTTTTTCCCCTGGTAACATATTTTAAACCACCAACAACACACAAGCTAAGGGTTTGCTTTGCCAGTACCGAAAGGTTAACCAATCTCTCAAAAATGTCTAAGTATACAGACTTCAACAGAATGCTTGCGCTTAAGTACATCACATGCAAATATTTATATTGTTTTGGGAGACTGATGACAAAATGGGTGAGTTTACATGCAGCTCTAAACAAATCCTGCCTACGTTGAATAGTTACTGACCATGTATGAGTTGTATCTAAAGGCAAATAAAGGTTTTCTATGGCACTAAATGGGTGTAGCTTAGGTGCATTTCTGTCAAATATAGGCCATTGACACACGCGTCCACTGTAGACTTTTTTGCCCCTCCTCTTTCACCGTACTGTAAGGCAATCTCAATGGAATGGATGAACGTGAATGTGGAATTCATCTCAGCTCTCCTTACGGGCTACACCGCGCGTGTGTGTGTGTGTGTGTGTGTGTATGTGTGGGGACGCGATTCCAGCAGGCCTATATTCCAACAACAATGCCAAGACAAAAACCCCATCCAGACCCTCGATGCAGGAAGACTACTACACAAACTGTTTATTATTAGGTTATTACATGCTACCTGTAGAATGGTGACAAATGAGGAGCAACAGTTTGAAGTCGGGGGGGAGAAAGCCGACCGTCCTGCTCTGAACTGACCCTACATTCATTTCAGTCAGTAAATTCATGGCTCAGATTTGATGGTCAGACTGTAAACTGCTTGAATGCATAAATCCGCCGCTGCTTCTCCGCACATTTTGGCAAACAGGCCTCATTTGTGACCAAAGATTATTAACAACTAACCCGCATTTAAAAAAGAGAGAGAGAGAGAGAAAAAAAAGAGAGAAATCTTCCATTGGCATTTAGGATTTACTGAATTGGCCTGAACGGATGGCAGTGCAATATTTGTGCTGCACACTATGACACACACTCACTATTGCTACAATTGGACCTTTCATTGCTTTCTGCTCGCGACGCTGGGTGAACCGTGCGCGCGCCGCTGGGTCGGTAAACGCGCGATGGAGTCGGCGGGTCTGTTGTTTTCGCCGGTAAATGATGAAGCGTGATGACGAAAAGGGGGGAAACGGACGCAGGTGCACCGCGGGCCTCTCGCCCACGCGCCGCCGAGCGGGGGCGAGAGGCGCGGGGGCGCGTCCGCCTGAGGTGTCGGATTTAAGGCTGAATCACTGACAGAAGGCTGGCTCACGTAACCTCGTCAATAGAACAAAAACAACCCGGTGGGCGTCGGACGCTGTTCTGAAGTTCTTAATGACTGTATTCCTTGACAGATACACTAATTCGCCTTTACTTGCTCTTCTTTTGCAGCCCCTTCCTTCCTTCCTTCCTGTGTTCAGCAGCAACACATGCATGTAAACATAAGTACATACACAACATCTGCTCTAGTTTGCACAATTAGAACCTGAATGTACTAAAGTGCGAGCTCCGCTATCTAATTAAGTGCTGTGGAATTAGGGTTAAAAAGGAATTTCAATTATGAAACATCCCATCGGTAAATGTAGACATTATTATCCTGCCGAGATCCGCTGCTTCAGCACAGATCCTGAGATTACCAAAAACCAAAGTACCTATCCTTAATTACGGCGACAACGATATAAATGTCGTCCTAGAAAATCTAAATCGAGCCAAAGAACAAAAGGATGGAGGTCGCCGATTTGTTCAAGGTCATTTCATCCAGGCCCGGAGGTCGACCGAGACGGCAGCTACGATTCTACAACATTTCGCTGCCCAGAAACCTAAGAAATCAAGTAAACAGACTGGAGACTCTTTGCAGGCTTGTCCAGAACATGATCCTAGTCTAGGTCCTCGTCTCTCATCCAGACGTGTGCAATGGCGTCACTCCCACCGCCGAGGATGCGGATGAAAACGAACCGACTGGCTGCGTTTTAACCACCAGCGGATGGTCTCAAAGAAGAGGTGGAGAGGAAAAAGTAGCATAGATACAACGTCCAAAAGTCACAAACAGCTCTAGTGGTCCGATACAATCATTTTTAGTATGCTTTTTACCCGAAATATGATGAGGAGACAAGACAAATGCCTTAAAAGCACATATTTGGATATCTGCTCTTCTTTACAGGTTTTGGCCTCAGCAAAGATTCCTCTGGCTTCCCCGCTCGCCGATATGACTGGGGCGGGCCTAGATATGCCGGGGATTTCATTTATCCCACCAGGTGAAGCTGAGACGGCTATCCAGCGGGTGGAAAATCAGCCTAGGGCCGATGGTACTCGGCGGCGAGGCGACAGAAATGAAACGGAAGGCATGGGTCAAAAAGGCATTTCATGAGATGCCGTACAGGCCATCCAGTGCATTTGTGTTGACGCTGACAGGAAAATGCCCGGCACACAGAGCCATTCCTTTAGTCTACAGGATATTTTTTCATGGAATACTTTGCAGGGGGTGGGGAATAGGAAAAAAAAAACTCAAAGACATTCCAGGGAAACAAAAGCCCTTGTGACAGTGATTGTCTATTTAACAACGATAAACCCAAAAAGGACAAAAAGAAAAAATATTGCTTGAAAACTGCCCAATGATAGTTTATCTGCTCAAAAAGATCAGAGTTGACCACCAAGAAGTTGAGATATGAGCTATTAGATGTTTAAGACGACTTCAGGCTTCGGCGATCGCTTGTTAAAAACCAGAGCGCCCCTGGCAGGTTCAAACACAAACGCCTTAAAAAATTCATCTGATTGTTCTCTTTCCAGGTTCAGGCCTTTCGAATTCTGAGAAATTTCCAAGAAATGGAACAAAAAAGAAAGAAAACACTGTTCAAGGAGATGGGAACTCAATTGAAATGGCTTGTTCGTTTATGTGCTCAGATATATGACGCTCGGATGAGGTGTTGTTGGCAGATATTACTAGTAAAGCCTTCATCTAGAAATAAACAAGGCCTCAGTCAGTCACTATCCTACAGTCGTTCTCCAGTCCTACAAAGAGAGAACGTTAGGCCTACGGACCCTGGGTGAAGATGAAGCAGCTGCTAAACGAGTTGACGAGGTATATCAAGATCTATTGTCTCTCTCTGTACAGTACAGTTCAGCTCAAATAAATAATTTATAGCCATAATAGTGTTGATCAACTTTGGTCATAAGTTATATGCTTAGAAACATTCTAGCTTAACACTTATTTAGCATCTTTGAAACGTAAAGTCAGCGGTAAGAACGAATCGATGTTACCGTGCCGACCCGACCGTGGCTCTCCTCCGCAGGGAGACGTGCTAATGTACGCAGCAGCGACACCAAATTTATCCGAAAATGCCAAAAATAATAAAAGAAAAAAAATTCCTTACACAACGGAATTAACACTTGTGTGACCCTTTTCCTAATTTGTTTTCAGATTGTATTGTAGTACACGAGCATTGCAACGCTATAGCTTTTTTTTTTTTTCTTTTTAGATTTTCCCTTGTGTGGTTCCTTCATAAAAATCTAGGCTAATGGACAATTAGAGAACAAAACGCCAAAAATTTAAAAAAAAAGGAAAACACTAAATCGACAAACAAACTCTTTGATCATTCTTTTGGGAAGGCTCCATGTTCCTCCACAAGGTCGCGGCAACGGATGATCGGAGTTTTGAGAAGATGCGGTGAGGGAGAGACGGCCATCGCCACGGCAATGCCACGCTCCCAGATGTCCGCTAGAAAACCACGTTGACGCAAATTTAAAGGGTTGAATGGGTTCAGAGACGGTCGGATTGCTCGTGTTTGCTCTGGACGCTTGGCCCGAGTGACCTTGTAGACGAACAAAGCCTGTGGAACTACTGGGAGATGGAGGAATGGAGTCTAATTGCATATTAGGTTTGACTGCACCTCAAGAGAAGACCGAACATTCACGCACGCACAAACACATACGTACACGGAACAGACGTGTGGGTGGGTGGGTGCTCTCCTGGTCCCTCTGGCCCGTGTTAAAGGGAGCGGCCCCTCCCCGCCCTTGGTGGTGGTGGTGGCGGCGGTGAGAGCAGCGGACTGGGAGGAGGGGAGGGGGAGGCGAGAGCTCACTCAGACAGACACCCGTCCAGGCCGACCGGTGCGCCGTGACGGTCTTTGACGTAGCCGTTGTGGAGGCCGTTGCTGGGCAGGGGGGCGCAGGTGGCGGTGATGCCGCAGTGCTTCAACAAGTTGAGACCCGGGGAGGGGGAGACGGTGGGGGAGGAGCAGGAGCAGGAGGAAGGGTCCCGCTGGGGGAAAGGCTTCATGGTGGAGAGGATCAGAGCCAGGCAGTCGGCCACGTCCTTGTTGGGAGCACAGGCCAGAGCCGGGGTGTGGCCTGAATCACAGAAATCACCGCTCTTTCACCAAAACGCCACCCACAGCAACGCTTCCGCCGTGGGCACCAACACTCACCTTCCTCGTCCACAGCCAGGACCGTGGCTCCTCGGCTCAGCAGTGCCTGCACCACCGTCGCCAGGCCGTTGCGAGCTGCCAGATGCAGGGGCCTAGGAGAGGACGCAGGAGAGGGTTCGGGTTACCAGGGCTGGAAAAACGGCAAACTCTGATCCCAGGAGTTCAGGATTTTCTTTTAAGTTTTGGCGGAACAGAGCAGAGGCAGGCTGTCTCCTTACATTTGCAGAGCGCTGTTGGTGGCGTTGATGAGTGTGGGACTGTGGATCTCCCCCAGAATCAGCAGGGCGCACATCTCATGGGCCTAGGGTGCAAAACGAAAACTGAACACACCTTCTGCCGCGGCGGGACTGTAGAAGCTGCTGAGGAGCTCCTACCTTGCTGCAGGCCAGGTGCAGGGCAGTGTTCCTGTTCTCATCCAACAGTGTCAGGTCGGCCTTGGCCCGGTGCAGGAGGATGGCTGGACGACACCAAGGTATTCAGTTCCTCTAAATGCCGACGACCGCGACCGCGACCGCGGCGCAGGTTTGGCACTCACCTACGGTGCCACTGTGTCCCTTATCGGCAGCGACCATCAGGGCAGAGCGCCCGCTTTTGTCCACCGTGTTTATCTCTGCCCCGTGGCGAAGCACCAGCTGAAGGCCTGCCACATCTTCGGCAAACGCAGCAGCATGCAGCGGGGTCCTACGGGCACAGCCAGAGACATCCCCGTCAGCCAGTACGTCCTCCCTCTCCGTCTGACCGGGGCGATGCTTCCCACCCGTCGTTTGGGATGTAGCGTTTGTTTGCTGTGTGTTCTTCGACCTCACCTTCCTTTGGCATCTCTGGTGTTGAGCATGTAGGCCCCAGCAGACTCCAACAGCCTCTCTGCAGCCCCGCTATGGCCATTCATTCTGAAAGCAGAGCCAGGATAAGGAATTAGGCATTCCCAGTGAAGAAGGAAGAGATGAAAACAATCGACTGGGTGGATACTGACAGAGCACAGTGCAGGGGGGTGAAAGGGTTTCCCTCTTCATGGATAAATGTTTTGAATTCAAGTAAAACCTCCAAACAGTCTTCGTGCCCTGAGGAGGAAGATGGACACCTTCTTCGTTATGCGGTGATCAGATGTGGTTTTTCCACGTTTTGAAGCTGGTTTTCTAACCTTTGTACGCAGCCCAGTGCAGCGGGGTGTATTGTTGGTTGTCCAGCAGTTGATCCTGGGGGTCCGTTGCCATGGCAGCCTGCAGCAGGCTGGCCAAGATCTTGGTGTGGCCTCCGGATGCGGCGCGGTGCAGCGGCGTGCTCCCCTGGGCGTCCCGGCTCAGTGCAGAAGCTTGGTGCTCCAGCAGGACTGTCACACAATCATCATGACCCAACACCGCCTGAGGGCAAGAAGAGGCAAGAAGAGGTGCTTCTACCAGTCTGAAACCACCAGAACCAGCTCAGAAATGATTTTTCATGGCTCTAATCCAAGATTATACTTTGAGATGACAGCAGCGTTAGTTGGATGGTCATTTTCAAGAAAATTTTCTTTTTTCTAGCGTTTCGCACTTAATCCTTTGCTTCCATCACTTTTAAAGACATCTTTTACAGATTATGCTAATAGGAAGAACAAGGGGAGTAAACTTAACCCCTCCGTTAATCTTGTAGAGTGTAAAGGGACTCTAATCGTTTAACTTTCCTCAGGTTTAGCCAACGACAGACTCTGATCCCTCCGTTTTTTTTGGAAAGTGAAATTTCAAGGGGACTCGTCTCTACTTTAAAGGTTTGGGACATACTCCTCTGTGCAAAGCTGATCTGCCCCTCTTGTCCTTGGTGTCCGGTAAAGCCCCCTTCTCCAGCAGAAAGTGGACACAGTCGGTGTGACCTCCCAGAACGGCCAGCATCAGCGGTGTCCTGGAGACAGACGATGCACATTTCACACCGAGACTGCGACGGTTCCACTACCGAGAAGATTTTAACCACAAAAATGAACTCACTGGCCGTATTTGTCCGCGACGTTGGTCAGATCGCCTTCCTCCCCGTAATCGAACATCATGTGCAGACACTCAGAGTGTCCGTTAGCAGCTGAAGCGGGTACAGAAGACAGACTCGCATTAACCCCCCCCAAAACTCACCCGCGTGAAATTGTGCTGCGGGCGGAATCGCACCTGCGACGTGAATGGGGGTCCACATGAGGCGGTTCTCGTTGAGGAGACAGGAGGCCCCCTGAGCCAACAGCACCTCCACGCAGCGGGTGTAGCCTTTCTGAGCAGCCAAGTAGAGCACGGAGCGGCCGGCGGCGTCCTGCATGTCCACGTAGGCGGCTGTCTCCGTCAGCACGTGCAGCGCCTGCCAGTGTCCCTTATCGGCCTGGCGAGCGCCGGGAGGAGTTAGGGTCGTGCAATAAAAAAAACCCGCCGAGAAGGTGGTTTTGGAAGCACTTACAGCAAGATGCAGCGGACTGACTGGAATACTGCTCTCTATATCTCCAAGTGCATTAAAAGACATCTCCAGGAGCTGGAAAATGACAGATGGCTTCAGTACAAGACCAAGAGTTGGACTAAAATGCAAAGCTGCGACCTGAAATTCAACAGAGAAGCAGAAACTCTCACCAACTCCAGGTTCTGTTTGTTGCCATGGTAAGCTGCATAGTGAACAGCGCTGTAACCCTTTGCATTGACCATGGATGGATCAGCACCGTTGTCCAGCAGATGCTCCAAGCAGCTGGGATGAAACAGCAGCAGCAGCAGGCGCTGTTGTTAGCATCCCACAGTCACTTTGTCACAGCAGACAAAGAAGAACTCACAAGTAAGACTCCTTCGCCTCTTCCTCGTTGCTGTCGTCGTGGTTCCCGGAAAAATGACGATCGACTCTGAGAAAAGCGGAAAAGTGAGACCTTCTGGCGATGCGTTGTTGGGCAAAAACAGCAGATTTCACGGCCGGCGCGCGTGTCCGCAGACCTGCTGAAGGCTTGGGAGGCGGCAGCGTAGTGCAGGGGAGTACAGCCGATCTGGTCAGGCTCGTTGACCTCAGCGCCAGCGCTCACCAGGGCCACAGTGCACTGGTACCTCCCGTTAGCAGCCGCGTAGTGCAATGGTGTCCTGTCACAACAAAGGGGAATACAGGAGATGGGAGGAGTGCATCCGGTCCTTGGAAATCTAAGGAAAAGGTGCCCAAAAGGCACCCGGACGGGATGAACAGGAACTCACCTTCCCATGATGTCCCTCTTGTTCAGATCAGTACCACTACTTAAGAGCAAGTTCAGACATTCAACATTTCTGCCGAAACAAGAACACACGGATTCAAACGTCAAGTTAAATCCCTCAGTTCAGTTAACGGTTAATGATTTGGTTTTAAAATGAGGCTTATAAAGGATCTCTGAAGGAGCTCCAGTACTGAGATGTTTAGAGGAACAAAGGGCCTTTTTGCATTTTTATGATTATTATGTGACCGTTGGGCAGAGAAGTTAGAATTACAATGTCATTTGTCATTAATTGCACAGGCTTACTTATGACTTTGGGACTACAACATTGCTGTACAATCGAGCCGTTTATGGCCTTAGAATTGTTTAAAGGGGACTAAATGATTGGAATATGGATAAAACATCATCAGCCAACAAAGTGCCACCTGAATTGGTTCTATTAAAGTGCTTCCAACTGCAAAAAGCCCTTTTTAACAGAGCACTCGGTGGTTGTGGGGGAGGTTTTCAGCTGCAGCTCCATGACATTTCAGACCTTAACGCTCGCTCTGGTGCACATTATGCAAATTGGCCCTAAACAGAGTTGGGAACCACTGCAGCAGGCCGGCCGGGCGGCTCCTACCCTCCAGAGGCAGCAGCGTGTAGACAGGTCCTCCCAAAGTTGTCAGGGGTGTTTATGTCAAACCCAGCAGATAGTACGTGCTCCTTACTCATGGATGAGACGATACTATACAGCTGACCTGATGGGGAGGAGCAAGCCAGGTAAATACACGTGCATACACACGGATGTAGGTGTGTTATCACTAAACTGATCCAAACCTGAGGAGAGTAACTTGCGACAACAGTCTGAAAACCCGTACAGCACAGCTAAGTGCAAGGGGAACATTCCATGGATCCCACGTCTGGAAAGGGAAAAAAACAAACTCATTTCAATTAAATACGTTCGGAAGCGTCCGGCCGCCGGCGTCGATCAGCGTACCTGGCCGTGTCTGCTCCGTTGGTCATCAGAGTGCTGATCAGCAGCTCGTGGCCGTACTTAGCAGCAATGTGGAGAGGAGTATTGCCATACTTATCCACACAGTCAATTTCCCCACCTGATGGAAACCAGAAGGGAACTGAATCACGGCTGCTCCGGGGGGGTGGAAACAGGCCGGCCTGAATCTTTATTACCGTTCTGAATGAGGATCTGAGAGCGTGTGAAGCGTCCGTGAATGGCTGCCATGTGCAGGGGGCTCTTCCCTTCTTTGCTCTGCGCACAAAAGCGGAGGTTTTCAAAATAAAGCGCAAGCTAGCAACTGTGGACCAAACCGGAGTCAGAGGGTGGACAGTTCACCCCCAAGCACCCACTAAAAAAAAAAAAAAAGAAACCACTGAGGAGTGTGTGTGTGTGTGTGTGTGTGTGTGTGTGTGTGTGTGTGTGTGAGACGCAGCTATGTGGAGAGCAGAGAAACGGTTCAACCAAGAGATGCCCCGCGGAACCAAGAGATGGCTCGTTGTCGGACAATGGCCGAGTGTTTTCCTGGAATCTGAAGACAGGCTGGTGCTTGGACCCAGCCCCCCAGAAGAAAAGTCCACACATTTCCCCGTTGGACCACAGTGTGCGATCTACAAAGACTCGTAATAAAACCGACAGATTTTCCTGGTTGCCCTTCATCGCTCCGGATTGTCCCTACCTGCTGGTTGACATCTGCCCCATTGTTGACCAGCAACTCCAGACAGAGGGCACCGTTGGTGGAGACGGCGGCCAGGTGCAGAGGGGTGTAGCCGCACTTGTTGGGCTGGTTGACGTTGGCGCCGTGGTTCACCAGCTCGGTGGCCACCGCCTCCTGGCCCATGTAGCAGGCCACGTGGAGCGGAGTGTTTCCAAATCCATTGGGCTCGTCGATCTGAGGGCGAAACGCGACGGCGGCCCGGTCAGACGTTGACGGAGCATCGAGTAAACGCCGACTGCGAGTTAACGCACCTCCGCCCCCATTCTCAGGAGGTACTTTACAATTTCGATGTGGCCGCTGGCCGCAGCGGCGTGGAGGGGTGTGTAGCCCTGCTTGTCCTTGCAACTTTTGTCTGCACTGCGAGAAACCAGCAACTTCACGACATCCACGTGCCCTGTGGACGGCACAAAGAGGGAGAAGCAGCACCTGAGTATCTCCTGCCATCCCTCCGATTAGCTGACGGACGACGGAGGTACCGAGGTAAGCAGCACAATGAACGGGTTGTCTCTCCTTCTTGTCCATGGCGCTCAGGTTGGCCCCTTTGTTCAGCAGCAGCTTCACCATCTGCGGGAGAGAAACTCTTCAGCTGCCCGTGTTTGGTGGAAACAGCAACAGAAACGGGTTAAAAGCCACCTCCTGAAAGCCGCTCTGAGCTGCGTGGTGCAAGGCGGTCCTGCCGGTGCGGTCTGCCATGTTCAGGTTGCTCAGATGGGCCAGCAGGGCTTCGGCGCAGCGCGTGGCACGGTTGGCCGCCGCCACGTGCAGCGGCGTCTGCCAGAACTTGTCTCGTGCGCTGGCCTCGGCTCCGCGCCTCAGCAGCAGACCGACGGCTCTCTGTGTGGCAGGAAGCAATCAAGCAATCGGGGGTTTGCGTCACATCTGAGGCGCGATACGTCTACTTGAACGGAAACGGCTCTTTTGTTAGGATTTAAAAGTTGGAGCCAACTGATTTCAGTACAAAAAATAAAAATTCAAATGCTGAGGGCTTACCTCATTCCTGGAAGCAGCCGCCCTGTGCAACGGGGTCAACCAGACGTGATCTTTAGCATTTACAGTGGCGCCTGGTGCAAAAGTTTGTTTGTTAGGAATCATAAAGAAATGCAAAGCTGCTTCAGATATAACAGGCCAAGAGGCAGGTTCTTACACACGTCTCACCTGACTCGATGAGGAGGTCCATCACATGGACGTCACCCACACAGGCAGCAGCATGAAGTGGCGTGCGTCGCTCTTGGTCCTGCAGAATCAAGTCAGATTCAGATGAAATGCCCTGATCTGATTCCCCGGCTGTGACAAATCCACCAAGATATCGTCCGTCTTGCAAAAGCAGTAGCAACAGCCCAGACCTACCAGTGCATTGACATCCTCCTTTTTGTGCAATAATAGTTGAACCTCTTCAGCATTACGGTTGAAGATCGCCTGGACCAGAGGAGGCTGCAAGACAGTAAAAAAAAAAAATAAAAAAAATAAAAAAAAAAGAAGGAAGAATTTTGACGCTGTGCGGAATTAATGTGTCGTTATTAGCCAGCAGCTACTAGAACAACCCTGATATCTGCGGAACACAAGGTTACAGCCACTCACAATCACAATAACCGTCGATATTGTTCAAGGTGTAATCGCAGTGTGTATTCGACGCATCCGCGTCCGTCGGTTTGATTTAAAACGCTGCTGATTCCTTCCAGCAAATACACCGATCCCCAGCAGAGGCCTACAGGGCCTCGGGTGCTAGCCGAGCGGCTACGGCTAGCCGTCTCTGCTGGCTCGGTCCCCGGAGCAGGCCCCGAGCCCCGAGCATCGCTAAATATACCTCAGTGGAACGTTACCTTCCAGGATTCCGCCCGCGTAAACGCGCCCACGGAGGAGCTAAAAGCGAAAGCACGCCGTTGCAGGATACTACGCAATCTGCTGCGCACAAGAACGGCTCTGCCCCAGCAAATAGACTGCGCCACAGCGCGACCGCGAAGCGCTTTTTCCATCCTACCTGGTCTGTAATGTTGAGGACTCCCATCTCCCAAACTCAGCCCGGACGGAGCTCCTTCATGAGGGAAAAACTTGGAGGTATATTGCGGTGCGCTACTGTATCCACTTTTCAGACTACACCCATAGCTGGTTGGAGAGAAATGCGGTCTGGATCTGTCACTGTTGTTGTCGTCTGTATTCCCTGTCTCTTCTGACGACTCCGGCTACGGCGGCAGCGGTCCGCCTACAGGCGTGGCGGCCCGGCTTCTTCTGCCCGGGAAATGGCGCCGCCCGGCGGACAATGGCATTATTACAGCCGACCGCTGCTGAATTTGCGACTTGAATTTAACATCTCCAAGTTTGTTTGTTTTTTTGTTTTTTTTTTTTTAATAAATGACAGACCGACTTCAACCGTTACAATTACAGATGCGATATTTGTTTTACTTGTCTAATATCGCAAGTCGTGATGAGGCTGTAAATACGGTAAAACATACCGCTGCACCTCAATCCCCCCGGCACTAGGGGGCGACATTAACCAGGGGAGCCCGAAGCCCGGACAGGCGAAGAAGTGAGCGCTTCGTTACGTTTCACCGGTATTTTATCGAGCTGAAGAAGGTCGTCCGTAGCCTGTCGCTATTCGACAAGAATTAAAACAGAAAGTAGCTTTAACAGTTAAACGCCCCATCGACATCGGTCCTCGGTATACGGAGTGATGTGAGTATTTCGGATAACAACCGGACAACGGAGGTTTAGGTCGGGCTGGTTACGAAACGGAGCTAGCTGCTGTCGGCTAGCGGTTGGCGAGATCTACCGTGACAGCAGAAGAAGTGACAGGATCGGCAGCTAGCGAAAGCTTGTTATTATAATACCAGAATAAAACATTTCAGCGCGTTTTGACCGGGCCTTTTCGAATTCTCCTGCCCGGTTTTTTTTTTTGGTGCGTAGCCCGGGCTCCGGTACTCAGGTCCAGGATCTCCGTGGCTGGTTTGATGGCAGCCACGGTCAGTGCCCGGCGGCTTCCCATGGGTGTGCGGACATTCAGCGACTTTCTGCAGATCGCCACTGTCGGCTCCCCTCGCTCCTGCCGCGGACCAGTGTCGAGAAGCTGTCTTCGTCAAAACATCAGGTGAGGCTGTCATGGAGACCCAGGAGTTATTATTAGTGACCCGCAGGACGGAGCCTCGGCGCGTCCCCCTGGGCGCCTTCCACGTCCCGAAGGGCTCCGCGGTTATTCTCCTGTGTTACTCATCATCCAGCACCTTCTAAAATTCACCAAAAACATTTGCTTGCATGCAGAAGACGATGGTGGCGCTTTTGCCCAAACAAACATGGCTTCTTCCATCCAGAAAGGGGTGGAAAAGCTGCAGGGTTCTATTATTAAACCTGCCGCATGTTGTCACCGGGTTATTGTAAATATTTCTTCTGATTTAGACATGATACCCAAGTATAAGACATATTTGGCATCATTTTTGAAAAATCTCTGGGAAATAAAGCCCAAATGTTAAAACAAGTCAGTGATATTTAGTGATAATTCATTTAGGACTGTTTACCTGCAAACTTATTGTCCAATTTTGGAGATTAAAGACAAAAATAGACAATAATTTGCAATAATATTTATAATGGAATATTTCTGGAAACAAAAACAAATGACTAACAATCCATTCTGCTGCCTGTTACTAAATTCCGCCCCTGAAATGGGGATTTTAATGCTCCAGATGTTTCTTTTGGAACACACCAGCAGCGTAAACACAGAGCTTCCACCCCTTCCTGGTGTGTGTTTGTGCTCTCGTTCACACTAAAGGAATGCAGGGGGTCTTTTCTGTTGTGGTGCCTGGCTGCGGCCGGCTCCCGTCCTTCTGGAACACCCCTAACGCCACGTCTGTTTTGGTGTTCCCCGTCAGACATTTATCATCATGTGGAATTCTGATGACCAGAACTCCCAAGTGCTTTGCCTCCACGACCGGGACACGATGGCGGCCGTTCCCCAAAGCAGGAACTTCATCAGTCTCACCAATAAAAGGAAGGAGTACTCCGAGCGTCGGATAATTGGGTAAATCCACACCTGACCTCCAACTCTTGAGGGTTTCCCGGTTTATTTTTTAATCATTATTTATTTCCATCGCAGGTTTTCCATGCAGGAAATGTACGACGTTGTAGCCAAAGTGGACGACTACAAGAACTTTGTGCCCTGGTGTAAGAAGTCCCAGTACCTGATGAAAAGACCGGGCCACTCCAAAGCCCAGCTGGAGGTGGGCTTCCCCCCGGTGGTGGAGAGGTACACGTCCATGATCACCAGCGTGCGGCCGCATCTCGTCAAGGTGAGCCAACAAAACGCCGCTTCCTGTTTCTGTCCCAAAATAAGAGTCCGGTTTTAACCGCAGAGCTTCTTTTGGGTGGTTTCAGGCCGTTTGTACCGACGGGAAGCTGTTCAATCACTTGGAGACGATATGGCGCTTCAGTCCTGGCATTCCCGGTTACCCTCGCACCTGCACCGTAGACTTTTCTGTAAGTTCTTCTATAGGCGTTTGTGAAGCCTCTGCAGCCTCGTGCTGTTTGCTAATCGGTGGGTTTGGCGTCTTTTCCAGATATCCTTCGAGTTCCGCTCCCTGCTGCACTCCCAGTTAGCCACCATGTTCTTCGACGAAGTGGTGAAGCAGAACGTTGCTGCGTTCGAGCGGCGGGCCCTGAAGATCTACGGGCCGGAGACGCGTATCCCCCGAGAACTGATGTTTCACGAAGTGCATCAGACATGATCACGGTACCTCTCCGCCGCCGTCTCGCCTTAAACCACCCGACCTTTGCCCCCTCTTCCCAGGCCAACACCGGTCCAGCTCTGCACCGCCATCACGGCCCTGGGACACTGTAGACCTCTGTAAGCTTTATGTTGGAATTCCGGCCCCCCCCCCTCCATGTTTCAACTGTCATCTTTCCGTCTACCTCCAGTTTAAGCAGAACCCCCCTCCTCCCTCCACCCTCCTCCCTCCATTTCTGGGGCTTCATAAGTTTAAAAATGTATTTATGAAAAGAGTAAATCTACTGCAACATATCGCCGTTGGCAGAGGGTGACTTCTTTTAGAGCACACTGACTTTGAACAAAATGTTTATTTTTCTCAAGAGTTTTGCTCACAAACGGGATCAAATCCTCCGGCTTCCTGTGACCTTTGACCCCACTGACCTGTTATAGCGAGCCCTGTTTATTTCTGCGCTTGCATGGTTATACTGTATTAGAAAAGATGGTCGTTTGCCTTTTTTTCACCTGCATTTGTTTCAATTTGAGGTTTTCATGTTTTGTTTGACCTACAGTCACAGTAATTCATTCTTCTGTTTTAACAATATTAGAGATTATCTGCACATTTTTAGCGTTTTAAGGTGTCAAATTAAATGTGCCATGAGAAAAAAATGTTTTTTGAGAAAGGGAAACGAAAATTTTTTTTCCTGGAATTTTGCTTTCGATTCCCGGCGCTTGCGGAGCTTAGATTTTGGACGTTGGGTTTTGGCCGCTCGACTATTATAAGCTATTTTACAGCAGATTATTTTACACCAGATTGTCGGTTTGGTTTTACGGGCCTCTAAAATAAACGTGTGAAGCATTTTCAGGTGAAGAACAAATGTTTGAGGTCAAAGTCGGCCTGAGTCAACGGGTCCTACAAGCGGAGCCCCTCGTCTTTTATGCTGGACCGGAGAAGGAAACAATTCTGTCTGGACTTCATGCTCATCTTGAATGTTTCTCTTATTTAACGCCATTGTGATGCATGAATGTATGAGTCCGTTCATGATGACGTCGGCTAAAACCCAACGGCATTTAGTGAATATTCAAATTGAAATCTACAATAAAGTGTTTACCGTCTCGACCGACTTCCATCTTCGTACACTCAGTGATCTTCAGCTGGTAATTCCATCTGCTCCGAGTCTCATACGTCAATAAAAGTATTTCAGATGGGTCTGCGCCTTGTTTTATGAGTTTGAAGCCAAAAAAACCTGAAACATGTATGTGAAGTTTACAGAAATACGATAAGCGGTTATTAGCGGTTTCTGCAGCCTAAGTGTCTGAACATAGCTTGAGTAAAACAAAATGCCGGCTTCGGTTTTGGGAATTGCATGGAGAATCTTGAGAGGCAGGCCAAAGGGCGAGGGTGCACTGACAGGGTGACCTGTACGAAACCAGAGCGGGGCGAAGGCATCCGGGCTGGTTATTAATAACAGCTGATACCAGAGGTGGACCGGGGACCCTCCCGCTTGTCCTCCAGGAGGTGTGAATAGGACAGTTTCACCTGTACCTGCCCAATGGGGTTCCGGCACGCGTGTCTGCAGAGAGAAGTGTCTGGTGATTTGGAATTCCATCTTCCCACTGGATTGGAATCCTGGACTCCCTCGAGTCAGCGTTAATCCGATCAACGGCGCAACACTGCCCCCTAGCGGCGGCGGGAACCGAAAACCAGTCTCATACTGCTGATAAAAAATGACAGGAATAGTTAAGAAAATCTTTTATTTTCCATTGTTAGCTTTTCCAGTAATTGCTTTTGAAGCTTTTCCCGCCTTTCTGATCCATCTAGCCCCATCCCCCCCTTTCCCCCCCCCAGCGTTTCTCTGTGGAATCCATCTGAACATCCCGGTCGACACCCACAACCTCCATGCTCCTCTACAATCAAAATAACATCACGGAGCCCCCGCCGCCACCTTCACATGGAACGGAACCGGAAAGAAAGCTGCAGCCAAGCGGATTTTAACAGCGGAGTGGACCAGCGAGAGTGGTCCGCGGAGACAAAAACAAATTGCACAAGTTTTAAACGACACAAAATGGAGTGCAGACGACCTAAAGCGTAAGAGCAAGCTTGAAACGTTCAAGAGAGGTACCTGAAGCGCCAGCGCAGAGCCGGGCGGGAATCCGTGTATATACAACAAACTGTAGCTGCGGCGTTGATTTTTGTTCGGTGGGACCGAAGACCATCGACAGTGGGAACTATTGTGGTTTTTAAAGACAAGTGATTGCATACATTCAAGCTATACATATATATAGAAATCTATGTACACAAAGTATAAATAAAACCACACAATGAGATCCCACAGATTATATATATATATATATATATTTAAAAAAAAAAAAACCTGCAATCAACCATGGAGGGTTCTACCACTACCAGCTGGGGAAAACCAATCAAGCAAGTGCTCGTTGTGGAGTAGTTGATGTTCAAAGCGCTCTCCTTTGGGAAGAAATTAAAAAAAACACACTCAGTAAGACGGGCGCTAACAAACACAAAGCCCTCATCCCAGGTTTATTCAAGCTTGCTCTTAAGGATCGATTACAGGCTGCCGATTACAAGCATCCTCCGGTTGTGGCCATCGACTGGGTGCCCTCCCGGCGGTGGTGCCGGGGGAACCAACGGAGGAGGAGAAGCGCCACAGGGGACAAGTTATTTTGATCATAGAGGGTCATTTGAAACAAAAGTAGAAGATTTGAAGGGGCAGTATCTTTTCATCGCTTCCCGATCCTCCCTATCCCCGAGGATTCCTCAGTAAGCGAGGGCTTTCCTTTCTAGCTGGAGTGTTCGCAAAAGGGAGTGAACCACATGGACAGAGCGGGGAACGTCTGGGAACGCCGGCAAAGCAGTACGGAGAGGCGTTTGTGGGCGAGGAGCAGAATTAAAGCCTTTAAATGAAGGGGCTGGGTTAGTTGACGTGACATCGATTTAAAAGAAAAAGAAAAAAAACGTAGTGAAATAAACCCCGAAAAATCCCTTTAAATGAACCTGCCGGTGGAAGGCGGAGACCGGCGCCGAGCGGCAGCGCCAGGACTCCGCGGCCAAGCTAGCAGACGCCTCAAGACACCCCAGACATCGCAAAATTCCAGATATCCAAATATGACGGGGGGAAATGAACTAAACAACTGAACGGATCATTTAAAAATGCCCTTTATGGTGAAACAACGTTAAAAGGGTACTGTCTCTTTGAAACCCTGGCTTCCTGGGGGACGGGGGGAATCCGCTTCTGTCTGGTTTTCATTCTTATTTTTTTTTTCTTTTCAACATGGCCACCCTTTCCCGCCCCTCGCGCCAACCCCCGGCTCCCACCAGGCCCGCGTTCAGCCTGATTTGGCTCCCACCAGACTCATCAGTCCATCCGTGCTCATGGACTTGGGGCGCTCCAAGGGGAAGCCCAGCGCGCGACTCCACACCAGCTGAGAGAGCACGCCGAGGGCCCGGGACACGCCGAAGAGCACGGTGTAGTAGTTCATCTCAGTCATCCCGTAGTACTGCACCGGAGGAGGAAAGGCACGCGTCAGGAGGGGCGGTGGTCACGGCGCGGCTCTGGCGGGGAGCCTGGGGCGCCTACCTGCAGCAGCACGCCGCTGTGGGCGTCCACGTTGGGCCAGGGGTTCTTGGCCTTGCCCTGCTCCAGCAGCACGTCGGGGACGATCTTGTAGAGCTGGGCCACCAGTTTGAACATGGGGTCGTTGGGAAGGTGCTTCATGGCGAACTCCCGCTGGCAGGAGTAACGCGGGTCGGTCTTCCTCAGGACGGCGTGCCCGTAACCGGGGACCACCTGGCAGAAACCCCCGAGAGCAGAGTGAGCGGCGGCGGCGGCTTCCCCAGGGGTAGTTTCCCTCTGGGCTGGCTTACCCTTCCCGACTTCAGCGTGTTCCAGATGTAATCCCTCATTTTCTCATCGGAGACCTCTCCGCCCAGCTCCTTCTGCAGGGCAGTCAGCCACACCAGCACCTCCTGCGTGACGCAGCAGAAGAAAAAGCTTGTGACTCGTGAATCCGCGTCTCTGGCGCCGCCGCCGTGTTATTTCCCGCTGCCGCCGACCTGATTGGCCAGGCCGTGCAGAGGGCCGGCGAGGCCGTTCATGGCAGCGCTGAAGGCCAAGTAGGGGTCGGACAGGGCGCTGCCCACCAGGTGGCTGGTGTGGGCGCTGACGTTGCCGCCTTCGTGGTCGCTGTAGGAGCAGAGAAAACACGGCAAAGCTCGGAAGGCGTTCCAGGAAGCGAGAAGGGGGCCGAAAGGCGGGCGTCGGTGGCCCCGCACCTGTGGATGGTGAGGTAGAGCCTCATCAGCTCGGTGAACTGGGCGTCGCTGTAGCCCAGCATGTTGGTGAAGTTGTGGGACCAGTCCAGGCCGGAGTCGATGGCGCCGATGCTGCTGCCTTCGCGGTACAGGTTGCGGTAAATCTTGGCAGCGATGCAGGGCAGCTTAGCGATCAGGTCCATGGAGTCCTCGTAGGCAAACTGGGAGATGGGATGAGTGAAAGCATGAGGGAAAGACTCTGACGGGATGGGCAGATGCGGCCCGGAAACCCACCTCCCAGTATTTGGACTTGTGGACGCCCTCAGAATAGGCCCGCGCAAAGCTGCTCTCGCTGTTGAGGGCGGTGACGGCGGCACTGAACTGGGACATGGGGTGGAGGTTGGTGGGGAAGTTGTCCAGCATGGTGACAACGTGGGAGGGGAGCGCCGCTCTCTTCGCCCACTCTTTGGAAACCCAGTTCACCTGCAGGGATGGAGGGAGGGCGAGTGGAGTACAGGCAGCGCTCCGGTGGATTACGAAACCTTGCTCTTGGGTTCAAAGGGTAAAAGGTCATTCCGTCTGCCGTCAGCTGTCCCTCCCAGGAGACAACTCTGACCATAAAACACCTGTTCCTTTCTCGTTACATAAGCACCATAAAGCTCTGTGTTTATTCCCACACCTCCTCCGTGGCCTCGCGCTCACCTGCTCCTCGGTGGGGACCTGTCCTGTGACCAGGAGCCAGAAGAGGCCCTCGGGCAGCGGCTCCTGGCCTCCAGCAGCTTTGGGCAGCAGCTTCTGGCACTCTGGAATGCTGTAACCCCTGAAACGGATTCCCTGGGTATCGAAGGGTGGAGAGAAGGGGGGGGAGTGAACAGTGAATTTATTTAATCAGCGGGCTGGACTCCTACGCCACTAAAATGATGTACGACAGCAGCCCGACGGCGTCAGCGAAAGCTCTGGGCCTCCGTCAGACGGTAATCACACTAAGTGCCTCTCTTGGGAAGGACGGCGGGGTCGAATCAGTCTAAAGAGCCGCAGCAGCTTGAAACACCAACCTCGTCAGGATCCAGCACGGAGGTCTCGTACACCAGACCCTTCATGCCCCTCATGCCTCCGTAGACCTGCGGGAGAAGACACGGGTAGAAGGTCACATGGCCCATCAGAACCAACACACTCGGGGTGTCATCGATTACACACTGAGGGCGCCCACCCAAAAAACAACCCACCATGTCCACGGTGATCTGCCCAATGTTGGTTTTTCCATACTGTTGCTTGAAGTTCTTGATCCTGTTCTGTTCTTTGGGGATCAAGTCTGCAAGAACATCCTTCAGGTTCTGCAAGGACACCAGAAACGTCAGTCCGGCTTTCGTGCCCGTCAGCACCTGGTGCAAATCCAGCTGAACTTGCGAGCGGTGGTGTGTACTCACTGTTGTTGACGCGCTGGCGTTCCTTGCAGCCACTAGAAAGTAGGTGGCGTTCTGTGTGACACACAAAATAGGATCAGAACCAGGAAACGAAATGAAATATAAAAGCTTTCCCAGAGGACCAGAGGTCTGCTGAGCAGGCTGAAGCTGCAGGTTCTCCAGCCATTCAACGTTTCTGTACGCGGTCAAACAACGACAGACTTCGCCCACTCCAGGAATGTGACGACACAGACGACAACACTGAGAACGGGTTGGAGCGCTGACCTTCACGTACACCCAACAAAGCTTCAATTACTGAGGAGTTCCCCCATCCACCAAACCATTTATTCCTCTTTCCTCTGGAATCCTGTTCTCATAACTACAACTGGTGAGGGAGGAGAAACAACCGGTATGACGTGCAGGATCCTACACACACACACACACACACACACACACATAAACACACACTCTACACAGCTGAGAGATTACGTAAGAGCTCAGGGTCTTATATATAGAGTTGGTTTCCCTCGTCTATCCTAGTCTCCTCCCTGCGAGGAAGATTAGAGTAATCAAACAGGACATAAAAGTCTGAAAAAGAAAGGAAAACAGCTATAATTGAAAAGCTAACACTGACTAAACCCTCCCTTTATTCAAAGTTAGTCTTAAAAAAAAGTAAGCACGGAGGAAACAAAACAACAGAAAGTTCCATGTTTTCTAAAAGGTGATAAGTATTCGATTTTCTGTTCTTCTTACTGTAAAATGAATGCACAAGTAATCTCAAAATGACTAAAATCAGACAAAGAGAGGACCTAATATAAGGGTTAATTCCTACAGTGATCCCTATTTCTCATGTGCCAAAGTTCAGAGGTCGGATCATATTCATCATCGAAGCACGAGGAGACTGTAACTGATAAGAAAGGAAGGACAGTGGGACACAGGTTAACCGTGCGGGTCTTCTGCAGAAAAAGGTTCAAAATACTGGACAATGAAACGCAACAAATATGCACAACAGGGGTTTTTTTTGTTGGGAATCACAAAGGAACGATTATGTGTACATTATTCGTGCCTTTACGTTTCACCCGGTTGTCTACGATTTCACTGCAAGTTCTTTGGACGATAAGGTTGAAGGTGACTGGAGGTCTCTGGAGCAAGGCAGTAGGTGACGGCCAGGCGGGTCAGAGGCTCCTTTCACAACACAACTGAGCAACAAACAGTCAGCTGTTCTAATTATAGCACAATCAATTTTACATTCAAACAATCTCCAATCTTGCCACAATGTCAAGCTTGACAATCAGTTTCAAAGTGATCATTAAGACGGCAAATCGATAACATAAAAGTAGCTTTGACGCTTTCCAAGTGACCAGAAAATATAAAAATGATGTTGGGAGAATTCATCAAATTTGGTGTTAGAAAATGATCGTCTTCAATCTTAACGTGAAGGTCAACGACTGTGCTGAAGCAACACATATCAGTGACAGTGATAAAACAACAAACGGCCGTGATAAATCCTTATTTTGTCTCAACGACGGTAAATTTCAGGTTTTGTCAGAACTGGTGGAAAAAACATTTGCCAGATCACAGTAGCAGCTAGCATAAAGAGACATGGCTCTTATGCTAACATACTCAACAGGATCAAAGTTCCACAAAATACCTCAGAAAGTTTCTGTGATTTTACACCGGCGTAATACACGCATAAAAACACACATGTGTTGAAAACGAGATATATTGTTTTGCCATTTCCTACCCATGCTTCTGGTCAATGTGGCTCAAAATGCTAAGGTTGCTAACGTCACCTAGCTAGTAACGACGCCGTTAGCCGGCTACTAAATGTTAGCATCCAATGTAGCCTTGATAGTTTTGATAAAGTCGTCTCGAGTGCGAATACACAGATGTTACCTTTGAGTTGAGGAGCTTAGATGCTAGCCTGTTGACCGTCAGAAAGGACATTGTGTGAAAATGTTATTCCCACTTCGTGACAACTAAGGAAGCCGCTGCCAGTGGACCACGGACCTGGTTGAAGGTGCCCCTCCGAAAGGCGGAAGGTTGAAGAAGGATTCCGGCCCGAATGTGGCGACAAATCCGATTGGACGCTGGGGTGGAGGGTAAAAACGCGTAGTTGGATCTCATTGGCTGAAAATTCATTGGCTGTTATCTGATTGGATAGATGCGCGCCCGCTGTGTGTGACGAAAACCGCACGACAACGGGGTCTGTTCAAGAGCGCGCTGCGCACGCCGCCGTAGCGCGTTCCATTTATAACACAACTGTTAACCGCTTTAAATACTCGTTCTTATTTTATGTGAATTATATAATATAGAAGAGTATTATCTATAATGTATTTTTCCCTCACAGGATAAAATGATTTATTAAATGTGCTTTTACAGCTGCTCTGCAGGTGTCTTTGCATCGGTTTTTCAAACTCATTATTTACAGATGCAGGACAATTTTTTAATTTATTCACGATCAAGCCAATAAATGGGTCTCGTGGACCCGAAACGTGGCGAATAAAGGTGCAAATGTGGAGGTTGACTGTAAAACAAGTTGAAACTTTATTATGAAGGAACACGAGGAGGAGCTGGTTGAGTCAAGGACGTTGGCGTCTAAACCAACCGCATGCAGCGAACCAGCTGGTTGAGTTGACAGACCATAACCACTCTTTAAACCCTTAACTGTTACACCATAGCTCAGCAGTTGGTCCAAATGGGTGAGGGAGTCGGATGTATCAAAAAGAATACACACACACACACACAGCTGTTCATTATACAGGACACAAACACACAAACATACCACATGGTTGCAAATGTAATTGCTGCCAACTGCACGCTCTTCAAAGTCTTGACTGGATGTTTTTGGCACATTTAAGAGGATTCATTAACTTTGTTTAACTTTACATTGATTAAAACAGGGGAAATTAAGTCGAGCTGCATTCGATTAAACAATCTTTTTTTCTGTGATTTTGTTTATTCGCTGTGCGATATATGCTTAATTAATGTTTCTAGCTTTATTTTGCACTGCCTTTTTGCACGTTATAACCAATAAATGTACTTTCAACCCCCCCAAAACGAGATCATGCAGCCAGTTTTAAAAATCTCTGTAAACCTTTTGCAGAACCACCTGGTCCACATCAGCTGAGGAGAATCCTGTAAACAAACCCCCAAACAGGCAGTACAGCAGTGGAAATGAACGTCTGCGACAGGGAAAAGCCAACGAGAGGTCCAGAATCATCAGGGGGTGATTGGATGTGCTTGCTTCCCACTGGTGTGTCCGTGTGCGGAAGACGGCCAACAGTTCAGGCCGAGGCCTTCAGAGAGGGACGCTGGGCTCAGTCATCTTCCTCCTCGTCCTCCTCCGCAGGTTCTAGGAGGACGCTTTGCTTCAGGCAGTTTTGGAAGTAGTTGACCACCGTCCGCTGGAAGTGCCGGATGCTGCGCGGACCCCGGAGAAGGTGGCCCTCATCGGGGTACAGCTGCAGGGAGTAGTTGGCCTCCACCCTCACCAGCCGGCTCAGGAGCTCCGCGCTGTGCTGGAAGTGGACCTTTGCTTCGGAACACACGCGTACGCGCAGAATGTTGAACCAGAACTCAATTATTCATGTGAAATGGAGGGAAAACTCACCGTCGGCGGTCCCGTGAATAAGCAGGAAGTTTTCGTCCTTCAGCTTGGTAACCTCCTCCAGTAAAGAGGCAGTCTGAAACCAGAGTCTGAGCTAAATTCCTGCACGTCTCGCTGAAACCGAAGCTTTCAATCCCACCAACTCTCAAGGTAATACGGAAAAGTGTCACGTTATACACACAGATGTCCACGTTCATTAATTATTGACATAAATGGTGGAGAGAAATTTAATTAGTGGTGGAACTAATGGAAAAAGGGGATGATAGATTGTCATCACATTTTCTAACTGTTTTGTGCCTAAAACATGCTTTAGACATGTTTAGTTTTAGAAAATTCACTTTAAACTTGAAAACTCTACTGAAAAAACACTTTTGTAGGTGTTGAGTGAAGTTTTAGGCCCAGTTTTACAATCTTGTCTATAGAAGCCACTGAGTTGTGAGCCTCACAGAGTAAGCGTGCTCCTCCTTCGCTGGAAGGCCAAGATACCTCTCTGAGAAAGCGGCGCCTAAAGAAAGAGAAGACATTTACAGACGGTGGGTGCGTGCTCTTTCTTCCTCCGTTTTGGAATTGTTAGACGACTCACTGTACAGCCTGAAGTCGGTTATCGGTGCCATGGCAACGCTACACTGAAAGAGCTTCTCTGTTGCCGCTGACATCTTGAGGGTTAAATAACCGCCGAAGCCCTGGAGACAGGAACACACAAATGTCAGCGGCTGATCATGTGAGATCTGTGACAACAATGGTTTTTCCAAGTGTAAACAGAACCGTGACCTTGCCAAAGAGGACAATTCGGTGATCATCGATATAAGGCAGCTGCATCAGTAACCTGGGGAAAAAGGGTGAAATCAGGACACTTGGAAGCACTTCCCGCTCCTTCCGCGTCCTGCCTACTGACTCGACGACTCCCAGGTAATCTTTGACCCGCGTGGAGGCGAGCCTGCGCGGATCCACGGCGGAGGTCTTCTGGCCACGGCCGATGCCGCTCCTGCCGTCCACCCAGGCCAAGGCCATGTTCTGCATCCCGGAGAGGACTTGGGGCCACTCCAGGGCAAATTCCTCCGTCACGGATCGACTGCCGGGAACGCCATCCCTGAACAACAAGATAGACAGGATTAGCTTGAACGAGGACCCCGAGGAAAACAACTACGGGTTGACTGATGCAGATTTAGGTGAAAGTCAAACACAAAGCAGCTCTCATTTAGCATGCAGCACACTCACACTATGATGAGAAGTGGGTGCAGGTTGGCCTCATATCCCTGAGGAAGAGAGAGTTTTATATGCAGATCTAAAAAGAATAACCAAGACAGGAAGAGAGTCAGCTCGCTGCACAAAAATCTGGGTCATCCTCACCAATTAAAGCCTAAAAGACATAATTTTTCACTTTATGACAAAATATGCATGAACACAGTCTGTGAAACACTAAGTGCACTCATATCGCATCATATTTGCTGTTGTACCGTGGTTGTCCTCCAGAAGAGTCCTGAAGTGGTTCTCAGGAAGCCTTTTGTCCTCCAAAGCTTTACACAGAGGGTTGTTATCTTCCAGTACCACGTAGTCTACAGAAGATAAACAGCAGAACGACACATCTTTAATCCAATCATCAGCACCACAGAGACGTCCGGGGCCTGAAGGTGGGCCTGTCTTCAAGGCGCTGCCACACGTCACCGGCAGAGGGCGCTGTTCGCCCAACGGCCACCCGCTGCGGTCCATTACCGCCACCTACAGACGGGTCGCGGGAACTACAACACAACCCTGTTTCCTTTTATTAAGTCTGTGTGTGTGTGTGTGTGTGTGTGTGTGTGTGTGTGTGTGTGTGTGTGTGTGTGTGTGACGATATCATCTGATAAAACACTCACCGGAGGGGTTCTTTGTGTAGTGGACGGTCACTTTTGGGATTCCAGGACCTGTGTTTTTTTTTTTCAGAGAGATTTTAAATTTTGTCTGTACGGCATGATATATAAATATATATAGTTTTCTACTAAAAATGCAAGGTGTGGCTTACCTAAGCAGTAGAGAGTGAAATGGGTTTGATTGGGACTAAATTCTGCCCTAAAGAAGTGGCAGCCATCTATGAGGTTGCAGGAGATGCACTGGCGTTGAAACACTCCATCCAGGTCAACACTGAACGCACGAATAAACACATGAACACAGGAAGGACTTCAGAGAGGGTGATAACAAAGTACTACTACTGTAAACTGTGCAAGACTTCAGTATTTCTCAGGTTCCTGTTCCCAAACAGTTAGATTGCTGTGAGGCAGGAGGGATTCTCCAAATATCAGCTACAAATCTCCTCCACGGTGCATTTAATCAGGCTCCACCATGCTGTTGTTGCTACCGATGCCTGAAGCTAAAGAAGCTAATAAAAAGATAGCAAGCGTAAGTGGCTGGTGAGGAAACAGACACCCCTTTTTCTCAGAGGGCACGATAAGTCTGAGCGACGTTATACACACAGCTTTTCTGCTTTTAGTGAGTGTTTTGTTGTTGTACGTGTGGGGATGGAAATATCGGTTTCATCTGCCCCGTCCGACGCTTGTCAGAGTGACTGGAATTAAAATTGGACTTTTATAAGAAGGAATCAGCCAGGAATCAGACGTTCTGAACGCTGGCTAAAAGGTGGGTGAGACGGCCGGTGCATCAGGTAGGTTTACCTGTACAGGTGTCGGCTCTGTCTGGATTCTTCTGTGCTCAAGAAGTAGCTGAGGAGCAGGAACAAACGGAGTCATCTGTGAGCTGCTGAAGCTGCCAGGAGTGATTCTCTCACATACATTTTCCCGGCCTCCTCGTCCAGGGCGCACAGCGAGGAGACGTCCCAGCTGCCCGATGTCAGGAAGCGAGGGGGGACGGTCGGGACCGCCGGCTGCAAGACGGACAGAAACGGAGCTGAAGGCCAACCAAAGGCCGAAGCAGAAGAAAAACAGAAATGGAAAATCCATCTCGATACGAAACACCAATTTTAACAGGAATCCTTTCAGATAAAAAGCTTGCTTAATCAAAACGATGATCAAAAACTTAAAGGGCTAAACGGCATCAACGTGTTAATGAGGGAAATGATTAATTGGAGGTAAAGTGACATTTCCATAATTAGGCGGAATACAAGCGGTGGGAAATTGCCTCAGTAATCATAGAAGAGTTGTACGCTAACGGTCACACACTGTTGCTGTGTAATCGGTGACTGGAATCACAGATTGTGTGAGGATGCCAGAGGTACTGGGATTAGCCCACCTGAGCTGAGAGAGCAGCGATGTGGTGGAACTCTCCACGAGCGCCTTGCTTTGCTGCCAGGATGGTATAAAACAAGGAGCCGTCGGCTGTGAACAACGGTACATCCTGTTTAAAAACCCAAAAAAAAGGATAGGTAATGTAAAATGACTCCTGATTTAAGCACTACTTGTATTCTTAGACCCAATTCAACACACAAATAAGAAACAGGGCCCAAAATAAAACTATTTCAGACAATCGGTGATACAGAAATAAGAATATCAGAGGATGAGTGTACCTGTCTTCGGTTCTGCATTATGTCCATGGCCACTTTGTGTTTCTAGTCGCAGAAAAAGAAGAAAAAAAAACACTGTTTCCAAGTTTTTGGCTTTGAAGCCTATTTAAGACATTAAAAGACAAACAATAAAAGTGTGAATTATTTATTAAAATCTGTGGAAAAAGAAAAAACGAGTGAGGACTGTGAGGCGAAAGGCTGCCGTCTGCACCGCCGAACACTCTTTATGCAGCAAACGACCTATAAAATTAATCCAGAAATCAATCCTTTTTTCCCAGCGCACAAAGGAGGGGATTAGAGCGGAATATTCGGACTCACCTCCGAGCAGGCCCCAGTGGTGGCCTCACACACGCAGAGGACCGACTGGTTCTGCAGGCGGTTCAGCCAGCGGGCGGCCAGCCGGGTGCTGCTGATCCACGTCACCATGGAGATGTAGCTGTCTCTGAGGAGGCGAGACAGGCCGCCAGGACCGGAAAAAGGGGTGAAAAAGGAGCAGGGGAGAGGCAGCGTCACATCATTAATGCTGGCAGTTTCAACCCCAGCCGTCAAGGTTTACTACCTGGTCCTAAAGGAGTCAGGAGGCAACATCTCCAGGGTGTGAGCCGGGCCGTACAGATTTACCACAAACAGGCTGATGGATGGGATGTTTGAACCAGCCTGTCAGCACAAGAGAACACAGAAAACCAGCAGGCGCCAAATGTGGTTTCGCTGTTTAGGCGGTGAAGTTTTTAGAGACGGTTGTAAGTGAATAAAATGGAAACGACAGAAGTGATAACGGGTCTTTTTAGTTAGGTTAGGCAGAAATAACCCAGTGGGGCAAACTAGAGGTGAAAAACACGTCACCAGCGGGTCACTTTCACCTTTGGGTAGGGGAAGACCATGTTGGTGGGATAGAGACCACCCAGGAAGTGGGGTATTTCCACCAGCGGCGTGAGGGAGTTGTTGATGGTGAGGTACGCCAGCCGGGCCCCGTCCACAGACCACCAGTGGGCCACGTACGTCAGGAGCACCTCCTCTGTTTGGAGAAGAAGAAGAAGAATCGGCGTGACGAGGCCGCTGGCAGCTTCTGGTGAAACGCCAGCGCGTCCCACCCTCGTAGGTCCAGTCGGAGAGGCCGTTGGATACGCGCCCTTCCTGATCGCTGCTGGTCAGGCGCAGAGGTCTGCTGCTCACGCTCGCCATGTAGTAGATATCTCCGTTGAACACATACGCCTGGAGGGGACAGAAGACACACGCAGGCTTCATCTCTGGCTGCCGAACGCCCGACAGCATCCAACCAGGAATTAATCAGCAGCCAGCACGTTTACACGCGAGGGAGCCAATTCATCCTGTTTTCTAGTGGATGTGCTGCAGGGGAGCACCAGCACGGCAGTAAAAACACCGAGAAGATGCTTAGGAACGGCGCTAGATGATCCCACGGGAGGTAAAAACAAAATTAAAAACAGCTGATTATACGTCGGATTAGTACAATTATTCAAACTCTCTTCATAGTCTCACAGGTGTGTCTTTGGTGTTCTCTCTGCCTCATTAACAGGTAGCAAATTCAGCCTCGTTGTGGTCCCACAGAGCAGGTAACAGAGCCAGCGCTCAGCTTACCAGCTGGTTCCCCTGTGGCCCCCAGGAAGCATACTGCAGCGCCGCCTTCTCCTTCTCCGGAGGGTTCAGCTCCAGCTGATCCCTGGAACACACATAAAACAGCCGCCATCAGGCCTCCGTCGGGGCTGGAGCGTCTTCAAAGCTCTCCGACGTCCGTCCGTCCATCCCCCCTGGCTTTGAGGAGCCTGTGAAAGAGACACCGGACTCTCGGGACTGAATAGCACGATGCAGAGGAGGAAAACCAAACGAAGAATGGGACGGATTCATGCAAAAGTCCATATCCCCCCCCCCCTTTTTTTCCATCCTCGCAGCAGGCAGCTCTCTTCCTGCCGGGCAAACTCAGGCAATGATGGTCCTCCTGAGATCCCTTCCAGGAGCGCTCCTCTGAGCCTCCAACAAGTCCACAGCTACCACGGAGCTCGTCCACGGGTGGAAAGCCGAACATGGATGAATGAACAATTAAAAACCTGATGGAACCTGGAAGAAAACACGGACGAATGAAAGCATGTCCCACAGTACCATGAGGTTCTGATTCGATGGGATCGGGGCTCTTTCAGTCCGCGGGTCTGCTAGCACCGCTAACGCTCATGCCCATGGCAGCCCATGCATAAGCATTCATGATTGCACCTACCCATTAGCCACACTGTAGATAGCATAGGAGGCTGTGAAGGACTGAGAGAACACCTGAAAGAGGTAGAGGATATCGTGCACAGAGAGGTGCTGCACTTAGATGAGGAAAGATACACATTTGTTCATACACATAGAAATTAGATGCAAATGACCAGCGGTTGCCAGGGACGCTGGCGGTCGTTAAGGCACGAGCAGACGAATTAGGGTTTAAAGAAAAGAAAAAGGCAGGACTCCACATTTTCTATCATTTCGTTGAAACACTACGGCCCAACGTTAGAGGGGTGTGAGGAAGATCAGGCCTGTTAAACAGCGTCGTATTCGAGCACGAGAGGCTCAGCGACCCGTTGGAGGAACACGTTGAAGAAGATTAGGGAACCGGAATCGATGGCCGTGCGACTGTGCCTCAGCTGCCACTGATCACAGCGTCCCTGAAGCCTTCTGTGCGCTAGATTGATTCTTTCCTGGACTTTCTGCCTGCAGAAAAGGGCTGGGAGCTGCCTATTAGCCCTCTGCCCTCTGGGAACCAGAGTCTCCTGGAAAAGCCCGGGTCCCACGAGCGATGAAATGTCACTCTCTCCAGAGCACACTTAGCAGTGAAATTGGATTCCTCCGGCGTTGTTTGTCTGGACGTTTGTGGACGGAGAAGCAAAGGAGGCGGAGGGGAAGAGGAGAACCAAAGTGTGAGGAGGAGGTTTGAGGACACGGAGCAACGGCGGGATGGAGGAAAAGCTGCAGGGAAGGGTGGGCTGACGGGTCCTTACGCGCCACGACTGATGTGAAGGACCGGAGGGGGCGGCGCCGCCATCAACACCACCGTCAATCAGGCGCTGATGATTTGCTGAGGAACCCGGAGATGCTGCTCAGGAGACGCCATCATGAATCCGGCGACGGCGCCCGTGATGAATAGACGGGAAGAACGAGAGCATCTGTCTCCAACAAGGAGGAGGGAATTCTAATGTGGACGCCAGGAGCGGCTCGTAAATCCTCCAGATCGCTCCGCTCCTCGCCACCCGCCCCCCCCACAACCACAGCCACACCACAAATCAGGAGGCGGGGTCTGACCGGGGAGGTGAAGATGATGATGATGCCCGGTACTGTGGCGGATGGAGAGACCTCCAGCTCCGCCCCACCTTCTCTGCTTTAATAGAGCTCATTCCCTCCACTACTCTCCAGCTTTTCTCTCTCTCTCACCATCGACCAGGCCTCCTCTCGCTGATCACTGGGTTTAAACTCTGGACTGACACTCCAGGATAATCTCTGATTGATTCATTGATTACCATTAATTAACACAGAGGAGGTGAGATTTTAAAAGATTTGAGTTTTTCTGGTTCCCTCTCTAATCTGTGTTCTTTGTGGTGGAGAAACGTTCAGATTTGTATGATTGGCCGACCTTTGACGCGCAGGTTTCCTTGTGCACACAGATCTGGGCTTTTCTCCTGCTTGTGGCCCAACTCAGATCCGTGTCCAACCTCTTATCAAAACCCATTTATTTTCACCCAGCAGGCATGAGCGCCTCCCCGAAGCCCGCCGAGCTATCCCAACATCCTGGGAAGCCTCTCGGCTTTCCCCACAGCCAGCTCCTCCGTGCTGTAATCAAAGGCGGCGTTCCCGCTCTTTGATTGCCGTTCTGATTTATTCCCATCGGGTCTCGTATCCGAGGCGGGATGGTGCAAAAAGCCATCACCCCGACTCTGACACGAGCGGCTCTTTCCTGTCCTCTTTCATTCTCGGCAGCATGCCGCCCCTCTTCCGCGCTGGCGCTGGGAGCAAACTGCTTCCGTCAGCATAAATCCCCCCAGAGGAAGATGCAAAAAAGAGAAGGAAGGGAAAAACGAGAGCCAGGAAGGAGAGCAGAACAGAGATTCAAAATGGCAACCACCCTCACACGTGCTGATATCTCAATTGCTAATTCTACAAATGATTCCAGGTGGCGTTCCCCCCCCCAGCCCAGATTCCTGGCTATATGGCGCCGTACATACAAATGAGAGCAGATAATTCCCGCTGACATGAAAGGAAGCGTGCTAACGACGTGGGCATGAATCAAAGCAACCCACAAAGCGGCCAAAGAACTGAGCACATCTTTCCCCGCCGAAGCCGATCGGACGTATGCTGACTGATCAATAATTCAGTTATAACAGCTGCAGTGTGTGTGTGTGTGTGTGTGTGTGTGTGTGTGTTACTAACGCCGAAACACGGCGTCTGACTCGGAAACTACGCTGCGGTGATTGGTGCAGCGATGAGGGGTTCGTCTCCAGCGGCGACCCCGAGAGGCAGAGGTGATCGACAGTTTTGGGTTTCGCTGAAAAAATGCTCACTTTTAATTCTGCGTCTGCCTTTCGCTCGTTAATTACGCGCACGTCACATGACAGGCCTGCCCTTTGAGGTGGGGTTGTACAACGAGAAGCAGCTGATAAAATAAAGTCCCCTCATGCTATCCCAGCCATTTGGTGGGCGGCAGTATGGCGTGTAATACTGCAGAAAAAGAACACACACACACACACACACACACACACACACACGCAGCAGCGTTTCTATGGAACTCTGATTAGGATTCATATGTCATCATCGCTGGGCCCCGCAGGCATATGGAGGTGGTGAAGCAGCGGTAGCGGCAGCGCGTCTTTGATATTTGTGGATAATTTATGACCATGGGTGTGTGTTCTTTTTTTTTTTTTGGAATATATCTGAGCATAATTGGCCTTCAGAGAAAACTTACCGGCTGAATGTTATAAGCTAACAGGATGAACCGCTTGTCTGCAGACACTTGAAATTTAGTAGTGGTCAGGTCCTGCACAAAGAAAGACAAGTTAGAGAAGAGCTTTATCAGCAGATGAGGCGCTCCGAGGTGGAGAACTGAGGATAATTAAGGCCGACAATCATCAGGACCCGCGGAGACTTATCTGCTCCCCACGCGATTGAGTATCGGCTTCAGTGGAACCAGCCTGAACGGTACAACCTAAAACCTTTCCAAGTAGGAGAATTCAGCATTTATTCCACTTCATGGTGATGTCTGTGGGTTGTTTTCCTCACAGAAACTGGCCCTTTGCTTTCGTTGATTGGATGCGATTGCCTCGCGATTGTCAACAACTTTGCATAAATGAACAAACGCCTCTTGAAATGTGGTTTTGGCCGTTCGCCGTTTTGTAATTTTCGGTTTTAACCAATATTTGAATCCGCTATGCAAAACACTGCGCCATTTTCTGCAGACAAAACCACATGGTTGTTGGCGTCCATTCACGTCCACCTTGGCTTGGTTTCAGCCTAAAGCCCAGAGGTACGTCAGGCTCTTTAGCTGCTGAAGGCTCCGTGGAGTTTGCCAGCTGTTGCTGCACACAAACCTTTGTTGTGTGCGTTTTTTCCTCATCTTGCAGAAAAGTGTGAGTGTCACACTTTCTAATCTGATGTGGTTTTCAAGAACGACAGCAAACATTGCAGCACCTGTGAATGTTGCTGGTTAATGAGGACCATCCATCTTTATTTACCGCTGGCGGTGGAGTGGGTGCACCAATTAGCCGCAACGCTAAGACCACTGACAAGTATCATTAAACCAGTGATGAGTCATTACAAAGCAGCCGCTTTTCAGTAGAAGATGTAGAAGAGGGGCCCAGAACACACGTTTCAACATCTATCTTGACGTTTCGGTGTATTTTATCTAAATTTCTTTTAGCAGCGAGGCTTCGTCTCAACCTGCCAACCCAACCCTGCTGAAAGCTCCTCGCCAGTGACCCACATAAGGCTGTCAGCGTCGCAGAGGCGGCGCTCAAAAGGATCCTCCAGCTTGGAAGATTCTCTTTCTGAGTGCTCGTGTTGACAGCACACAGAGCAGCCAGTCTGGGGGAAAATGAGCACAAACGGCTTTTTTCTTTAGCTCTCGGCGGCGGTAGAGTTTCTCTTTCTCCACCTGGAAGTCGCCCCGCTCGGACCGGCGGGGCACTTTGTCCAACTGTCGGCGGTTATGAGCCAATCAATAGTGAGATGTGTTCACGGTCGTCAGGCGCTGTAACTCACCAGGGAGCTGTTGTCCAGGAGAGCGGTGGTGAGGTTGCTGCTGAGGCTGAAGGACAGGACGTGGCCCTCCCTGGTGCGGAGGACCACCTCGCTCTCTGGAACAGACAAGCGCTGGTCTGTTAGAGGCTACCTGGACCTGGACCGGGACTGGTTCCCAGTGAAGCGGTCCACCGTGATCCTTACCGCTCAGCCAGGACACACAGGGGTCGTGAACTTTGAACTCTGCCCTCTCCAGGTCCTCCATGGTGAGGTGAGAACGGAGCAACAGGTGCGATTCGTCTTCGGGGGCAAAGACACGGAGGTAATTAGCTCCAGCCGACGGAAGCCTGTTCCTGCTTTGGTCCAACATTTCAGATGTCCTCTTGGAACATTAGTCAATTATGTTGAGGACGGATGCAATTAAAAAAACAAACAAACAATAAAATTTTTTTTTAAAAGCTCCATTCCATCCTCATTTGCTGTCAGAGGCAAATCATAGCCCTCCAGGAATGGTGAATTACTGTTTTCCATTCTTTCGTTTCCTCTGGATCAAAACAATTAATCTGTGAGTTAAACTTAGAGACGTTGGCAGGTGGTGATAAAAGATATTCTGGCTTTCATACCACACCAAAGCTAGCTTTTTTCCATTCTCCAGGCTCTGTGCTGGGCTAATCTCACCATCTGCCAGTCGTTCGAACCCCGCAGAGATGCTAACGATACAAACCCTCCCAGCTTCCCAGGATATCAAAGCGCTTTTTTTTTGGCTGCGGGAGAAGGTCCCGTCTCGGACTTGTCTCGCTTCACCTGGTGTGAGTAGGACGACTGAGAGAATGACCAGAGACATCACCGCCATGATCACCACCAGGGCGATTCCGATTCCCTTCCAGTTCCGCGGCGGACCATCTGAGCTGCCCAGGTCCTGGCGGTAAAAGAGGAAACACAGCAGTCATGTGATCATGTGAGCAGGACATTAGTGCACAATCTGGCAGAAAACGCACCTGGCGCCTGAAATTGAAGGCAGAATGTCTATTTAAACGTTTAGGCTGACGGTAGAGCTACATGAAGGCAAACTGGAGGAATTAGCCTGCAGCAGCTCAGCTGAGCTCCGCTCTTCGTTCATGACTCACCGCCGGAGCCTCACGGCCACTTAAATTTAAGTGTTCAGTCACAGAGGAAGGATAAAATCCACTCTTTGCTCTCATGCCCGGGCCCCCTCCGGCCTAACCCCCACAGCCTCGCTCGTGGCTCCAGGCCGCGGGGAAAGAAGGCGGCGGAGGCGTTGGCGTGCTGCGACTCTTCCGCTCTTCTTTTTAAAGCTGCGGAACACAGTCCAGATGCTGCACGATGATAAGTTCCGACAATAAAGTCAGCCAGCCAGGCGTGATGGAACCAGACACAGCTCCCCAAGAAGAAAGAGTTCCCCGGAGCGGTTTGATCTCACATTCAGCCATCATGAATCGCACAAGAGGGTGGAAATCCTGACTGACATGTTCACAAGTTCCAGTCTCTTTTGCTTTAAAGCCACTGTTAGAAATCCACCACATCGGCACATTTCAACCTGTAGCTATCCTACAAGCACATCTCCTTGGTTCCATCCATGTGTGAATTTCAACCAATTACCAGGACTGGTTAATGTTATGCTTGATTATCAGAACAGGCCGTGTCTTGGTGGCAGGATCTGTGGAAATGAACCTTTTAAATTAAATTTTCTCACTTGAGTGAGTCCATCACGTTGTGTTTTCATTTCCAAGTCTTCCCTATAATTACAGCGTGCACTGCTAACGCCGAAACATGGCGCTAATGGAATTCACAGCTCTGCTGATCCCCCTGAGCCAGGACTTGTGATGGTACATCCAATTAGGGTCATATCATTGCTGAGACAGACAGGGAAAATCCCAGATTTGGGCAGCTGAGTTTAGTCATTCTTGCAAATGAGGTAGAATTCACAGAGCTAAAACCCCACGAGTGAACGCCGGAGATGCTGCTGGTGCTGGTGCTGTTCTCAATGCACAAGGGAAATTAACGCTGCGCAAACGGCTAGTACGCGCAAGAGAAGAGACGCACGCTAGGACGGAGCACGCTGGCGTCAGTCAGCACCCTGATGGACAAGCAGCTCGGTGTTCTGCTGAGCTACATCAAAAAGCCAATCTGAAGCGTCCTAAGACGCAGCCTCAGAGGAGACGTCGGTCCGGCGTCAAAGGGGGCAGGATCCTCACCGAGGGTCCCGATGTTTATGGAAGAAGAAATCCCCTGCAGAGACTCTGCTTTTGGCAAACTGTGCAAACGTGCATTAGAGAAGAGGAGTAGAGCCTGATTGGTGCCAGCAGCGCTAAAGGGATTATAACTCACCCAAATGAGGGAATCAATAAGGCGTACAGGGGTATGCAGTCCAGCGGGAAACTATTAATAATGAGAATGCAGTCACTGGGGTTAGACTCTTACACAAGAACCTGCCAACCTGGTCTAACTTTTTAATTATTCTTATGGCACTGGAGCAATTTGTTCAAATGCATAAAACAGGAAAAAAACAGCCCGAGACACAACTGGGTTGGGCAGAAACTAGGCAGTGCTAACAATTCCTCGATTGGACCCAGGAGGCCTCCTTACCTCCGTGCCCTGTCTTTACAGCGTGGAGGATTCCACAGTGAATTACGTGCAGAGAAAAGCAGCGCCTCCACTTCTGGACCTGCGTGAGCTGCCATCTGACACCGAGCAGTGATATTCATTAAAGGCATCACGCTGACAGACGCATTAATGAAATAATACCACCATAAAAGAACGGAGGACGATCGGTGGACGCGTCCAGCGCTCAATATTTCCAATATCCTGACTGGAACCAGTGAGTGCAGTTGCAGTCGGAAGCTGTAGATTAGCAAGTCATCTGCATATTTTCTGCATTATCTGGTCGATATCTCTCACCGTCTAATTTAGGATGCACTTCATCATTAGAGAAGCTGCAACTTGGCTAGAAAACATCATAACCAAGCTGCTGCAGCCATGAGCAGCTACAGTCAATATTGACTCATAGCAAAGCTATCTTTCATCACACCCAGAAGGACTTTAGGCTCCGGCTCACTACGGCACATCTTCTGTCTGACATTTCTTATCTTATAAAAACCAGAAGGTGGTCATGTAGTGGACGCATTTCTCTCCCGCAGGCTAGTGCCAGGCGCCGAACCACAAGCCTCTACAAAAGGGAAAGACCGGAGCCTTGACTGGAGCTGCTCCACTCTCCTATTCTTTCTGTGTTCCCCGTCGCACAAAAAACGGCCCAGTTCCTTCTCATTTTCAGCCATTCAGCCTCCACCTTAGGAGAAAAAGGAGCAAAAACAGGCAGAAGAGCTGCAGGTGGTGAGACGGTTGCAGCTAATTTTAGGGAATGCCACTGACACACACACGAGGCAGCAACACTCCAGAGAGAGTTTCTTCTGTTTAAATAGTATGTGTCCACAGAATCAGAGCCAAACTACATAACTCATTGCTTTCTTGTTTTGTTATGACACTGACAGCTGAATATTTTAACTGCACGTCCCAAACAGGCTCTTTTCAGCAGAAACAGGGGCAGTGATGTCAATCCTGAGACAAAACTGCTTCATTAATAGCTTTGCTCTGCAAGCAGCATCGATTGAACACTGTGGGGGGAAAACTGTTTCATTCGGTGGCAATGGATTGGAAAGATCAGCAGGCTTTTGTGAGTCTCTGGAGCAGAGAATAATCCCGCAGGAGCCATCAGCTGGATGCTCGGTCAGGTGGGACCACATCCGCGGGCTGATCGTGTCACAAGGCTGATTATTGACAAAGAAGAGGTGATTTTCTGTTCTTTTGTGCACTAATTATCACCAGGCTGAGGGAAAATGTGCACAATAGTTTGGTGAGACTTTGTTGACTAAAAGAATCGAAACCCAAGTAAGCAAAAATCCATAAAATAGTTAGACAGTTGCCATGGTAGAAGGTGCCTAAGATACTGAGTCTTTGTGCAGAAACAGTTGACGAATTACACACACACACACACACACACACACACACACACATACACACACACACAGAGAGCAGGGATAATCAATCATGCAGCGCAGGTTGGCTTGAGCAGGCTCGTCACTGTGCAGGTGCGACGGTGTTTTGGTGTTCTGCACGTTTCTGGTGAGCTGTTTGAGTCTGGAGAACAGAAGACTTGGAGGGGGAACCAGACTCAGAGGCTGGATTAGCGCACTGGTCTGCACCGCAGTGCCCGAGTCAAGTCTGCCCAGATTATTGGCGGAGAAGTCTGAATGGGCAAAACGGACGTGGCACCAATCGATGGTTCGGAATTCCCCGCTGCCCGCGAATGGAAGCTCCTCACAGAACACAAGGGGCTGCACACACACGCACATCTGAATCTATACAAGTGCAGGAAAGAAAAGAACAAGGAAGCAGGGACATACCAGCTCCGTGGTCATGTTTTGTTGAGTTGTGGCAATCATTATAGCCCTCCTTCTGCTGTTTCACTGCATCAAAATCCGCCGAGTTGCAGCACCAGTGTGGAGCAGGGCTTCTTCTGCATGCTCTGCTTTGGCAAGTTTCTTTTCTCTTCCTCCCTCTCTCTCTCTCTCTCTCTCTCTCTCTCTCTCTCTCTCTCTCTCTCTCTCTCTCTCCCTCTCTTTTCTCTCTCCATTCGTGTGCGGCTGATTTTGAACAATTCATTCACCAATTTAAATTTGCACATATGGATTTACCCCGACATAAATGAGGACTTTTAATGCAATCTCACCGCCAATCAATATTAATAATGATAATAATAATAAGCTAGTGTATGTAGTAGTTAGATTTTGTTGTAGCAGATTTGACGCCGGTTTTGTCCTTATATTATTTTAACTTTAAAAATGAAGTTTTAAAACAAACTGCTTTCTTATTTTTCTTTGCGGCGCGGTTGACACAGTCGTTTGTTCCATTGTTTTGAAATGACCTGGACGGAAGTGACGTTTTGGGTGACGTCACACAGCACCCTTCTTTCATTGGCTACTTTCTAAGTTTGAAATTCAACGCACATTCGCGTCTGGAAGTACAAGTAGATAAAAAGATACAGTGAACGAGTCCAAAGGAAAAAAAAGAATAATCTTAAGGTTTTCGTAATCTGTGTGGTCTACAAGGCTTCGCATTAAAAAAGCGGTAGGTGATTTATATTACGTCTACTTAGCCGCGTTGGTCAAAGCGCCGGTAAACAATTTAGTTTAATGCCGCCATCATTTTTTCTTCTCTGAGTAATAACGGGCCACGTTGACTGTGCTATGGGGCAAATATATTTACAAATGTACTAAATGTGGCCCAGTAATAGTGACAAAAACAAGACTTGAACGTACAAAGGGCCTTTGATACCGGTGGCCACTGTTCCGTTGCAGGGCCGTTCGACGACCGAGGAAGTTTCAATTTTTAAATATATATATTTCAAAAATTACATTTGAAAATGAGAAATAGCTTCCTTTGTTGGTTTGTGCATCGCCTCATTTGTTGCGATGCAACAAACCTATTTATGTGTGAATAAGTCATTGTTGTCTTGGTCATGTACAGTAATTCTGTGTTAAATTAAGATATTGTGTATTTTCAAGGGTCCTTGTTTAACTATTATCATGGAGATGGCTGTCCTGAACCTCCAAAGCTTGTATGATCAGATGAGATACCAAATCGACCATCTCAATGACAACATCGAGCCTGGTGAGTCCTTTTTTATTCTCTTCTGTTCTTCCAAAAGCAGCATGTCCCATCTGGGTTCCTGCTGTTCTCTTCGTGTTTAACCGTCTTCTTTCCTAGCCTTCATCCAGATGGCAAAAAACTTCGATGACTGCCGGCGCAGGTGGGCAAGCACCGAAAGGGAACTGGGATCTTGCAAAGAGATCCTCACTAAAAGCGAGACGGAGATCGGAGCCCTGGAGGTGAAGCTGAAACACGCCCGCAATCAAGTCGACATCGAAATCCGACGGAGGCAGAAAGCTGAGACCGAGTGTGAGAAGCTGGTACGTGGGTTCACTTGTTGGCCTTGAATGATAACTTATGCAGGTGGAACTGATCATTGGTGACTTTTCTGGGACACAGGATCGTCAAATTCAGCTGATCCGGGAGCTTCTGACCAGCGAGGGCTCCTCCAACAGCATCCAGCTGAGCGCAGAGCAGCGTTCAGCTCTGGGCTTCCTGAACACAAACTACCAGGCGGCGGGGACCCTGAACACCAGCCGAAGGTAATCGTAATCGCTCTGCAGCGCGTAGCCCAGCAGGCGTTTGTGTATTCGGCTTTGTTTATAGTTGGGTCCCTGATCGTGAATTCATTTGCATGTCAGAACATTCACCCTCAGGATCCAACGAGTTTGTATTCATGAGATGAATCCTGCAGATGCTCAGTTCCAGCACATTTTATTTGCATTCCGTTCAGGGTTTTCTTTCATTTTAAATGAAAGAACAGTTTTAAATGTGATCAAGGCAATGTATATCAATCATTGGGCTCTTTTACACTTTAATTTTAATACTGATTAATTATAAGGATTCTGGGGAAACTGATTTCTCCTGCTTGATCCTGTGAATGAAAATGAGAAATAGTCTTTAGTGGGAAATATTTCCTGCGTAAAATAAAAAAAAAAATTCAGATTTTTTTTTAATGTCTAAATACAAATATATGTTTTGTGTCACAGGCTGACAAGGATAGATGAGTCCGCCTCCATTTTGTCAGATATCAGTTACGATAAAACGGATGACTCAATCGTAAGTACATTTCTTGCATCGTTTAAAAAGTTTTATTCAGTAAAATCAAGTCCCGCTCGTCCTTATCTCTTCTCTTTGGGGCAGGATTGGGACTCTTCCAATGTGAGGACAGTTCGCCTCAAAAGACGTGAAAAAAGGGTAGGTCAACTGCCCCCGTGCCACCGCTCTTCTGCCATTTGTTCCAGTGGTGTGTAACTGCTGGGCTGCTCTTTTCGTCCTTTAGCGATCTTCCAGAAATCAAGTGGACGGCCCTCCACCCGTCTCCAAACGCTCCCGATCAGTTAGCAGGACTGTGGAGGGGGTACGCTTCTCCCACTCATCCTAGATTTAAACTGTCCAAACACGGCAACCAAAGCTTTTTGGAGCCACGTCTGAAAACACGCTTGTGTGTTAACTCTTTATCTGTGACAGGGGAATGAGTCCCTCGTGGCAAAGACCACCGTTAGCGTCCCCGTGGACGGAGGACCCGTTGAAGCCGTCGCGACCATCGAGACCTTCCCCTACTGGACTCGCAGCAGGAGAAAAACCGGTAAAATAATTATTTTCAGCTTGGCCCCACTGGAAACAAGATTTGGAGCGGAATTCCCACTCTGCTCACTCCTGTTTCTGCAGCTGCTATGGAATACGATTCTGAATCCGTCCAGTCTGTGGATCTCTTCAAGCCGCCCAGCCAACCTGCCGCAGACGTGGAGACGCAGCCCAGCACCCCACAGCGACAGGGAGGCGCCCGGCTCCACGAGTTTGTCTCCAAAACTGTAAATATTGTGACAGCACCTACGTTGTGTTCATCCGCGTGGACCTGCTGATCCTTAGCCGACATCCCACCGCAGTCATCAAACCCGAGTCCTGCGTTCCCTGTGGGAAGAGGATCAAGTTTGGCAAGATCTCGCTCAAGTGCCGGGACTGCAGGGTGGTGTCACACCCCGAGTGTCGGGAGCGTTGCCCTCTGCCGTGCATCCCCAATCCCGTGGCCACGCCGCTCAAAATCGGAGAGGTGTGCAAAAATGTTGGCCGTGACTGGAACGCTTTCCGACGTGCAGGTGTGGGCGGAAATGACGATTTGTCCCCTTTCTGTGTGCAGGGAGTGTTGGCGGACTACGTCACCGGCACGTCGCCTATGATTCCGGCTCTGGTGGTCCACTGTATCAATGAGATAGAAAAAAGGGGCCTGCATGAGGTGAGGGGCTCCCGGCACACACGGGCACGTGGAATGGCTCTAAAAGAGTCATTCCAGTAAGTAAACGGCTTGAATCTTTGCTGTAAAGCTGTTTTCCCCCCCCTCAGGTCGGTCTGTACCGTCTGTCTGGTGCCGATCGTCAAGTGAAGGAGCTGAAGGAAAAGTTTCTCCGCGGCAAGACTGTCCCTTTGCTCAGCAAGGTGGACGACGTCAACGTCATCACCGGCGTCCTCAAGGACTTCCTGAGAAACCTGAAGGAGCCTCTGCTCACGTTCAGCCTCAACCAGCCCTTCTTGGAGGCCGCAGGTGAGTGTGTGTGTAGTTTAGGTGGTTACTGAAGCCACAGTCTGGAATGATTTTGGTGTTTTTGCCTCTCCGCTCACTCTGCGTTCCCTTTCAGAGATCTCTGATGAGGACAACAGCAAAGCTCAGATGTACCAGATCATCGCAGACCTGCCGCAGCCCAACAGAGACACGCTGGCTTACCTGATCACCCACCTACAGAAGTAAGCAGCTCAGCGCCGTTACGCAAATACGCAGGAGGCCAGCCGTCAACGAAGAGAGAAATGACATGTTTAAAACCCACGCAGGGTCGCCGACAGCACAGAAACGCGCATGGATGCGGGTAACCTGGCCCGGGTGTTTGGTCCGACCATTGTGGGTCATTCGGTTCCCAACCCGGACCCAATGACCATCCTGCAGGACACCAAACGTCAGCCCAAGGTAAGTCGCGCCTTAACTAACGGCTCCTCGACACCGGGAACGTCAGGATAAGAGAGGCTCGGCGTGACAAGCCCGGATTGGCTGTGTGTTCAGGTCGTGGAACGCCTGCTGTCTCTGCCGGCCGATTACTGGAGCCAGTTTGTGAACGTGGGAAACGAGCCGCCCCACCAGAACCAGCTGATCATCGAGAACGCCAACTGCTACTCCACCCCCGACAGACACATGAGTGCGTTGGACGTTTGCTGCCAGAGTCTGGGGCCGCGTACCTGTGTGTGTGTGTGTGTGGCTGTAACAGTTGTTGTGTTTCCAGTGAGCATGCTGGGACCGCTGACCACCCCGGAGCACCAGCTCAGTAAAACCCCCTCGTCCAGCTCTTTGTCCCAGCGTGTCAAGTCCACGCTGACACCCAGGTGAGCACACCTGCTCGGGCCCCTCCTGCACGGCCCCGGAGGCGGTTTTTCAGACATCAGGTGCCTCCTGGTCCCTCCTGGACTCGTGGTTTTTGACCCTATCTCGATTTTGTCTGACTCTTTGTTGCAGGTTTGGGAGCAAAAGCAAATCTGCAGTGGGATTTTCACAGCAAGGAAAGTTCTTTTCCTCTCCACACATCATCTAGTGTAGCCACATTTAACCTTTTAACCTCTTCTTGTGATGGGATATAAAGTTTCATAACCCGTAACTTAGATTTTCTGTTTTAAAAGCATCTTTAATTCTCCATTATAATTGTTTGAATTTTTACAGTTAGGTTGTATTTTGATTTTTAAGTGTTGAAGTTTTTTGTTGGATTTTGCCGTCAACTTTTGAAGCGTTTGATTCTCATGGTAGCGTGTGAGAACCAACAGGATGTTACATGACTAGCGTGTGTAATATGCCAGGTTTTCTACTCCCCAGTTCTTCAGCTCATGTGTCACTCAGAAGCTGAAAAACGGTTTCTTCAGCATTTCACTTTAGGATGAGAGTAGATCTGATTGTAACATTCTTTTAGCTTTGTTGCTTGTATGTAATGTCTAACTCTTGTTGTGAATAAATGTTCACAACCTTGCACGTCCTTTTTTGCGACGTCTTGCATCTGTTGTTGGCTGAATTAGGCCTATTTGTAAAAATGTGGGGTTTTTTCCCCATCCATTTTCATTATTTCTCCCCGTGTGTGTCACAAAGAAATGATCGTTTTATTTTGTTCTGCTTGTCAGGGTCAGAGGCCATCAGCTGCAAAAAAACAAAGACAAACTTTATAAAGACGCGCAACGATAAAGTAAAGCAACAAGGTGGAAGGTAATAAGTGAACATCAAAGCCTTTTAGGACACTTGGAGGTAGCTGGGTGCAGCCGTTGGCGTTTAAAGTTTAGGGAACGGCCAGAGTAGTGGGGTGTTTCTGATGTAGTTTTGGAAGACGGGGTCAGAGCCCCACTTCTTCAGAGCCTGCTTCTCCAAGATCGGTATTCCGCTGACGTAACGCAGCAGGAACCAGACGAAGACGGGGGACGCTAGGCTCAGGTGCTGGGGGCCCGCCATCACCGAGGAGGCAGACAGCCAGAGGCCCGACCACTGCAGGATCTCGCCAAAGTAGTTGGGGTGTCTGCTGTAGGCCCAGAGTCCACTCTGGATGAACCTGCCCTGGAAGCGGAGGTGGAGAGGCCCAGATTTACGCCACTCCAGAAAAAAAAGCACAAAAAGGTGACGAGGCTGCGTTGACTTACAGCATTATTTGGGTCGCTCTTGAAAATCCACTTCTGCTGATCAGCGATGGCTTCGGTGGCGAAGCCGAAGGCCCACAAAGCCCAGCCAACGTAGTCCCTCGTTCCCAGAGGCACGTCTCGCCTCTCGCTGTTGAGCATGAGCGTGGGCAGGAGGGTCATAAATACCCACAAGGCTGCGGGACACACCAAGAAAAACAAGGGAGGTGTAAATGTTACACAAATACAACTAAATGTGAGGCAGAAAGGGAAAGACGGCGGAACGCCAAGAAAAGCCTGAATAATTTGTTGAAACACTCCACTCAGTTTGGAGTGTGATGTTCAAAGTTTCCTGGAAGTACCTTGAACAGTCCAGTACACAAAGAAAGTCCCTGGGCTGTCTCTGACACTGTTGAACCTGCGATCGTGGCCGTCCTTCAAGATCCGCAGGAACAGGAAGGTCCCCAGCCTGCAGCAAGACCAGAAGTTCGCTTCTGTTCACATTAACCAGGACATTATTCATTAACGCCTCTTTAGGGGTTTGTGTTCGGCGGATCCTTGAGCGGCCTTGGCAAGGGCCTTTATTAAGCATACAAATGATCGCCTTACTTACCTGAGTCCCCACGCTGTCACCAGTCCCGTCTGCACCTTCTGCCGTATGTGATTGGCTCCTCCCCACATCCGACTCAGGTGGGCGAGGAGTATAAATGTTCCAGATCCTGGTTGGGAAAATAAAAAAAAGAGAAAGTGTGTTATAGGGACACAGGCATGGTGGACGCCTGAAGATGAAGGCGTGTTCCATGAATCTTTTACCCAGGGTACAGCTGACAATTGGTTCCAAAGTTCAAGGGTAAAAGATTCAGTGCAGCTCAGAGGAGAGTCGGAGGAGGACAAGGAAAAAGAAGTGCCCAGGACATTCTTTTTATATTACACAGAAGTCAGGCACTGGGGTGGGCAGGTAAGGCGCTCTTCTACCTGCAGAAAAAGACTCCATGATTCTGTTTACACCTGCAATCACCGATGCGTTTCATTGGGAATTAGACCCAGACTCAGATGTTGACCTTATTAACAAAGTATCGGTGGAGATTACAGAGTTCCAGTTAGATCAGATGATTCTCTCATTGGGGTGAAAAACAACAAAACAAAAACAGGATGGATTCCATTTTAAAAGCTGTTCTCGATCCTTTGGAGAAGATTGAAAAATTGCACTTCCTAGTTAATCAGAGTGCTGTCAAATGAAATGAAACAAAGTAATCAATGTGAGAAATAGTTGTTTTTTTTTAATTGGCTGGTTTAAAAAGCCCCCCTCGGGACCGAAGGGCGGGCCCCAGGACTCCTCTGCGCGCCCCTGCTCATCCTTTCATAACAGCCCCGTTTAGATAACAGCTTTTGTAAGAAAACAACTTAAGACAGTCCGTTTGGGGCACAGGAATTATCAGTTCACATTTAAAAAACTTTTTTTTTTTTTTTTTGGGCGTAAAACACGAACGTCTTGACAATTTTGCGCAACTTTATTTACCGGTAGTTAAATCCCCAACAAGCGCTTGGCCGTCCGTCAGACGCTCTTACCGGCCAGATCATAAAACTTCTCGGTTCTCAAGGCGGACGCCAGGGCCCAGCCGGCCCACTGGACGCCCACGTCGACGGCGGCACACTTGACCAGAGTGCTCCCCATGATCGGGTCCTGCGGGGCGGCGAGCAGCAGCGGAGTGTGACCGCCGCTAGGAGGACTTCGAGCCGCTGCGGTGAAAGTTCAGGCCCGCCATTTTCCTGCCGGAAGTGGCGGCTCGGCCGCGGGGAACTCTGGGTGTTGTAGTTCAGCCGAAACCCGCAGTTCCCCCGGTCCGAAGGGAATAATTCAGGAAAATGTTGCCGATAGAAGCTAAAGTAAGACAAATTGTGTATAATTTTGTAAAAGTATCACAGGTTTTATGTGACAGTAAAGAAAATCGTATCTTAATTGTAGTCAATGTATGACCTTTGACCTTTTTAGAGACTTCTATAGAATGATGGAGTTTTATTCCACTGCAATATTATGTTCATGCGTATTTTATTTTTTTAAATTGGAAGTTTGTTTTTATAGCAAAATATGCAAACAATCTGGGAGAGTAAGAACGGTATTTGTTCCTTTGTTTTGTATTGAAGCCAGATTTTTGTTATCTTGTCGTTCTCTTTTAGGGATCAACCGCTGAGACCAAACATGTCTGACAGTCCAAGAAGAAGCTCTGGCGACTTTGCTAAAAAAGTGCAACGACAGTTGAGCAGAGGCAAAGAAAAGGTCCCCGTTCTGCAGAAGGTCCTTCTCCTATTGCTGCACCATTCCGACACTCTCACTTTGCCTTTTCTCCCTTCTTCTTCTGCAGGTTCTACAGAAGCTGGGGAAGACGGTGGAGACCCGAGACAGCCAGTTTGATCATTGTCTCCAGCAGTTTTTGGACCAGCAGGTGATTAGATTTGATATCAGCTGTTTGTGTTTCACAGTAACTGATTTAGATGTCTGCGTTGGCTCATAAATCAGATAAATTTGTGCCACCATTTGAGGTGATCAAACACAAGTTAACAACAAGTTATAAATCTAAAATCTGAACAGAGGACTTCCCTGTTTGCAGACCGATGGGAACCGACTTTACAAGGACATGAGGAACTACATCAGTGCGGTCAGAGGTGAGGCGGGCTCGATTGGCAGCAAGTGCTGTGGATTCGTGGCCTCAGCTGCTCTCACGGAGACGACTGTGCTTCTACAGACATGCGGGAAGCTTCCAGACGCCTCCTCCAGTCTCTGTTTGATGCCTACGACCCAGGCTGGGTTGGGGAGGAGGACCTGGGAGCCATTGTGGAGGTCGGCAACTGTCCCATATTCAAATCTGAGCGGCTGCAGATTCTGGCGCTGCCTCTATTCTTTATAAATAATTAATATCTAGGTTGTGATTGTAATAAGGGGGAGGACCTTCTGTGGAATGACTACGAGGTGAAGCTGTTGGACCAGGCTGTGCGCACCATGGAGTCCTACGTGAGCCAGTTCCCAGATGTCCGGGTAAGACGCAAGGGACCGGTTAAACACTTGACAGCCAACAAAGCCACATACGTGTTTAATACTCACCAATCTGCAGGAAAAAATCTCCAAAAGGGGCAGAAAACTGGTCGACTACGACTCCTCCCGTCACCACTTGGAGGCGCTGCAGACCGCCAAGAAGAGGGACGACGTCAAGATCCGGAAGGTGAGAGCTCAGGTCATGAATGCCCGTCTTTCTTGCAGCAGGGATCATCCATTTGCTTTTAAAACAACTGGTCTGTGCAGGCAGAAGAGGAGATGAATGCTGCCAAATGTGTCTATGAAAACATCAACAGCGAATTAAAAGAGGAGCTGCCCATTTTCTACGACGAGTGACGTCAAGTTCCAATATTCGCACATCCAGCATCACATCTGGGAGTTTTTATCTGTTTCACACTGATTGCTGGTGGATTTTTTTTCTTTTTTTAGCCGGGTTGGATGCTATTCTTCTGTATTCTCATCCATGTCCAACTTGCAAAACATCTTCTTCAAGGAAATGCACACGGTAGGACTGGGAGCCGCTTGGTCTGAAATCTGCCGTTTCAGGTTCCTCCAGGCGCTGATCGTGATCTTTTGACCTTTAGTTCACCCAAGACTTCCAGAATGTGATGAAGGAGCTGCAGCTGCAGCATCCAGAAAAAGTGTTTTCTGTGAAAGGCCCGCATCGGTGAATAATCTGCATGCTGCAAACAAACGTTGCCTCAGACATCTTTTTAGGTTTAAAGGTTGAGTTTGTTTTTTTTTCTTTAATATTTCAGTTACGGCTCCTTGAAAAGACGTACGCTGACGTCCCCCAGAGCCTGGAAAACCAGTTTTTCTGAGTTTCACTGGAGCTATAATCCAAGATCCAGCCAAAGATCAAGTTTCAGATCTCCTGAAAAACCAGGCCACAGCACTCTGCCCAGGGGCAGCGGCTCCATCACAGCCTCCTCCCACCAGTCGGTCCTGGAGACGTCCGGGTTCAGGGACCAGGACGCACAACCGAGTCACAGCGAGGAGCCCAATCCTTCGCAGGCGCGGAGGAAGCTCAGGAGGTGGCTGGAGGTGACGGCAAGCAGGTTGAGGAGAAGAGCGGTGCAAAGGAGGAGGCGTGTGAGGCCTCTGCAGGGCGGGACGAGAAGGCTTCCCCCGCCGAGAGCAGCTCTGAGGAGAACCTGTCCTTCGACTCGGAGAGTCTGGACCTCCAGCTGTCTGCAGCAGCGGACAACAGCCTGCTGCACATCGAAGAAAGCGACGAAAGCCCAGAAGACCTCAGCAGTCCCAAAGAAAAAGGCCTGGAGAATGGGAACGTTTCAGGGATGGAGGACCTGAGCAGCGCTCACAAGGTTTGCGTTTTGAGGAGCGATGATGCCAACCTCTTCTGTGTACGAATCAGCTTCTCTCTCTCCTCCAGGATGTTCCTGTGGAAAACCAGACGCCCCTGGACGCAAAAAACACAACGGTATAAAACATTTGCATTTAAATGTAAGGTTTGTGTGTTTCCCTGCACAAATGTGGTCTTTTCTTCTGCGTGTGCCTGAGCGTCTCCTGTGTTTGACACCAGCAGGGAAGCACAGCTGACTGAAGCTACAGCGAGAGGAAATACAGAAGACTGAAGACTCCATCTGTGGTTTTAGGAATTACTCGTCCGTATTTGTTTTTCTATTTAACTTTTATCAGAATCATTTATTTTTATAACAGCTATTTGCAGACTCAGTGCAGGTTGAGTCTTGTTTCTCAAATACGGTTCCCGTTTTTACTTATTTTGCAACAAACTGGTTGGAATCGAGATAGCTGACAGTGTAAAATGAATTTAAATTGGTTTACTTCTTCCATTGTTCTGTAATTTTTCTGGACTTTGGCTTTTTTTCCCCCACTCTAAGTAATTGAGCTGTATGAAAATCTTTGTGTATTGTGAGTATTTTGTGTCAATTTTAATTACATTTCTTGACAAAACTAATCACAAATGACACTTTAAAAAGTTAGGTACTGCTGTATTAAATCAGTCTAAAAATGTATTAAATAAAAATAAAACAGCATCAGTCCCCCACTTGTCTGTTTGAAACTTTTAAAAAAATTTTATTTTTTTGTCGATGATTATTTAGAGGTCTGTTTCAGGATAATCTGGGAGGAAAAATCGAGATAATTGTATTTAAAAGACTTAAGGTTCGTCATATTTATATTTACGTCAGATATTTACGTTCCCGTTTTTACCTATAAAGGTGTTTTTTGACTGTAATGATGCTTTACTTTTCCTTTTTTGTCAAATGATAATTACTGCGCCTGTACTAACAATATAGACGTTTCTAAAAGTTTGTATCACTATCTGGAGTGATCCGTCTAATGTAGAGACAATCTTTGACAGCTGCGTCCAGGGCGGGGCGGACATTGAGCGCGTGCGCTCCACGGCTCGTGAATGCTGATGGGAGCAAAAGTTTAGCTAAAGTTAAAGACGCTGTTAAACCGGCTTCAAGGACAAAAACAGCCAGAAAAGACGGGGTGAGAAGATCACAAGCGATTCTAAAGTTAAAGTAAGTTCTGCATTCTTCTTTCGGTCGCTCTGACTTAATTACGTGACAGTTTAGTGATGCAGAGGTGGGTTTTGAAACGATTTAGTGCGTCCAGAAAAGCTCAGGAGCTAAAGCGACAGCTGCGACAATGAGTGTGGTTTGGGTGTAAAAGTCACTTTAAAATATGGGTTTTTTAAAAAAAATATATGTATTAGTACTTTCAGATTGTGTGTATATACGTTTTCGGGGGTTTTTTCCCTGCTGGCAAACTGCGGATGATCTTTGGAAGAGCACAAAGAAAACCGTCGGAAAGGGTTAATTCCACAGCTGCGACCGGAGCGTCAGACGCGGAAACGGCGGATGTTTGATTATTTGTTTGTTTCCTCCAGAAATCCAAGAACAACCAGCTCCAAACATGAACAGTAAGTATACCTTGATTCAACCTTACTGTCCGGACATTTTTCTCCTTTTTTGTCCGGTTTGTAAACACATAATCGTCTCTGGATCATTCATTTGTACAGCGTTGACGGTAACCTGTATAATTAAATGACCTACTAAAAACTAGAAAAACCTTTGATCTGGGATGAATCTGTTGCGTCAGAGTAGATTCAGAAATAAACAGGTTGAGGAGTTTCATTTTTCTGAGCCATTTCACAATCAGATTACTGTATTACAACACACACACACACTCACACACACTCCCTGTGGGTGCAGGTCTGCTCTGGAGGAGTGTTTGACATTTTTAACATGCCTTTTATCCCACAGGTTCTGACGGTGCCTCCCTGATAACACCATCCGCGCACACCGGTGTCAACGTGACCGGAGGTGAGCGCACATCCGCTTTGCTTTCACACACACCTGCTCGACAGAAACTTGTCTACATCTCTCCATTGTTTTTTTGTTTAGAATCGGAAACCACACTTTTACCATTTCATACACAGAAGACTGAGGGTAATTTAATTTATTTATTTAATTTATACTTCCACACAAATTGGCTCTCCTACTGTTCCGTGGTGCGTTTAGGTGCTTCTCTTTCACTGTGTGTCCTTTTTAATCTCTTCCAGCGGTGACAACGGCCACCCCCACCGTCGACTCTGCGGTGATTGCAGGTGAAAGCCCATCAAACTTCTCCGTACTGCCGTTTCCTGAAGTCACAGACCCTTAAATGTCCTTCAAATGTTCCATCTTTTCCTTCCAGTGGTCATTTCCATCGTCGTGCTGACATTAGTGGTTCTGGCCTTCCTGCTGTACCGGTATTTGTGCCACAACAAAGGCGCCTACAGGACCACGGGGGAGCTGGCTCCAGGAGAGGACCCGGATGAGGGCGACGCGGACCAGGACACAAGCGGAAAGAAGGAATACTTCATATGAACTGAGCCGAGCAGCTGAACATCTGGGAACGTACGTTTCCCTGTGTGATCGAGCAGGGGGGGGGGGACTGATTCCTGTCCACTGGATGGAGGAAAAGGTATTTAAAACAACAGAAGTGTAGTCAAAACCAAAGAACTTGTTACCGTTTGAGTGGGAGTCGACGCCGATGGCTGTGGAACAGGAGAGCAGGTGTGTTTGATCAGCAGAGGGAGGCGTGGAACAGGTGGTGGGAAGGTCAAATGTCACAGCCAAACGATCTGGGCGACTGTTACGTTCGCTGGTCCGCAGCACTAGTCCGTTTCTGGAGGCCGCTTCGTTCTGGTTGAGGAGCGCTTTCCTTTTACTCAAATGCTTTTAAAAGTCTAAATAAGCTACTTCAGATGGCATTCATCCCTTTTTTAAAATCACATCAAGTGGCTGAACTTTGTATTTGATCTTGCTGTATTTGCTGTTGACTTCCCTATTTGAGGTAAATAAGGAAGACAATAAAAGGTGTTTTTGGACCAGTTTACATCGGTTTTGCTTTTAATATGCATTTTGGCATCACAGTTCATTATACAGTGAGTTAAAGTGTTTTAAATGTCTTACATGTTCTTACACTGGCCAGAATAAACCCAGCTAGTTCAACAGCGCCCAGCTGAATCCCGTTATGGAGAAGCTTTTCAGGTTCCTGTTGTGATGTAGCTGATATTACAAAAAAAAAAAATCCGGATATATTATTAAGGTGATATAGAAAAATGTCGCACTGTTGGCATAACTCGATTTGAGTCAGCTTGACGAAGCTGATTTGTGACAAAATCCCAATTGTTCTCCTTGAATATCGATCTCGGCTAAAGTCTTAATAGGAGTAAAGGTAATAAAGAGTAAAACATCTCAACCAAAACATCACAGGTCAATGGATCTTACATCACACACGGGTCATATATATCCACAAGAATAAACAGCGTCTCAAATTTCCAAAATAACCTTTATTCTAAACTTACAGTTTAAATCTTAAGTTTAGTATAAAAAAGTTAAGTGCACCTAAGTTCTTAATTTTCCTCAAAGTAATTCCATCATCAACACTCATTTCCTTAAGTAATCTTAAAAGAGAACGTGTACTAAAGCTTCATCACATCACTTCAGCACATCTATTTATTTTATTTTTTTTTTAAACAAAATATCATCAAGAGAATCCCTGAACTATAAATGTCCGTCGTCTGCCAAAGGGGATCCATTTGCTGGCTGTGGTTGGCGTAGCATCTACTCAAGGGTGGGGACCAGTGGGGACAGAGCCGCAGTTCTGCCTCGTCACAATCAGAGCAACGTAACAGATGAAAACAAAACGCACAAGTTGTGTTGGAGAAGCTTTGATAGCTGTGGTCTCCGCACAAGCAAAGCTGAGGATAACGACCCGGCGGGAGCCTGGCGTGGAGCTGGACCACGAGGCTTCCGGACAGCTGCTCCGGGAGCCGGCGGGGGCAGCGTTTGCTGGGCGGAGTCCACAGCTGTTAAAACTTGGAACCGTGTGTCGGACACCCAGTGACGCGCCGAGACAGCGAGGAACAGCTAAGGGACGAGGGTTTGTGGCGTCGCGGCTAGGCTAGGTCAAAACACGTCTGCTTGCACAAAAAAGAAATGTTCAAAAATGTCTTACACCAGCGTTAAAAAAAGAAAAAAAGCTCTCATCCTGACAGCACTAGCGTGTCCAGGCTACACATCAAAGAGCACGTCTTTGATGTTGCTTTTATAGTAGACTTAATGAACCTCACAATTTCAAAATGCTGAAAAATCTCACAGTTTTCTGTAAAAAGTCATGAAAACACTT